>CM040621.1:21850189-22306081 GCA_022817965.1 Solanum lycopersicoides
TCGAACAAAGTTGTATGAGCGACTGGCTGTAGCTGGATATATCCACCCTGTGGGGCCCAAACCCGTGGATGTCAATTCAAAATTCTACAGACCTGATCAGAGATGTGCTTATCATTCCAACAGTGTTGGGCATGATACTGAGGATTGTATAAACCTCAAGCACAAAATTCAGGATTTGATTGACCAAGAGGTAGTCTCTCTCCAACCAGCAGCACCAAATGTCAACACCAACACGTTGCCGAATCATGGGGGCGGCAATGTCAATATGATCGAGACAGACGATGACTGGTGTGGAACGAAAATGATTACTCCAATCGTTCATGACAATTTGGAAAGGGCTGTAGCTTCCCTAAGCGTCAAAGAGAAGAAAGAGTTCGTTATTTTGACACCCGCGAAGGCTGTTGCCTTGGTGCCATCAAAAACTCTTATCAAGCCAAAGTTCGTGATTGAAACTGCCGCTGCACAAGGTATGACCCGATCTGGTAGATGTTATACTCCTGAGGAGCTTGCTCTCGGAGGTCAAAAGAAGGATCAGGCAAAAAGGCCATTAAGCGAAGGCGAAGCGGAGGAGTTCTGGAGAAGAATGCAGCCGAAAGATTATTCTATTGTTAAGCATTTGGAGAAGACTCCAGCCCAGATTTCTGTGTGGACCCTGATAATGAGTTCTCAATCGCACAGGCAGGCTTTGATAAAGGCACTCGATGATACATATGTGCCCGCAGGCACAAGCAGCGATAACGTGGCCGCTATGATCCACCAAGTTATTCGAGGGCATAGAATTAGCTTTTGTGATGACGAATTTCCCTTTGAAGGGAAGTCTCATAACAAGGCGCTGCATATCACTGTTGTCTGTCGCGAAAAGGTTATCAATCGCGTCTTGGTGGATGATGGATCTGGTCTTAACATTTGTCCGTTGTCGACGCTGAGGCAGTTGAAGTTTGAATTGGGGAAGTTGGAGCAAAATCAAGTCAACGTGAGAGCCTTCGATGGGGTCAAGAGAGATACCTTGGGAGCTGTAAATCTGGTTATCCAAATGGGTCCGGTCGAGTTTAGCGCGCAGTTTCAAGTCTTAGATATTGATACCAGCTACAACCTTCTTCTGGGAAGGCCTTTTATTCATATGGCTGGAGCTGTGCCTTCTACCATTCATCAAATGATGAAACTCGTGTGGAAGAACGAAGAGTTGGTTATTCATGGTGAAAGTAGTCACTCCGGCAGACAGGCGCCAATTATCGATGAAGTGTCTCGTGGTATCGATTTCTATACAGTGGAGCTGGTAAATGCCACCGGTGAGGACTTAGCCCCACATCCTCCTATGCCCGCCGTGTACAAGATGATAGCCACTGTGATGCTGCAGAATGGTTTTGAACCAGGTTTCGGATTGGGAAGGAATTTCCAAGGAATTATTGAGCCTATTCCGGTCCCTGTCAAAGGAGTTAGATATGGTTTGGGGTACATCCCCACAAATGATGATATGAAGGCGAAGAAGAAGAATGATCAAGCTTTGGCTAAGCCGATCCCTCATTTATATCAATCATTTCCAGTCCGAGAATATGCTGAACAAGACGACCTTGGGGAATGAATCTGTGGCCTTTTCGAGGAGATCGATGCTATTATTGAGAAAAAGGTTGAGCTAGCTGGTATCCGTGATGTTGAGCCTGGGGAGATGCTGCAGAATTGGACCTCCACGCCGATCCTGATCCCCCGAACTCCTTGGTAGAAGGGCACCGTTTCATGCATATGCATATTTAAATCGATGGTAGTCCGGAAGAGGCCCGAGACCCACCATTTTGCATTTTCTTAATTGCGTGCATTTTAAATTCCCTCGTGATGTTTGAAAAAGGCAATGTGGCCCTTTGCCATAGCCAAAGTTTGCATTATTTCCCTTTTCAATGAAAGCCTCTTTTATTAAAATTTACTTATTTACTTATTTGCTATATTTTTACTTTTCTAACTTTGTCTATTTATGGTTTCAGTAATATAAGTTTTAAACCTGCCAATGTCGTGTCATGTCATGAGCTGAACGAACAAAGTGAGGCAGGTGATGACTAGGTTGATGAATACGAAGAGGAAAATGAGGTACCGGAGTATGTTGCTAAAGAATTTCTGCAGTTTGAAAATCAGCACAAGCCGAATTTAGAGGAAACTGAGACTGTAAATCTGGGAGACCAAGAATGTGTCAAAGAGGCCAAAATCAGCGTTCACTTAAATGAAACTCAGAGGAGGGATCTAATTCACTTACTCACCGAATACATTGATGTGTTTGTCTGGGAAGTCGGCGACATGCAAGGGTTGAGTACCGATGTTGTGTCTCATAAACTACCGATCAATCCAGGGTTCAGTCCGGTGAAGCAAAAAACTAGGAAATTCAAGCCTGAATTGAGTTTAAAGATTAAAGAAGAGATTACCAAGCAGATCGAATCCCGATTGGTGGAAGTGACACAATACCCGACTTGGTTGGCCAATGTTGTTCCGGTCGCTAAGAAAAATGGAAAAATTAGAATCTGTGTCGACTACAGAGATCTCAACAAAGCTAGCCCTAAGGATAACTTTCCGTTGCCAAATATTCATATTTTGATCGATAACTGTGCTAAACATGAGATGCAGTCCTTTATGGATTGTTACCCAGGTTATCATCAGATTCTGATGGATGAGGAAGATGCAGAAAAGACAGCATTTACTACACCTTGGGGTGTATACCATTACAGGGTGATGCCATTTGGCCTCAAGAATGTTGGTGCTACTTATATGAGGGCTATGAGGACCATATTTCATGACATGATTCATAAGAAGATTGAGGTATATGTGGATGACGTCATAATCAAGTCCCGCGAGAGTTCGGACCACTTGATGTATTTGAAGAAGTTCTTTGATCGTTTGCGTCGTTACAACTTGAAATTAAATCCTGCCAAATGTGCTTTTGGAGTTCCAGCCGGAAAGCTGTTGGGATTTATAGTCAGCAGAAGGGGTATTGAGCTCGATCCCTCAAAGATTAAAGCAATTCAAGAATTACCTCCGCCGATGACGAGAAAAGAGGTGATGAGTTTCTTAGGGAGGTTGAACTACATCAGTCGATTTATAGCTCAATCCACCGTGGTGTGTGAACCTATCTTTAAACTGTTGAAGAAAGATGCTCCGACAAAGTAGACTGAAAAGTGTCAGACTGCCTTTGATGCTATCAAGAACTATTTGTCCAATCCACCGGTATTAGTTCCTCCACGAGAAGGGAGTCCTTTGTTGCTATATTTTTCCATCTCAGATAGTGCATTCGGATGCGTGCTCGGTCAACACGACGAGACAGGAAAAAAGGAAAGGGCTATCTATTACATAAGCAAGAAATTTACTCTATACGAGTCTCGATACACTTTGTTGGAGAGAACGTGTTGTGCTTTGACTTAGCTTGCCCAAAAGTTGAGACATTACTTATCTTCATATACTACATACCTTATTTCTAGGATGGATCCATTGAAGTATATTTTCCAGAAGGCGGTGCCGACCGAAAAGTTAGCTAAGTGGCAAATGCTGTTGAGTGAGTTTGATATTGTGTATGTGACTCAGAAGGCGATAAAAGCACAGGCCTTGGCTGATCATCTTGCACATAATCCTGTTGATGAAGAGTATGAACCGCTTAAGACTTATTTTCACGATGAAGAAGTGTCATTTGTGGGTGAAGATATTTCTGAAGCATATCCCGGTTGGAGGTTATTTTTTGATGGAGCGGCGAATCATCAAGGGAAAGGCATCGGAGCGGTCTTAGTGTCAGAATCTGGTCAGCACTACCCTATGGCAGCTAAGCTCCGATTTAATAGCACGAACAACATGGCTGAATACGAAGCTTGTATTCTTGGTTTGAAAATGGCCATCGACATGAATGTCTACGAGTTGTTGGTTATTGGAGATTCAGATCTTTTGATTCATCAAGTTCAAGGAGAATGGGCTGTGAAGAACCCGAAGATCATACCTTACGTACAGTATGTACAGAAGTTATGCAAGAGATTCCGTAAGATCGAGTTCAGACATACTCCTAGGATATAAAATGAGTTGGCCGATGCTCTTGCCACCATCGCTTCAATGATTAAACATCCAGACACAGATTATATTGATCCTCTGGATATAGAGCTGAAGGAACATCCAGTCCATTGTTCACATGTTGAAGCGGAACCAGACGGCTTACCATGGTATTTTGATAAAAAGAAGTATTTGGAGTCCGGTATTTATCCAGAAGATGCTACATCCAACCAAAAGAAGTCGATACGCTGCATGGCTCTCAATTTCTTTCTAAGTGGAGAAATCCTGTATAGGAGGACTCTAGACTTAGGTCTTCTAAGATGTGTCGATGCTGTTGAAGCTGCGAAGCTTATTGAACAGATACATGCCAGAGTTTGTGGAACGCATATGAATGGGCTAACTTTGGCAAGGAAGATCCTTCGAGCCGGTTATTTCTGGATCACTATGGAAAATGATTGTTATAAGTTTGTGCAGAAATGTCATAAGTGTCAAGTACATGGCGATTTGATACGAGTTCCTTCACACGAACTTAATGCTATGAGTTCACCCTGGCCGTTTGTAGCTTGGGGGATGGATGTCATCAGTCCGATAGAGCCAGCCGCTTCTAACGGACACAGATTTATTTTGGTTGCCATCGATTACTTCACCAAGTGGGTGGAAGCAGCTTCTTACAAGTCGGTAACCAAGAAAGTTGTAGCCGATTTTGTTCGCAACAATCTGATATGTAGATTTGGAGTGCCAGAATCCATCATTACTGACAACGGTGCAAATCTCAACAGTCACTTGATGAGGGAGATATGTGAGCAGTTTAAGATTACTCACCGAAACTCGATCGCTTATCGTCCTCAAATGAATGGAGCTGTAGAAGCCGCCAATAAGAATATCAAGAAGATTTTGAGGAAAATGATTGACAATCACAGAGGTTGGCATGAGATGTTGCCATATGCTTTATTGGGTTATCGAACGACTGTCAGAACATCGACTGGAGCTACTCCATACTTGCTAGTATATGGAACAGAAGCAGTCATACCTGCTGAAGTTGAGATACCGTCTTTGAGAATTATCCAAGAAGCTGAGTTGAGCAATGCTGAATGGGTTAGCAAGATAATTGATCAGTTAACTTTGATCGATGAGAAGGGAATGGTTGTCGTTTGTCATGGTCAACTATATTGACAGAGAATGATTCGTGCTTTCCACAAGAGAGTAAGAGCCAGAAATTTTGAAATCGTTCAGTTGGTACTTAAGCGCATTTTTCCTCATCAAGACGAGTACAAAGGAAAATTCGCACCAAATTGGCAAGGTCCTTACATGGTTCGCAAGGTATTATCTGGAGGCGCTTTGGTCTTGTCAGAGATGGATGGCACCGTGTGGCCAAAACCGATCAACTCAGATGCTGTCAAGAGATATTATGTGTGAGTGTCAATTTGTTTTTCTCTCATTTGCTTGTAATTGTTCCATTTTGCTTGTATTTGTTTTGTTTAAAATTTTATCCCTCTTGTAATGAACTACGTTCGACCTGAATTCTCAAGAATGAGATACGTAGGCGAACTATGTCGGCCTCGGTCACCCCATTTATCCCCTTTAGATATTTCTTTGTATTTGAACTACGTTCGACCTGAATTCTCAAGAATGAGATACGTAGGCGGCCTATGTCGGCCTCGGTCGATTTTCTTTGTAAATTTCTTATTTTTTGTTATCTTTGAGGGGGACCTACGTTTGACCTGATTCCTGCCTCAACGGGATACGTAGGCGCCACAAGGGTTCTGTCATATTTTCCGTAAGATTTCTATTCCTTTTACAATAGAAACTGGGACAGAATTTTTGAGAGGGTCTCAAAAATTCTCAAGAAGAAGATTTTTCCTCAGCAAGACAAGACTGAAAATACTTCAAATTGCAACTGGGACAGAATTTTTGAGAGGACCTCAAAAATTCCATGATTTACTTACCGACAGTTGAAGATAAGCCATAACTGGTAACTGGGACAGAAATTTTGAGGATGGCCTCAAAATTCCAACATGGGTTTATCGACAGTCTGGAGTGATTGTGAATACTCCCCAGCGAATAAACTTCCGAGCACCCAAACTCAAAGAAGTTCGCTAAGCCTGACGTGACATGACATTTGGCAGTGACCCTTTTCAAAATATTACTTCTCAAAAATTTATTTTTCTAAAGATTTTCCTTTCATGTTTCATTTATTTTAGCATAAAATATTTTGTCTTATCAATCAAGAGTTGGGAGATTAGGAAGATCAATCGGAGATAGCAGGACAAGGAGCAGACAACTGAAGAATAGACACAGATCAGTCCGTTTTAAAACTAACAATTTTTCTGTGGATGCAGGCTTATAATATTGCTCAGAAATCAGCAAATTCCTCTGATCGATGAATATGGAGGAGCCGAGGGAGGAGAAATCTCTCCCAAATTAACGGTGTTCCTGTAGACGCAAGAATTATTTTATTGCTTATACTAGGGACTTGGGAACATGATTTGTTTATTTCAGTCAATTTCCAACAACATGAAGTCTATAAAGAACGTCCAGCTAGATTCGAAGGTGAATCAAGCAAGGAAGAATTTACGGTTTCCGTAAAGGACGTCATTTGCATCATAATGTCAGATATGATACTATACATTACCCGAAAGGTTTATTTATTTTATTGTCGATCAAGACAATACATTGCCCGGAGGGGTCATTTATATTGTTGCCGATCAAGACGATATACTATGTGAAAGTTATTTTACCGTTATCGTCAATTAAGACGATATGATTATCCAGAAGGCACCCAGAAGATCGCTATGGTGCTCGATTTAAGCACTATCTTCATTTGGTACCAAGGATGACATCAAGAGCTAATATCCATGCATCGCGGAAGATCATGCATCGCGAGTCAATATTCATGCATCGCGAGTCAATATTCATGCATCGCAAAAGTTTATACATCGCAAGAAGATTTCATACCTTGCGGAATTTATGCATCGCGAGAAGATTTCATCCCTCGCAAAAAGTTTATACATCGCAAGAAGATTTCATACCTTGCGGAATTTATGCATCGCGAGAAGATTCTATCCCTCGCAAGAATTTATGCATCGCGAGAAGATTTCATCCCTCGCAAAAGTTTATACATCGCAAGAAGATTTCATACCTTGCTGAATTTATACATTGCGAGAAGATTTCATCCCTCGCAAAAGTTTATATATCGCAAGAAGATTTCATACCTTGCGGAATTTATGCATCGCGAGAAGATTCTATCTCTCGTAAAATTTACGCATCGCGGGGAGATATTCATACCCCGCAAGTGATCATGCACTACCAGAGTAGAAGTCGGGCATTTCAAGAAGAATATTCACTTATTGGCATCAACTGCACTCTTTTATTCATGATAAGAGTAAACAACATGAAGAGTACATCGACATCAAGAGAAGCATCAGCACTGCATCATCTTTAATTTATGTTGACATCAGCATGAAGAGTACATTGACATCAAAAGAAATATCAACATTGCATCAGCATTTATTTATTTTGACATCAAGTGAAGAGTACATTGGAGATTACATTGCAAACACAAGACATAAGCTTTATTTGATTTACGTCAAACCGATCGAGTTGACGTCAAATGAAGAAGGAGAACAATTAAGTGTCGACACGACAAAAGACACTATCTTCCATTTGAATTGCATTTTTAAGCTGACGAGTTTTATCTCAGTCTTTGTCGAGAGCATCCGAAAGGA
Organism: Solanum lycopersicoides; assembly: GCA_022817965.1. Lineage (NCBI taxonomy): Eukaryota > Viridiplantae > Streptophyta > Magnoliopsida > Solanales > Solanaceae > Solanum > Solanum lycopersicoides. The sequence continues at coordinate 21,857,923 of CM040621.1, forward strand.
TGAATTCTCCAAAAAAAAATATAATAAACCACAGGTGCGGACGACATAAAAAAGGATGCAACACAACGTGGAACTTTTTCTTAGCAGCGAACTGGGACATAGTCCGAAGAGGAATGTCAAACTCTTAGGACGCGAGCAGAGGAGCGACTTCCACCACAATCAAACCACACCCCTATTAGAAGGCATGCGTGTTTTTCTTCGTTTTTGTCAGTTTCAGTTTTGCACCCGAAATTTTGGTCTACCGGAGGCAAGTTTCCAATCTGAGTGATGATGCACCAAGAGTTTTGGAAATTATGTTCGTGTAAGTTCTTATTTATGGTTGTGAAGTGCACCACATTCATGACTAAGAGGTTACAAGCCTCCTTTTCATACTCGACTTAATTTGTCACTTGTCCAGAACAAAGGTTATCCAACATAATAGATTTCCTTTTCAACCGATGGAGTCGAACTACAAACAACCTGATTCCTAAGGTTTAAGGATATGTAGGCGAGCTCAATGTTGAAAACTCGGCTGTATTCCAACATTTGCTCTCGAATCCTATTCTCGAGCATTTTGGTACCTTCATAATTCGGTATCGAGGTGACTTTTGATTTCTTTCAAAATCGTGCGTTAAATCAAGTGTATCGAACTACAAGTGGCCTGAATTCTCATATAGCCTGAGATATGTAGGAAACCCATGTCCAGGGATCGGCCATAACTCCTAAAGTCCATGCCAAATTTTGTCGGAAAGATGAATTTGTGATCGGCCACAACTCCTAAAGTCCATGCCAAATTTTGTAGGAAAAATGAATTTGTGGTCGGTCAAAATTGGTTTGGTCAATTTCATTTTCCTCGGATTTCTTGCATCAATCCAAGTTAAATGAGGGACAGTTGTTAACACCCGATTTTGACCCTCCCCGATATAAGTCAATTAGCGAACTTCTCAATTCTAAACGATTTGAAATAATTAGATTTTATAAAATTGAAAAGATATATATTAAAAATAAAGCGGTTTTCAAGTTATTCCAAGTTAATCTTTTATGTTTTACAATTTCTAGATAATATTCGTGTTTTACATAATTACGTATACTAGTCATATATTTCATGATTTTTCAAAATTCGCCTCAAGGATTTTACTTACATAAATAGTTTACTAGCTATGTTTATTTACATAATAATTTACATTCCTTGGGTTAGTTATTTTATAATTAAGCAATTATTTTGTTTCGTTAAAATTGAGGAGCTTATTAATTGACTTACTACGATTCGTCTTAATTATTTGTTTTAGCGGAATCTGCCAAATGATTTAATCTGGCAAATATCTTAATCCAAAAGGCCAAATCTTGGGCCCTTTTTCTAATAGGCGGCAACCCAATTCTAGCTTGTTAAATCCTAACAGCCCTTGATTCCTCTCATCCCATTTCAATTTTCCAGTAAGCCCGTTCTTCCCTTTCCCCTTCAGCAAAGCCCAACCCTTTGACCCAATTCACCTTCCCTTTCCCCTTCAGCAAAAGCCCAACCCAATATTCGTCGACCCGACCCGCGATCAATCTTCTTTAGCTGTAAATCAGGGAAAATACAGGAAGAGAAATTGATCCCTGCACATGGTCTTCGCCTCCACGCTTTTGCAAAACAGAAAAAAGGCGCCGCTCCAACGAAGATAGCGAGCGTGACTCGACCTAAATCGCGTGGTCGTGGTTACCTTCTTTGCTAGTACGTTCGTATGATGAGGCAGATAAAGCAGCTGCAGTTCTTTCCATGCCAGCCTCGATTCCGTCCTTGTAGCGTGGGATTGAGCCACGCAAGAGAGCAAGGACAAACGAGTGAATCTGAGCGTCCACCTGTCCTCCTTCTCATTCATTTTTGGCAGAAATTCGAACGTGGGAAGAGGCTTTTTTTTTTCTTTCTCTCTTAGGGTTTTGATTTTGAAATAGTTGGGCCTGGCGAAAATCGGCCCTTTTTCCTTCACTCGAAACCCTAAACCCCTCCTATAAATTCTTGTTTTGGCAGTTCGAAAAAGGGATTTTTTTTTTGGATTTTAAGGCAGAAAACAGGGGACTTCTGGGAGATTGATCTTGAACAGAGAATACCCAATATCAGTTTAAGGAAAATAGGCAAAATATATACACGAAAGGCATGTCTTAGTTCTATTCGAGGTGTGAAATTCGGCTTGGAATTCTAGTGCGTTTGCTCATATTTCAAGTAGCGTAGTGGAAGTTGTTTCCTTACTTGTTCTGTCTCGGATTCGCTGTCCAGAAAAAGGTAGAGTTTATTCCCTCATCTCCTTTTTGGCTTCGTTTTCTTTTGACTTGTATTATGTCATCGTTCCGATATTGTTTGGTGGTAGAAAATGCATAAGTCATAATGCCGTTCGTCTTTGTTCGTCGATGCGTTCTGTTTAATTCAAGAGAGTATTATATCACTCGTTCGTTGTTGATTCATTACTTCTGGTTTGAGTCTCGCTGTGTTTCTTCTTGTTTAGTCATATATCCCTCCTATTTAATGGTAATGTCTATCTTTTGTTGTTTCTCTTATTATCTTTTATTTCATCCTCTTCTCTGTAATGTAAATAATGTTAAGGTCTGAAAATTAATGTCTTCTTCTATGTAAACAATTAATGTCAAGGCTTGAAAGTTAAATAGTAGGAAGGATACGGGTTGTGTTATGGTTAGCTTAGTCCCATACTCTTCGATTTTAGTCGTTGTCGCCTTGTGTCCTCTGTAAAGACGTGACTTTTGTCCTACATTACCGTACTTGTGTTAATATTATATTGTGGTTCCATGCCTTCGTGAAATCTGTTTGCGCAAACTGTGTTAATATTTCTTTAAAAGTCTCAAATATCATATTTGTCATCGTATATTTCGTGATTTGATCCTCCCAGTAGCCTACTTTGTTGTCCAGATTTAATTTGCTTAGAAAACATGCAGTGGGTCCTTTGAATGTATGCAATACTAAGTAAGATTTATGCTAAACTTGTTATATTTTCATTCGTTTTTCTTATTATTTTTTTTTTATTATTATTATTTTGGTTTTGTCTTATAGTGAAAAAAAAGTATATAAAAAATAAAAAATAATTGTAGTTTTCTTGAACAGTTAGTTTTTTTTTTCTTTTATTTATTTCTTGATTTGGTCCTTTGTTTCTTTCAAATGTTAAGATTTCTTTCCGTTTTCGTATTTTTCGGTGCTATCTGGATCAGTGATTGTGTGTGAGTTAGTTTTTCTTTTAGCATATATTAATGGTTCATTGTTTTGTTTGTTTGGCATGAACTTCTAAGCGAGCCCATGGGGGCTCTTTCATATATCCTTCGTGCATTTCATTTCGAACAAGGAGGCTCAACTCCGCTATCGAGTCTCCCAGCCCTAAAATTGACGGACATGTCCCGAAGCACAAAATTTGAAGAAAGTCAGAGAAGATGGATTAGAAGACCCATCTTATTTTTTTTGCATTTTTGTATTGTATTTATTTTCGGGCATAAGCCCTTGTCGTTTTTTACTTTACTTTATTTATTTCGTGTAATTATTTGCTTAGTTTAGGACAGGTACAAAATGGGTCAAAAACCCGAAAAATCAAATGGGTCAAAAACCCAAAAACAAGTGGGTCCAAATACCGGTCCAGGCGAACAGTAAACCCGGTTTGGACCCAATTCTCTTTTCCTCTCTCTCTCTCCCTATTTATTTTTTGTTTACTTATCTGGTTTTATTCCGTCGTTAGTCTTAAGGTAGAAGACTCGAATCCTCACAAGACGCCTTTATGTTTAACTAAGTCAACTAAGTAAATGAACCAAAATGAAATTTTGCAAATATTAAGTTAGATAATAAATTTAGTATTTTTTAAGCAACTCTAAGAAATATTTTATCACAATCTCGAACAATGTTTAGCCAAATAGTTAGTTGCTGGAAAATCGCATTAGCGAATATTTTAGGTGCTTAACACCTTCCTAAAGTATAAATGTGAATCCCCGAACCCTTTAAAGTTTTCAAATGATTTTTCTCTGTTTAAGTCTTTTGAAAATAGAAGTTTTCTTGATTTTTCTCAAAAAATTAAGTGGCGACTCTAAAAAGTCGAAAACCAATAAAAAATATTTTTTTTTTGATAAAACAAGTGGATGCCTCAATGTGTTGTTAATAGCCATTAGGTGATCATGTTGATCAATGTACACACACTCACTTTTCATGAATGCTTACAAGTAGTATATGTTCATGGTGTCTAATGAAAGGGTATGCTCATATGCACTTGTGTCTACTACTATGCATGTAATGTATATATATGTTCATGAAATATTATTATTTATCCCTTAACTAGAATGACTTGATAGGTGTACTAGTATGGGCAAGGGTATGGGACCTTGTCTATGCATTGCACATGTGTGCCTTGATATGATAGTTCTTAGGTTTGGTTTGCTGTGTACATGAATGTGAATGCATGATTATGTTAATGTATGAACATGTGTGGTCTTAATGTGTTGTGTGAAAGGATTTCTCACATATATGTATACACACATGTATGATGATCTAGTCAATAGAGGGGCCTTGAAAGGTATTCTCAAGTGTACCCTAAACTGATGGTGCTTTACATATGCTTTGTCTATGTGAAAGGACTTCTCACATGATTTAGGTTGATGAACTTTCATCTATGACCTATAAGCTAAGCATATGAGGGATTAAGTCTCATAAGCCTACATTTTATAAAGTAATGTTTATAAAGGCTTTTCAATAAATGGAATTTAGCTTAGCACCGAGTGAACTTGAAGATGAGGGGTGTCCCTTCCCATTGTAGGAAGGTAGGTTCACCACAATCCTCACGAGGTGGTTAGCCTCATAACCCAAGGGCATAAAGTGATATTTCCATGTATGCCTCCAAGTTCCATAAAATATGTTTGCCCCATAGGATCTAGCAAGTGATATCACTTAGTATGCTAGCATGTGTTAACTTTGGCTAAGTAGAGCACCTTCCCATGGTGTAAGGCTCTACAACACCAAATTCCATGTTAGCACCCATGGTCTTAGTGTAGGTTAAAGCTATAGTTTTCCTAAAGTAAAATGGACAATGGAAGTAAAGAACTAGACCCTAACTAGGATAACCTAAGGGAAGTTGCTTAGTGTAGGTGGGGGTATGAGACTTCACCTATGCATTGCACAAGTAGCTCTTGAAGGGAGTTCTAGGAAGGTGCTCTAATGTATATGATTATGTTTATGTTCCTTATGCATGACATTGTAGTGTTGTCTACTTGTTGTGATGATATGCATAGTATGAGTTTATATGATGTGTTCTTACATTATATGCATAGTGTGGGTCTTATTGACTATATGATCAGGTCTTGCTTGACATGAAAGATATTGTATATGCTTGTCTTGTTGATGTATGAAGTGCATGTTAAGTCTTGTAGTCTCCTTGTAGGTTTACTTAGTATGTGTGAGGTCAGGGGACTTCACATGTACATTACACTAGTAGGCTTATATGGGGATTATGAGTAGGGTCTTATGATGTCTATATGATATGAAGTTCAAGTATGATTTCATCGACAATTGCCTATATAATGTTATTGATAGTGTTGACTTGCATGTGATCTTGAAATGAGTTTTATATGTGGTTCATATAACATGTTGGTTCATATGTGAAGTAGGTGTCTTAGGATATGCTATGTTCCTATGAATGCCTATGTTTAAGTAAATGAAGGTTATGTGATGTTCACCTTGGTGACCTTAAGGTGATGCTTGAGTGTGAGTAGTGGAATGAACACTATTCATCATTGCACCAAGTGTTCCTAGGGGGTTAATTCGGGGTTAAAGACTTAAGGTAAAAGATAAGATAATACTATGAATATGACAAATGTACTTTAAATGAATAATGTGGCTTTATGTGATGTTATGAATAATGTCCATGCTTATGTGAAGTGTATGAGCTATGTTGTCCTTATTATATTGAAGTACTTATGAAGTTTTAAAAGGCATGATGCATGGTTTTCAAAGTAAAATGTCTCTTTTAAATGTATGTTTTTGCATGGTTGTCATACTTAGTGCATTCTTGTACTAACTCAATTCTTCTCTACTTTTTACACAAAGTGTAGGTTATGGATGCTTAAAGGATGTCTCTAAGGTGACGGGCTTGATATGTGATTCCCAAGCTCAATGAAAGGGATCCTTAAGTTCAAGGACTTCCTATGTCAAGTTTCTATAAAGTCTTGTAATAGTTTAGTTTATGAATTTATGTTAAAGGGCCGCGTCCCTATTCTATTCTATGATGTTGAGTCTAAGATGGCAAAAGAGACTTAGAGTATAAATATGTATTATGACTTATATTTTATATATATATATATATATGAAGTGATGTTTCTAGCATATGATGTGCTATAAAAAGTTTTAAATTTTCCGCTAAATTTACTATAACAATGTGATGAATGATAACTATGGGCTTGTATAAGACCTCCGAGAGGTCAAGTACGCCATGTTACTTCTAGGGGGTGCTCCCCGATCGTGACACCACCACTACCATTTTTGTTGGGTATTAAAGGTGTGAATAGCAAATGAAGGGTTATGACTCTTTGAAGGGTTGTGACTTTATCAAAGGGTTATGACCTTTACGAAATGTTGTGTCTTTTCTAAAGGGGTGTGACCGTTTATAATGTTGTGCTTTTTTCAAAGGGTAATGACCTTTCGGTAAGGTTGTCCTTTTTCCAAAGAGTTGTGACATTTCCGATAAGGCACAATTAATACCTTTTCAAACTACCCTTTATTAGCTATTAATGAAGAGGTTTTCTCTCATTTTTAAAAATTGAATCCTTTCATTCTTCTGCTTACATTTCTTATAAAACAAAACTGATCGATCGTGTCTTTTTGTGTGATCTCGTTACTATATTTTTTAGTTTGTCAAAATTATCAAAGTTTGAAGTATCACTACTTCTTTCATGTTTAATCAATTTTATCTTGCGAGAAATTAATCTAAACCTCGGGTACATGAGGGTATTAAATTTTTAAGTTTGTTATCTCTAGTGTTCAGGTATGCAAAATATAAACAATAAAGATGAAACAGAAAGACAAAAAAAGAAAAAAACGAAGGCGAAAGTGACTCTCAATTAGATTATGCTAGATTATTGAGAAATATGATATATATCATGAAGTGTACACGACCATATATAACATGTGCTATTAGTAAATGGAGTCGGTTTACGAGTAATGAATCAAATCCATTGGATGCCAATGAAAAGAGTTTTGTAGTATTTAAAACATACTTAAAAACTGTGATTTGCATTATAACTAATATTCAATAGTATTGAATGAATATAGTGATGCAAATTGAATGACTAGGTAAAATAAAGTAATGTTCACGAGTGAATATGTATTTACTCTCGATGAATAAGCTGTCTATTGGAAATCTTCCAAACAGACATGTATTGCTCGCTCTACTATAAAATATGAGTTTATCACTCTAGATAAGGCTGGTTAAGAAGTTGAATTACTCAAAATTTCTTGAAAGATATTCTTTCGCCCAAACCTTTAGCACCCATATGCATATAATGTGAGAGTTAAGATGCATTAGGTAAGGTATGAAGCATGATGTATAACGAAAAGTCTGGTTGTACATGATGTAGATAAATATTGTTATAGAACTATTCTTTAGTGAAATTATCACAATTGACTATGTAAAGCCAAAAATAATGTGTTGGATCCACTTACAAAAAGTCTTACTAGAGAGGGAGTGGATAAATTATCAAAGGAAATGAGACTATGGCCGAAGATAAGTCATCCTGGTGGTAACTCTACTTAGAAGATTGGAGATCCCAACATCTAGGTTCAAGAGATCAAACAAATCATTGATGGCGATTCAATATTGTCAAAATTATTTTTATGGTCCATTCTCATGTTGAGACAATGTTCAGTAACAAGGATAATGACATTAGGACTTTTTAGTGATTTCTAAGTTTGATATAGGGTATATTAAATAGTGTATCTATGGGATAACACCTTTATAAACCACATTATGTACGTGTGAAGTGTAAGCCTATTCAAGGAGAATTCGATAAAGACAATTTCCCTATGCACTTATAAATTAAGAAGTGTTCATGGCTGAAAAGAATAAAAACAATCAGAACCAAAAATAATCATAGGGTTGATTGTGTGATTTATGTTGTCTACGTATATATCAAAACTCGTCGGTTCAAAGATATTAAATTTACCAATCGACCGATGATGAGTCCGAGATTTGGACTCATTTGGGGCTTTGTTTTATAGATTTAGTTTCCTCACATGCTTAATTTGTGTCATAAACTAATGTCAAATCCTTGATTTTAAGATATATGAATTGAGGAGTAAAAAAATGACACTAACAAGAAAAAAAAACAAAAAAAAACTAATCTTGATTGCCAAGCGCACTTGGCGAATCACCGAGTGGCTACTTTGACCGCTTAAAGTTCTTGTGTGCCAGCCTTAAGGGAAGAAACCTTGTCATAGAAAGAAATGGGGCAGTCAGCGAATCACTGAGCAGTTCTGTGATGCAAAGAGAGATCACCCAAAGTTACGGGACTTGAGCATGATGAGAGGCAAAGCAAAAAGGTGATAGAAGAGAACAATGGGCGGTTCGCCTACCACTCGGTGAACCCGACTTACCTCGCCTAATGGCCCGTCGTGGCTAATATTTGGAAACTATAAATTAGATTTTAAACTGTTAATTTAGAATGCTGAATTAGTCTAGAATACTTTTCTCTTGAGTTTTTCATAATTTCTCAGTAAACTTGAAGGATTTGGAGATTCAATTTGGAGATTTTGCACGTGGATTTCGAATTTTCTGCAAATTGAAGTATTGTAAATGGTAAACTACTCTTACAAGTTGATGTCTAATCAATTTGGTAACCGTTTTCACTCTTTTACGATATTTGGCAAAAACCCTAATTCTTAGGCTGTGATCACGTGATTATTGGTTGAATTAGATTATTGATATTGTTAATTACTAGTTTAAATGATATAATGAAGTGGGTTTAATCATTAATAGTGGTTTAATTTATGAAATGTAGTTGCAAATACAGTTCTTAGCTTGTTCGAGAGAGATGTTTTAGAACTAAGATTATTGAATAATGATTTGTAGGTATTGGGTTGAGCTGGGTTCATCTCGAGAGAGTGAATCCTAAATCCAATCCTACCCATCTAGCTCGAGTGAGTGGATTTAAGGTGTGGTTTGTTCTTCATGGCTATACTTGTTGATGTTTGAAAGAAATCATTGATTTGGGATAGTATTTCGAGAGAAATCTATCTCCTTTATAGTCTATCCTACCCACTTATTTTTAGCTATTTATTAGTAGTTTCAATTATCCATACATCGAAATTTTCCTATAATAGGTCACATCCCGAGAATTTCTTTCCTTATTGTTATTTCAAGTTGTTTGTGACTGCTTTGCAGTTGATAATTGCAAACCAAACCCCCCCCCATTGGACATTCGTGTCACCCATTTTAATTTGATTTATGTCTTTTTCGATAATTTCCATTCCTATATCTAGTTAGATCATATTCATACTTCTTGATTGAATTTGAACACGTATCGCTCCATGTGAGATTCGACCCCAACTCAATTGTTGGGTTATATATTGTTTAACGACCGTTCACACTTAGAAATTGATGAAGTATATTTGATAGATGTCACTCAATTACCAAAATGGCGTCGTTGTCGGGGAGTGGGGTTGTTTAAAATTCTTTTAATGTAGGTAAGTTGTAATCTTTTTAGTTATAGTTGAATCTACTTATTTTAGTTTTTTGTTTTGTGTTGCTTGTGTTAAACAGAGGAGGTGATGAGCTTTAACGGAATTAATGGAAGCCAAGTGGGCCACCAAGATGATGAAGTAAACCTCAATGATGTGAATGACCCAAACCTCAATGACCTAGTCCAAGTGGGTGGTGTTGGAGCCATTCGTTTACCTCCGGATAAAGGAAACGTTGTTTTCACATCACAAGCATCATGCTTCAGCTACTACATTTGAAAGGATTATTTGGGAGCTGTCTCAAAACGATCCCCATGAGCATATCATGAATTTTGTAGATGTCTGCGGACCGTTCTCATTTAAGTATATATCACAAGAATCAGTCCATCTCAAGTTGTTACGATTTTCTCTGATGGGCGAGGCTAGTAAGTGGTTAGTTGAGTTGCCAAGGGATTCCATCACCTTTTGGGATGAGCTTACTACTGCATTCCAAGTGCGATTCTTTCCCCATCGAAGATGATGACTCGTAGGAATAGTATCCAAAGTTTCAAACAATTGGAAGGTGAGCCTATAAATGAGACATGATTGAGATTTAATAAGTTGGTGATGCAATTCCTAACTCATGGACTTCCAAACAATGTGTTTCTTTAGTACTTCTATAGAAGCCTCAACTCGATGAACAAATGAGTTGCTTATCAACTTATTCCGGTGGTATAATGCAACAACCCTATCAAGTAGCATCTCAATTCCTTGATTACATGACCAAAATCAATAGGGCATGATACACTTGGGCTGACCAAGTCTCTCCTCTAAATTTTAGAATGACAAAAGAGCAGAACAAAAAAGATCAAGAAAGAGACCAAAACATGGCCAAAATGATGACCCAGTTGGATATATTGCCTAAAAATGTCATGGGTATTGGTACAAAGTGTGTTAATGTTGTGTGTGTTGGTGGATTAAACCCCGATGAAGCACAATTTGAAGCGATGTACGATGAGAAAGTGAACTTCCTAGCCAATCAAAGAGGAAGTTATCATGCAAAACCTACCCAAGACCGGGTGGAAATCAAGGTTGAATAGAGATGAGGCCTGGAGATATCGTGACAGAGATTAATGTGATCGCAACACCACTTGTAAGGAAAGAGAGGGGGATAAAGATAAATATGTTCCTCCTTATGAGCGTCAAAAGTCCAAGGAATCCAAAGGTGTCCATACGGAAGACATGCTCTCAGGCATTCTCAACAAAGTCGAAGGATCGAACAAAGTGTTGAAAGAGATAAAAAAGGATGTATCAACACTCAATAAGACAATTACCTCTTATTCAGTCTCTATTAAGAAGATGGAGACCCAAATGGTTCAAATATCTTCACATTTAAATCCACAACAACAAGGGGGTTGCCTAGTGACACAATGAAAAACCCTAAAAAATAAAGCTTGAATAGGTATTTTCGTCGTTTCATGATGTTAACTAAAGCGCTTCTTGGGAGACAACCCAAGTTTTTAATGCTTTAGTTTTGATTTTGAATAACGGTGTTGCTTGTTCAGGTTGAAAAGTGAAGAGTGTTGGAAAATGGGCAGTTTAGCGAGCCAAGAGCCCAATCAACAACTCGCCAAAGAGGTCGACGAGCCCGACTTGGTCCATCGTTGGACACACCAAGCCTGAAGTGGAAGTTTGTAAAACTCGGTGGGATAATTGCTTAATCAATGACTCACCAAACAGATCGGCGAGCCCGATTTTGTTCGTCGTTTGAACCCCCGAATTCCTTGGAGGTCCTATAAAACTCGGTGAGGTAAAGTACCACTCTACATATCAGCGAGTGGTTTGGCGTGGATGAATTACTCTGGAGAACATGCCGCAAACTGAAAGGTTTTTAAGGACAAACAACTTAAAATTTCAAAATCTTTCATATTCTCTCATTTCTAACCCCGTGCACTCTCACCCGAACTCTAATATTTTGTATTTTACTATTATTCGTGGCATATTTGTGTGATCTCGTGCTTGGAATTGGAAACCTTTGCCACCTAGCTATTCAACTTCTAAATTTGGCATACAAGTTGGTTTTTCGAACCCCATACTTTCTATTAGTAGTTAAACTTAAAATGCAATGGGTAAATGTATATGGATGTGTGTTGGGTAATTGTTTAAATTGTGTTTCATGTGTGTGATTGCCCGTAATTTGTTTGAACTTGTGCCTAAATGCTTTGATTGATGATTTTTCGTGTTTTGTGCGTTAAATTTGGTCCTAAATTGTTGTGTTGCGCAAATTTTTATTAGGTCTAGTTGGGTGAAGTCTCAGTAACCCCAAATTGTGCGAAATGATGTACTTTGCCCAATGATGGAGCATTTGACGTCATTCTTAAGGCCAAAAGTCGTCAAATGACCAATTTTGGCCAAATCGAGGGAAGTCTGAGTACCCTAAAGGCATGGATCATATGGGTCTGGTACTAATTGCATGGTGTGTGAGTTTCATTTTTGAATTTAGGGGCTACATGATTGATTTTGGGAAATGGGTTTGAAAATTGGTAAGTTGGGCCATTTGGCGAGCTGCATCAAGCTCGTTGAATGGTTTGGTGGTTCGCCAAAGTCCCCCTTAATCGCCCTTAATTTTGTGTTTTGGCTAAGTAAATTATGTAACTTTTGGCGGGAAGCCCTAGCTCACTGAGTTCACTTGACGATCCGCCGAGAGGTTCCTAAGCTCGCTGATAGGTATCGGTGATTCGCCAAAAGGCCCTAAACATCACCGACATGCCTTCATTCTAGAAATTTTTAGCTGGTCCTTTTGGTGAGCTCGATTTGGCTTGCCTAAGTGACTCGCTGACTAGTTCGGCAAGTCTTTCTGCAACTTGATTTATGAAAGTTTCTTGAATGATTTCTTACACCTTTGATCAGTTTTGTAGATATGATGGAAACAATATCGATGAAAGTGGCATGCCGCCTCGAAAAAGGGCACGAGGTATTGTGATTAATGAGGAAGCTGTAACACTTCAAAAATCTAAGACTTGTTCTAGATCCTAACATAAGTGTTAAAAGGTTTAGAAACTGTTTTAAGGTCTATTTTAATGAATATAAGTCATTTAGGAAGTTTGGAAATCAAAACGTCAAAGAACGTCCATGACGTCCAAAAACTAGTTCAATATAGGTACTAGCGTGCCTTAGCCTATTTGACTAGCTTTTAGGAGTTGAAAAATGATGAAAATTGGTGGAAGGGTGTCTAACACGTATTAGAGTTAGTTCATAGCCAAAACGTCCGGTCACGACGCCCCAAGGACCAACTAAGGTCCTTGCTCGATTGCCTCCGTCGATGGACACTTAAAACCTTTGGCCAAGGGCCTGTTTGACAAGTATCTGAACTCATCTACGAGTGTGCATCACAGAGGGAACATTGCCCATCGATGGACACACGATTCGTCGATCGTGGTCTCGTCTGTGGAGCTACTGTTTTGCTGCACGTTTTTATTTAGTTCATGTAATTACTTGGCTTAGTTAGGAGGTTAATTAGGGGTTAGGGGAGGTCTAATTAAGTTAATTAACAACCTATATGAAGATACTAACCTAATTAGACTCACCTAATTTCTCATAAATTCCAAAACCCAAACTCTCGTCCTTCTCTCTTCTTTCTCTCTCTAGTTGAACAACTCCATAGAAAAAAAGGTCAAGGTGGGTTTTAGGGCTGCATATCACCAAGGTTTCTCCATAAATCTTCATCAAACAATAAGGTATGGGATTCCTTTCACCTTTGAGTCTTCTTTCCTAAAAGGGTTCCATCAAATTAATTTAAAAAATAAGAAGTTCAAGTGGGTTTTCATCCAATACGAAATTGATGTTATGAATTGCTTTTTTTATGATTTATTTTGGATATTATGAATAGATTAACATGTATTATAACTCAATTATGTTATTTCTTGATGGATTGGTCTAGTTTGTAGAAGATGACCTATTCCCCTTAACCCTAGGTTGTGATCTTGACATGAATTGTGTAATGTTGGTTCAATTGAATTGGTAATTGGTTGAATTACTACTAGATGATGTTATTATATCAATTATCAATAGATTTAGATGAATTATAGTCCTATCATGCTAGTTCTTGAGTAATTGATCTAGATTATGACTTTTACCTAAGTTTCTTATCTTAAGCCATGAACTAGTGATTGATTGTGATGTAGTGATTCAATTAGCCTTGTTATCATGTTGGTTATTGTTGTGTGATGATATTACACCCTTATTGGGTTGAGTTAAAGGATTGATGGTAAGACCTTGATGATGGATTATGAAGGAGATTTGGTAAGTCTTGTGATCCCTATTCTTTACTCCAATTGTGGTTAATTGTGATTAAGTGATGATGTTGTATTGAAGTATACCTTGTATTAATATTTATAGATTGGTATGATGTTGAATTGAAATGTCTTGACTATGGATTGTGAGGTGTTTTCTAAGATGTAAATGTTATAAGGATGGTGATGATTTACCAATGTGCCTTATTATGAAGTGATTATGTAAATGTGCTAACCTCACTTATATGAATTGTAATGAAAGGACTATACTCATGCAATTCTTATTGAGCTATGACGATGCTGATTATACAAGGGATAGACCCTGAGACCTACATTAAGCAATGATGACTAATAAAGACATTAAAGATATTTCAAAAGGGACTTAGCTTAGCACCTAGCGAACTTGACAATGGGAGGTGTTGACTTTCCATAGAGGAAGATTCACCCTATAGTTCTACATGAGGTGTTGACTCCCCAATGAGGGATACTCATCCTATGGATTCCCATGAGATGAGTCTTCAATTTCCAAGTGGCATGTAGAGAGTTTATGACAATCTCTTAGTTCTTGAACTATGCTGCCCCCATAGGAAGGATAGCTAGTGGATCCACTTAGAAAGCTACGTTTATGTTTGGTTTTACTTTGGCCGGTAGACCAACTTCCATCGGTGTAAGGTTTTACAACAACGGATTCATATTTAGCTCTTGTGGTCTATGTCGGTTAAGGCAAGTGTTCCCCAAACTAAAATGAAGTAATGGAGTACAAACCAACTAGGGTGACCTAAGAGGTTTGGCTTAGCCTAGGTAGGGGTATGGGACTCTATCTATGCCTTGCACTAGTTTTCCTTGAAGGAAACTTTAGAAGGTTGTTCTTATATATGTATATGCTTATAATGGTACAAGATATGAATATGATAACCTTGCACATTGATGATACTATATGATGATTGGTTTCACTTATGAATATATGTTTGGTCTCTAATTCTAAAAGTATGATGATATGTACTCTTAAATGCCATGCTATGTAAAGTTGGATATTGGTCATGATTCTTGTTGGGTTTACTTGATTGAGTAAGGTTATGGGGCTTTGCTTGGTCATTGAACTTGTTGACTTAATAGGGGTTCATGGGTAATTGTCTTGCTTTGGTTATGTTATAATGAACTCTTATCCATGCTTGTTGCTATTATAACTTGATGACACAGTTGCCTTGACTATGTGTCAAATTATGTGATATGCATGTTGACTTCACTAGACTTAGTGTTGTTGGTCTTGTGATGTACATGCTTTGGACTTAATGAATATGTCTTATTGATTGGTATGATCTTCTTGAATGTGCATAAGGCTTTCTAAATGAAAAATTGCATGTTTTTATGAAATGTCCCTTTTTAGCATGATTTCATGAGATGTGTGCATATGATCTCATACATAGTACAAGTGGTGTACTAACCCCATTTTTCTCTCTTTTCCCCAACAATTTAGGTTCCGGTCGTTGAAGGAATTTTGAGACGAATTTGAAGGAAGACTTAGAACTCTCATTCAATACCAATACCAAGCTAATGAAGACGAAGTTGGGTAGGTCCTCACTTTCCGAGGGCAATGCCAATACCAAGCTAATGAAGTTGTTTTAGTTTTAAGACTCTTATGTTCTTTCCTTTCCATTTGAGTACCAAATATTTTGTATGACCTATATGTGGTCTTATTACATTGATGTATGGGCAAGGCCCAAATTATTATACTCTTGTTAGATGGTTATGAGATGAGATGTCTGTTTGAGACTATGTTATATTTTATATATCTATGTGCAATAAAAGTAGAAGACTAAGTAATCTTCCTATACGAAGGGTCTATGTATACTCAATATAAGTATTATGTGTATGTAGAGGTCTATGTAAACCTCAATGTAGAAGTAATGAAAAAGTTTTTAAAATTTCCGCATTTTAACCTGTGAATGTAATGATGTAAGCTAAGAGGCTAGTCTTAGTCCTCAAAGAGGGCGATACCGCCGGTTACGTCTAGAGGGTGCTCCCCGGATGTGACAAACTTGATATCAGAGCATGAGGTTGAATATCTTTGAGTCGATGTCTCTCTCAACCACGTCTATGTAGATTCGTATTCATAATTGTGAAGCGCGCCACACTTATGGATAGGAACCTATGTGATGCTTAGGAAACTCTCACTTTCTTGGAAGTCCAATATCATGCCTCTAGAATTTAGCTCTATGTGCTTTTAGCATCTAATCCTTTTATTGTGATTTTAGGCAACGAATACTCAAAGGAATGCTGCACAAAGACTTGAAGAAGAGATTGCCAATGCGGGAGTTCCTCCCCGTGGTGATCAAGTCCTTCCTCTTGAAGAAGATGTTAATGATGACCAAGCCCCGGTCAATCCTCCTCCTTTGACGGATGGTGACATAAGGCTGCTGTTTTCCAAATGGCCCAATCCATTACTACCCAAGCACAAGCCGCCACTACTCAAGCGCAAGCCATGACGACCCAAGATAATCGGGAGGTTGTACCTCGAGCAAACCAACAAGTTGGTACCATGGCCTCCCGTTTGAGGGATTTCACTAGGATGAATCCCCCTACTTTCTATGGGTCCAAGGTTGAAGAAGACACCCAAGAGTTCATTGATGAAATCTACAAGATCCTCTATGTTATGGGGTTGACTACTAGTGAGAAGGCCGAGTTAGCCACTTACCAACTCAAAGATGTGGCCCAAACTTGATACGTCCAATGGAGAGACAATAGGCCTTTAACACTATGTTTGGTTCATTGTTACCCATTGTATTGTATTGTATTGTTACCATGCGTACGATGTTTGTTTTGATTGTTACTTCAAATGTATTGTATTGTATTGTTAAATTTTGTTGTTACGTAACAATGAAAACGCCCATTTTATGAAACAACCAATTTGGTGTGTTCCAATTGTTACTTGATTTCTTTTTCCAATTATATCCTTACTTAATATTTCATAATGCTATTTTACCCTTTACCCTATATTATTTAATCCTAGTCAAATCTCCTACCCAACAACTACTACGTTGTTTTGTTCCTACTAGGTTTGATCATCGTCTTCCTCTTTTTTTTTTTTTTAATCACACGTGACTGATCGTGTTCTTCCTCTTTCTTATTCTTTTGTTTTTTTAGTCACACGTTCTTTTCTCTTTTTTTTTCTTTCTATAATTTTGTCTCTTTCAACATATTGTTTTATATATATTTTTTTTTACATATTTTTACATTATTCGAATACAAAAGTTACAAGTGCTTGATATTTTTTCATAATCTTTTTTTACGTTGATTATTATTGTGTTTTGCTTTTTTCAGACTCATTATCTGTCACAACCAATCTTTTCAACTACTTTTTAGGCCACACCACAATGGTTTAAGTTGATAGTTTTTATGGTTTGCATAATAATTATTAACTTTTTAGGCTAAAAAAAAGAAAACTGTACAATTAGTTTTCAATGATTTGGAATTTACTCGGAAGAAATAATGGATGATCCAAGAAGGCTTCATCAACTAAATCATAGAGAGTTGATTATAGATTTTATGGAATTAACTAAGTATATAATGAAGGGTGCATTATAAGATGAAATAGATTCTGAAGAAAAAGTATTTTTTTCTCTGCTTTATGGATACAATGAAGCTCTGGTATGTGAATTTTGAAAAGAACACTTTGGGAAGATGGTCAACCTCAGACCATAAGGCAATATTGGTGTGTGCATAATGTAGAAAAGAACTAAAAGACCTATCAACTCAATGCAATAATGACAGTGATAAATAACATTGCACTATATTAAACATCAAAACAAACAATATCCAATATTGAAAACTTTCAAACAAATTTGAAAACATGACATAAAGATAAAATAAAAAACTTCAGTACTCCTACATTTAATACGAAAGAACTATTACCAAATACAATTACTATTTAATTACTGACATTATGAAACGATACATTTAATTTTGTCTACAATTACTCAACTTCCTAATTTATTACATAAAGACACCTCACCAGAAGTAGCAAATCTGGGAAGTCAGATAATTAAAAAGTTTTATTTTTTTCATCTTTTTTTTCTTGTTAATTATCTCGTTTGTTTCCATGTATCTCTACCATCTTTATACATACATATATATTATTTTTATAAACAATTTTAAAGCTCTTATATATCGCTTCAAAATTTATTTATAATTTACTTACGAAAGCAAAAATACCCAAGGTGAGAACATTAATCTTTTCGATATCATGTATATGATTTTGAACAATAACCAATTCAAACCGCTCGTGAACACCCCTAATAATAGTAATACTAAAGTGAGATGAAGGTAGAAGATTGACCATAAAAGCTAGAAATTGATATTAACAAAACAAATAAAAACAAGGTCCTTGAATACATTAATGGCCTGATGCATAATTTATATATCTTCTGTAATTTTTATGTAAATTTATTTTTGTATGTATAATTTAATTGGTTGATGTATCTTCCTTAATTTTATTATAGATGGTTGATCAAAATAATCGAGATAGTATTCAAACATTGGGATAACTGAGCTCTTTAGCTTCATATGCTGCACTCTTAGTAGTAATTTGGTTTTGGACTTATGCATGTGAAATCGAAAAAGATCAGCGTACGATCACATATGACATAAGGTTTGAAAGAGAGCAAGTTAGAAATGAATTACTAAGTCATTTATTTTCAACTGAACTTTGCCGTGTATTTTAAGAATGACCCCTTCAGCTTTTACTGGTCTTTGTGAGATGTTAATTAGAGAAGGAGGTCTTAGACTAACACTTCGAGCTACAGTTGAGGAGCAAGTTGCAAGAACACTTTACTTGCTAGCACATAATGTGACAAATTGTGAGTTGTCTTTCATCTTTCGATGATCTGGAGAGTCAATCAGTCGTTATTTTCATGTTGTCCTACGAGCTATCTTGGGGTTATATGAAAATTTTATTCAACAACCCGATGGATCTCAAGTTCTTTTTGAAATCGCTAGCAACCAAAGATTCTACTCATATTTTAAGGTAAAAATAATTAAATAGTAATTTACATTTTAGCTAATGCCAAAATTATTTGTATTTTAATCGATGATTATAATATCAGGATTGTATTGGTGCAATTGATGGAACACACATACGTGTTAAAGTTTCACAAAGTGAAGCACCAAAATATCGTGGGAGAAAGGATTATCCAACACAAAATATACTAGCTGCATGCACATTTGATTTAAAATTCACATATGTGTTAGCTGGGCTGGAGGGTACAACATCTGATTCAAGAATCATGAAATAAGTGCTGAATAGACAAGATCCACTAACAATTCCGGAAGGTAAATATTATGTATATTTATATAGAAATATCTACATGTAATGAACAATAATTAAATCTTTTATTTAATTATGTTTAGGAAAATTCTACCTTGTTGATGCTGGACTCATGCTGAAAAGTGTACTTATTACGCCTTATAGGGGAGAGCGATATCACTTGAAAGAGTATTCAAGAAATCCACCACGAAATTCTCGTGAATTGTTTAATTTGCGACACGCTTCTTTGCGTAACGCTAGTGAACGAGCATTTGGAGTTCTTAAAAAGAGATTTTCTATAATTTCTACCTCAACAGAGTCATCATATGGTATTGAAACTCAAAAGCTTATCATATTTACATGTTGTATTTTGCACAACTATTTAAGAGGAGTAGATCCAAATGATGATTTACTTGCTCAAGTTGATGCGGAGCTTATGAATAATAATGATGCACATGAAGACGTTCCAAATCCTAGAGACAGCAATGAAGTATTTAGAAGAGGAGAGTTAATTCGAGATGGCATAGTAACTGCCATGTGGAATAATTATCAAGACTAATTTTCTAGGAGAAACATACAAATAAATTTTTGTATCACATTTATTTATTTGATGTTATTTGAAGTAATTTTTTGAACTATTGTTTTAGTTATAAAGATAATGTGTAGTGAATTTGACTTTATATTATAACTCTTCAATATTGTTGTTGACATTTCTTTAATTAATTCTTATGAATATTTATTTTAATTTTGTAGTTATCAAGATGGCGAAAAAATTAAAGTCGTTTACTTCAACTGATACAAAAATTTCAGATAATACTCTTTGTATTTGGTCACATACTATGGACGATGCACTAATTGATGCATTTTGTCATGAGCAAGAACTTGGAAATAGGGTTGGTGGATCTTTCACTACACACGTGCTAGATAATATATTGAGGGAGTTACGATCAAAATTTACTAATAAAATTCTTAATAAAGAGATAATTCATAATCGGATGAGAAACATTAAAAAACAATTTAGCAAATACTATGATACATTTCAAATGAGAATGAGCGGATTTGCATGGGATCCCATTACAAATATGTGGAATGTTGAGCCCGAAGTATGGGATCAATTAATTCATGTATCTTCATGTTTATTAGTTTTGCTATTATTTTTATATTTTAATGTTCATCTTATTTTCTTCAATAATGTGTTGTACTTTTCATGTAGGCTAAGCCTGAAGCTGCTGATTTGAGGACCAAGTCTATGATAAACTAATGATGCTATATGGAAAGGATAGAGCTAGTGGAAAGCATGCTGAGACTGGACCAGATATGTTAAAAAGAGGTACCAATAAAAATTTGAAAAGATCAAGTACTAGTTCTTTGACTATTGAAGAGGTTGACCGAATGATTTCTATGAATGATGCTGCATTGGAAAATACTGAAGAAGATAAACAAGATGAGCAAAGTCAACCAATTAATGATGCACCTAAATCAGATGTCTCTTCAAAGGTACCAACTCATCAAAGAAATTAAAAATCTAAACATAATCATTTTGAAGGCATGACTGATATGTTGAGAGGTGACATGGATAATTTGGCTCATACAATTAATCGACTTTCAACTATGCCACCTATTTCTGAAAGCGAGATTTGGCAAATGATAAAAGAGATGAATTTGGAATCTCATATTAACTCAAATGCTTATATATTTATTTGTCAAGATGCAAATATGTGTCGCACATTGATGTGATGTCCACAGGAAGAACGCAAGTCTCTTTTATTGACAATGATGCTAGTACATGATTAAGTTTAGATTAATTTATTGAATTTTAAGTATTTTTGATTTTATAAACATATGAATATTTAAGTTTTGACAATTATTTTACTATGTATTTCAAGGTACGAATTATTTGAATTATTTGTTTTGTTATGAAGATTTATAGCATATATTATCGATATTATAATCTAAGTTATGAATCAAGTGATATACATATTATACATCTACATTGTTGTAAGTTGATATGTATAATTTATTTAAAATTTTGTGAACAAATTAAAATTTATAGTTAACAATTTAGAGTTACAATTGGTGAACAAATAAATAGATTAATTATTTAATTTGTACAAAGCAATATTTTCTCACCTTTTCACATTTTTCAACATTTCTTAATTAATGTGGTATGTGATAATTTTTAGAATTGAATATAATTTTTTTTAATTTTATTAACTTTTTATTAAATCAATGTAGATACAAATATGATAATAATGTTTGATAATATAATTATAATTGTCATGCGACAAAAGTATCAAACAGTTTGTGTGCGTGGACAAATCTTCAGGAATTTGCAGAAACAAATAACTTGGCCATTGTTAGATCAACAAAGAGGAAGATAATGGGACTAAGAATATCATTTAGGGCCAAATTGATATAAAGGAACATGCATGATTGATGGATAATTTTGTTATTTTATTAATAATTACAATAAATTTAGTATTTAAAATAATTAAGGACATTTTAGTAAATTTCTAAATTACAATACAGTACAATACAGTCAAACCAAACAATAAAAATGTTACTAAACAACATCAAACAATACAGTCCAACCAAACATTGTATCTACAGTACACTATAATACAACACAGTACAGTACAATACAGTACATTATGAAACAATGAGTAACAATGATCCAAACAGAGTGTAAGGGGTGGACCGATGACTGGGGAAGTTTTCAAGAAGGCTTTTCTTGATAATTTCTTTCCTAGGGAGAAGAGGGCAGACAAAGTGGCGGAGTTCATCAACCTTCGTCAAGGAGGTATGAGTGTACTTGAATACTCTTTGAAATTCACTAAATTGTCAAAGTATGCTCCTTTTTTGGTTTCCGATTCTAGGGATGAAATGAACTGCTTTGTGACGGGAGTGTCGGATGACTTGCAAGAGGAATGTCATTCGTCTATGCTACATGAAAATATGAAAATTTATCGTCTCATGGTTCATGCTCAATAAGTGGAAGAGGCAAGGGCTAAGAGAAAGAGTAGAGATGCCAAGAGGGCAAAGTCTTTGATTGGTGGTCTTCAAATGGTAGGCTTGATATCCAAGACAAGCCTAGGTTCAAAATAAGGTTTTCTAATCAAGTTCTTTCCAAGTTCACTAAAGCTCGTGATGATAGGGTGTCTAAACCTAAGCCTAATAAGGAAAGGAATACTAGTTCACCAAAGAAGAAGCCTACTTGTGCCAAGTGTGGAAAGGGTCATCTCGAGGAATGCTTAGTTGGAACAGACAATTGTTTTGGTTGTGGTAAAAGTGGCCACAAGGTTAGGGATTGCCCTAATGTGAAGAGTCAAGACAAGGGTAGTGGTCAAGCTCAAGCAAGTGGTTCTAATGATGCTCCGAAGAAGAATCGCTTTTATGCTCTCCGCTCTAGGGGTGAGCAAGAGACTTCTCCCGACGTGGTGACCGGTATGTTAAAAGTCTTCTCTATTGATGTATATGCTTTACTTGATCAGGGTGCTACACTATTTTTTGTTACTCCTATAGTAGCTAAAAAGTTTGACATTTTGCCCGATATCTTGAATGAACCTTTCATAGTAACTACCATGGTGGGTGAGTCGGTTGTTGCAAAAGGGTGTATAGAAATTGTCCTATAATGTTGCCCAATAGAGTTACTCATGTTGAACTAGTAGAACTTGATATGTTTGAGTTTGATGTCATATTGGGTATGGATAGGTTGCATGCTTGCTTTGCCTCTATAGATTGTAGAACGAGGGTGGTGAAGTTTAACTTTCCAAATGAGCCCATTTTAGAGTGGAAGGGGGAAAATTCTATTCCTAAAGGTCGTATCATTTCTTGTTTGAAAGCTTGTAGGATGATCTCTAAAGGGTGTTTATACCATATAGTAAGAGTCCAAGATTTAGACTTCGAAATTCCTCCCATTGAGTCGGTCCCCGTAGTGAGAGAATTTCCGTAGGTCTTTCCTAATGATCTTCCCGGTATTCCTCCCGAATGGGAAATTGATTTTGGTATCAACTTATTACCGAATACAAATCCCATTTCAATTCTTCCTTATCGAATGGCTCCGGCCGAATTGAAAGAGTTGAAGGCTCAACTCAAAGATTTACTAGACAAAGGCTTCATTAGACCTAGTATTTCTCCATGGGGTGCTCCGATTTTATTTGTGAAGAAGAAGGATGGTTCCCTTAGAATGTGCATTAATTATCGCCAACTCAATAAAGTCACTATTAAGAACAAGTATCCTCTCTCTTGGATTGACGACTTGTTTAATCAACTCCAAGGGGCAAGCTACTAATCTAAGATTGACTTGAGATCGGGGTATCACCAACTTAGGGTGAGAGGTGAGGTATACCAAATACGGCATTTCAGACTAGATATGGTCGTTATGAGTTCTTAGTAATGTCTTTTGGTCTCACTAATGCCTCGGCGACATTTATGGATCTCATGAATAGGGTGTTTCGAAGTTACATAGATTCATTTGTCATTGTCTTCATTGACGACATCTTGGTATATTCGAAAAATGAGGGTGATTATGTGGACCATTTGAGGGTGGTGTTACAAGTGGTTAAGGAGAACTAATTATTTGCCAAGTATAGAAAATGTGAGTTTTGGTTGAGTTCGGTGGCGTTTCTTGGTCATATCATCTCTAGTGAGGGAGTTGAGGTTGATCCAAGAAAGATCGAGGCAGTTAAGAATTGTCCTAGACCATTGACTCCAACCGACATTAGAAGTTTCTTGGGTCTAGCGGCTTATTATCGGAGGTTTGTGGATGGTTTTGCGTCCATTCCATCTCCCTTGACTACTTTGACCCAAAAGAGTAAGAAATTTGAATGGTCGGAGGCATGTGAGAGAAGCTTCCAAATCTTGAAAGATAGGCTTACTTCTGCTCTGGTGTTGACTTTACCGGAGGGTACCAAGGGATTCGTTGTGTATTGTGATGCATCCCGAGTGGGTTTAGGGGTGTGCTTATGCAACATGGGAAAGTAGTAGCCTATGCCTCTAGACAACTTAAGGTGCATAAAAGAAACTATCCAACTCATGATCTTGAGTTAGCGGCCATGGTATTTACTTTGAAAATATGTAGGCATTACTTTTATTGTGTTCATGTGGATGTGTATACTGACCACAAGAGTCTCCAATATGTGTTTACTCAAAAGGAGTTGAATCTCCGACAAAGAAGGTGGTTGGAATTGTTGAAAGATTACGACATGAGTGTTCTTTATCACCCCGGCAAGGCCAATGTGGTTGTGGATGCTCTAAGTCATATGACCATGGGTAGTGTGTCTCATGTAGATGAAGCCAAGAGAGACTAGTTAAGGATGTTCATAGGTTGGCTAGGTTGGGTGTTAGATTGGAAGATTCTCCAAATGGTGGTTTTATGGTTCATCATAACTCCGAGTCATCATTGGTGGTTGAGGTGAAGTCCAAACAACACCTTGATCAACCATTGATGGAGTTGAAGGAATCGGTTCTTGGTAAGCTTAATGAGTCATTCTCCTTAGGGGGGATGGTGTCTTGAGGTATCAAAGAAGGTTGTGTGTTCCCAATGTAAATGGTTTGAGGAACCGGATTTTTGAGGAAGCTCATGGGTCCCGTTACTCCATTCATCCGAGTTCGACAAAGATGTGTCATGACCTTAGGGAAGTGTTTTGGTAGGAAGGTTTGAAGACGGACATAGCGGAATTTGTAGCAAAGTGTCCAAATTGCCAACTAGTGAAAGCCGAATATCTAAAGCCGGGTGGTTTACTTAAAGAAATCCAAGTTCCTACTTGGAAATGGGAAGACATAAATATGGATTTTGTGGTAGGTTTGCCTCGTACACAAAAGCAATATGACTATATGGGTGGTTGTGGATAGGTTGACCAAATCCGCTCATTTTATTTCCGTCAAGTCTACTTATTCATCGGAGGATTATGAAAGGATCTTCATAGATGAGATTGTGTGTCACCATGGTATTCCGTTATCCATCATATCGGATAGGGGTGCACAATTCACATCTAGGTTTTGGAGGTCATTCCAACAAGGGTTGGGTACCAAGGTGAAGTTAAGTACCGCTTTTCATCCACAAACGGTTGGTGAAGCGGAGCATACTATTCAAACCGAGGATATGCTTAGAGATTGTATCATTGATTTCAAGGGAAATTGGGATAAACATTTGCCTTTGGTGGAGTTTGCTTACAAAAATAGTTACCATTCATCTATATCTGTGGCTCCTTATGAAGCCTTGTATGGTAGGAGATGTAGATCTCCAATTGGATGGTTTGAAGTGGGTGAGTCTTCACTTTTGGGTCTGGATTTTATTATAAGACTTTGGAGAAGGTTCACATTATAAGAAATCGCTGGCAAACAACCTATAGCCGGCAAAAGTCTAATGCCGACCATAGGAGAAAGGAATTAGAGTTTGAAGAAGGTGATAAGGTGTACTTAAAAATTTCGCCTATGAAAGGGGTGGTTAGATTTGGCAAGAAAGGGAATTTGAGTCCTCGTTATGTGGGTCCCTATGAAATATTGCAAAGGGTTGGTAAGATTGCTTATGAGTTGAAACTCCCGAGTGAATTGGCTTCGGTTCATCCGGTGTTCCATGTTTCTATGCTTAAGAAGTGTATCGGTGATCCCAAATCTATTCTTCCTATTGAGGGTCTTGGTGTAAAGGATAACCTCTCCTATGAGGAGGTACCGGTTGAAATCCTTGATCGTCAAGTGAAGAGGTTGAGGAACAAAGAGGTGGCTTCCATAAAAGTGTTATGGAGAAACCACCTAGTTGAGGGAGCAACATGGGAGGCCGAGGGCGACATGAAGTCCCGTTATCCTCATCTCTTTCCTAATGAAGGTTAGTCATTCCTCTTAATAATGAAAATAATGACTTGAAGTTTCTTGATTTTTTGTGAAGTGTTGCAAATATATGAATTTATGTTGTCATTACAGTAAGTTACAGAGATTACTTTTGATTTGAAAATTTTGCAAGTTGCTTGTTTTGAGTTATGCTGTGCATTTTGATATGGTGAGTCTTTATTAAATGATATTGAGCATGTTGGTAAAGTTGAGTTTTGGAATAATTGACTCATATATGGTATGTTGAGCTCATATTGTTGTTGTGAGAAGGAAATTCCTCATAATGTGATTTTGAGCCTCATAAGTGGTAATTGAAGCTTTTGAATTGCTATGTGTAAATGTCATGATTGATGTTGTAACTCATGTTGTCATGTATTGTTGATTGGTTGGGCTGCTAGTCTTGAGTCTATTCCTTCCTGTCAAAAGGTTTTAGTGTCATTCGAGGACGAATGTTCCTAAGGGGGGGGGGGAATAATGTAACACTTCGAAAATCTAAGACTTGTTCTAGAGCCTAACATAAGTGTTAAAAGGATTAGACACTGTTTTAAGGTCTATTTTAATGAATATAAGTCATTTAGGAAGTTTTGAAATCAAAACGTCAAAGAACGTCCATGACGTTCAGAAACTAGTTCAATGAGGTACTAGCGTGCCTTAGCCTATTTGACTAGCTTTTAGGAGTCGGAAAATGATGAAAATTGGTGGAAGGGTGTCTAACACGTATTAGAGTTAGTTCATAGCCTAAACTTCCGGGCATGAATTCCCAAGGACCAACTAAGGGCCCTTGAGGAGGACCCTTGCAAAAGTGACTAAAAGCTGTCAATAGATAGTGTCACCAACGAATGCCACAGACGACTCGTGGTGCAATTGACGGGGAGTTTATTGCTTCCTTTGATGGAAACTTAGAACTTTTGGCCAAGGGCCTGTTTTGACAAGTCTCTGAACTCATCGACGAGTGTGCAGCACGGAGGGAACAATGCCCATCGTTGGACACACGATCCGTCGATCGTGGTCTCTTCTGTGGAGCCACTGTTTTGCTGCACGTTTTTATTTAGTTCATGTAATTAGTTGGATTAGTTAGGAGGTTAATTAGGGGTTAGGGGATTTAATTAACAACCTATATAAATACCCCAACCTAATTAGACTAACCTAAGCTCTCATAAATTCCAAAACCCAAACTCTCGTCCTTCTCTCTTCTTTCTCTTTCTAGTTGAAGAACTCCATAGAAGACAAGGTCAAGGTGGGTTTTAGGGCTGCAATCACCAAGGTTTCTCCATCAGTCTTCATCAAACAATAAGGTATGAGATTCCTTTCACCTTTGAGACTTCTTTCCTCAAAGGGTTCCATCAAATTGATTTCAAAAATAGAAAGTTCAAGTGGGTTTTCATCCAATACGAAATTGATGTTATAAATTGCTTGGTTTATGATTTTTTTTGGATATTATGAATAGATTAACATGTATGTTTTTTTTTTCAAGCGTGGAAACCCCATAACCAGAAGTAGTAGGATTGATTCGCATTATAACTCAATTATGTTATTTCTTGATGGATTGGTCTAGTTTGTAGAAGATGACCTATTCCCCTTAACCCTAGGTTGTGATCTTGACATGAATTGTGTAATGTTGGTTCAATTGAATTGGTAATTGGTTGAATTACTACTAGATGATGTTATTATATCAATTATCAATAGATTTAGATGAATTATAGTCCTATCATGCTAGTTCTTGAGTAATTGATCTAGATTATGACTTTTACCTTAGTTTCTTATCTTAAGCCATGAACTAGTGATTGATTGTGATGTAGTGATTCAATTAGCCTTGTTATCATGTTGGTTATTGTTGTGTGATGATATTACACCCTTATTGGGTTGAGTTAAAGGATTGATGGTAATACCTTGATGATGGATTATGAAGGAGATTTTGTAAGTCTTGTGATCCCTATTCTTTACTCCAATTGTGGTTAATTGTGATTAAGTGATGATGTTGTATTGAAGTATACCTTGTATTAATATTTATAGATTGGTATGATGTTGAATTGAAATGTCTTGACTATGGATTGTGAGGTGTTTTCTAAGTTGTAAATGTTATAAGGATGGTGATGATTTACCAATGTGCCTTATTATGAAGTGATTATGTAAATGTGCTAACCTCACTTATATGAATTGTAATGAAAGGACTATACTCATGCAATTCTTATTGAGCTATGACGATGCTGATTATACAAGGGATAGACCCTGAGACCTACATTAAGCAATGATGACTAATAAAGACATTAAAGATATTTCAAAAGGGACTTAGCTTAGCACCGAGCGAACTTGACAATGGGAGGTGTTGACTTTCCATAGAGGAAGATTCACCCTATAGTTTTACATGAGGTGTTGACTCCCCAATGAGGGATACTCATTCTATAGATTCCGATGAGATGAGGCTTCAATTGCCAAGTGGGATGTAGAGAGTTTATGACAATCTCTTAGTTCTTGAACTATGTTGCCCCCATAGGAAGACTAGCTAGTGGATCCATGTAGAAAGCTACGTTGATATTTGGTTTTACTTTGGCCGGTAGACCAACTTCCATCGGTGTAAGGTTTTACAACACCGGATTCCACATTTAGATCTTGTGGTCTATGTTGGTTAAGGCAAGTGTTCCCCAAACTAAAATGAAGTAATGAAGTACAAACCAATTAGGGTGACCTAAGAGGTTTGACTTAGCCTAGGTAGGGGTATGGGACTCTACCTATGCCTTGCACTAGTTTTCCTTGAAGGAAACTTTAGAAGGTTGTTCTTATATATGTATATGCTTATAATGGTACAAGATATGAATATGATAACCTTGCACATTGATGATACTATATGATGATTGGTTTCACTTATGAATATGTGTTTGGTCTCTAATTCTAAAAGTATGATGATATGTACTCTTAAATGCCATGCTATGTGAAGTTGGATATTGGTCATGATTCTTGTTGGGTTTACTTGATTGAGTAAGGTTATGGGGCTTTGCTTGGTCATTGCACTTGTTGATTTAATAGGGGTTCATGGGTAATTGTCTTGCTTTGGATATGTTATAATGAACTCTTATCCATGCTTGTTGCTATTATAACTTGAATGATAGAGTTGCCTTGACTATGTGTCAAATTATGTGATATGCATGTTGACTTGACTAGAATTAGTATTGTTAGTCTTGTGATGTACATGCTTTGGACTTAATGAATATGTCTTATTGATTGGTATGGTCTTCTTGAATGTGCATAAGGCTTTCTAAATGAAAAATAACATGTTTTTATGAAATGTCCCTTTTTAACATGATTTCATGAGATGTGTGCATATGGTCTCATACTTAGTACAAGTGGTGTACTAACCCCATTTTCTCTCTTTTCCACAACATTTTCATTTCCGATCGTTGAAGGGCTTTTAAGATGACTTTGAAGGAAAACTTGGAACTGTCATTCATCCAAGTTGGGTAGGTCCTCACTTTCCGAGGGCAATGCCAATATTAAGCTAATGAAGATGTTTTAGTTTTAAGACTCTTATGTTCTTTCCTTTCTATTTGAGTACCAAATATTGTATGACCTATATGTGGTCTTATTACATTGATGTATGGGCAAGGCCCAAATTATTATACTCTTGTTAGATGGTTATGAGATGAGACGTCTATTTGAGACTTTGTTATATTTTATATATCTATGTTCAATAAAAGTAGAAGATTATGTAATCTTCCTATACGAAGGGTCTATGTATACTCGGTATAAGTATTATGTGTATGTAGAGGTCTATGTAAACCTCAATGTAGAAGTAATAAAAAAGTTTTTAAAATTTCCGCATTTTAACCTATGAATATAATGATGTAAGCTAAGAGGCTAGTCTTAGTCCTCAAAGAGGACGCCGACGCCGGTTATGTCTAGGGGGTGCTCCCTGTATGTGACAGAAGCAACTGCTTGCAATACAATGAGCAAGAAGCTACCTCCTAAGTGAGGCAAAGGCAAGGGCAGGGCTCCCGTAGTTGAGACACCATAACATAAATTCAACAGTGAGGGAGAATCAGTTGATTCTTAGGCTTCACTCTCAAGGCTCAAGGACAATTAGTTACTACAGGCTCAACGAGAAGTATATTCGTGCCAAAGCTCGCTATGATCCGTCTAGGATTCTAGAGCCGACCCCTCATGCTGTATATTTAATGTCTGCTCCGGCACAGACAATGGTTCCATCACCACCATTTCAGATCTTCACCAGGCCTCGTAGGCCATACATTTCCACCTGGGTCCGGGAATTCTACAATGCCTATGGTGATTTGGTACCCTAAGGGAATAAAAAGGCTAGTGGCTTCAGACCGGTGAAGTCTATGATGGTTCTAAGTACGACAGTGAGATGCAACTTCAATGATATCAACAATGCACTTGACAGCGCTGGAGGCTTTGAGCACGAGTACCAGATCATGATCACTGCATAGACTCTGGATGAGCTAATGGGATGGCTAACTCCCCTTATTTTTGACACCACCCTGAGGTGGATTGAGGTTGGAGCACCTATCGAGAAGAAGGACCTCAACATAACAACTTGGTTACTTGTTTGAGTTCTTTAAAACCTTTATCATGTTGTCGCAAAATGAGTCCATTCTGCGCCACCCAAAGAAGGCTTGCCTAGGATCTATCATAGCTAGGAAAAGGCTAAACTTGGGTTTATTATAGAGCAAGAGATGACTAGGAGGGCCAAAGAACGCTAGACGTCCCTCCCATTTTCTACACTTATTACAGAGTATGTCATTGGGCTGAAGTTCCTCGTGATGAGAAGAGGGGAGGTTACACCTACATCGTCCATCGACATTCGACACATAGAGGTCGAGTACACATGAGACAAGGCTGATAGGAGGAGAGCAGCTCTAGTGGATACATCCTTGGAGGTTGATATTGAGTCTTTACCTGCATAGGCAACCTTTAGTACCACTACTTCGAGGACTCCTATCACTCAGGAGATGATCCTCAAGATGGGCACCTTGCCCATTTTGTCGATGTGCGGGCTTCTCGGCTAGAGACCGAGATGCCTTAGACGATTGAGAGAGACATTATAACTGCGTTGAGACCTCTCTAGGCTTCCATTGATGGCAAGAGTAGAGATTTGCGAGAGAGGACAGGGGTTACCACTAAGGTTATGTCTTTGAATGCCGATGTTTCTGTGCCGAGGAAGGATGTGGACCATCTAAAGTCCACATACTTCACTTCACTATTTGAGTCATAAGAGGTTCCTGATGTCCAAGGTGCAGATGCTCTGACCTGTTCTGAGATGCCTACGACTACCATTGGAGATGGTATTATGGATGATGATGCGGTTGTTGAGTCTGAGGCGGAGACAAATGAAGAGCAGCTTGAGGAGTGAGATCCGGTTTTTATGAGGATCTGGACGATCTAGAGGGTGCCATGTTTGAGATAGCCTAACATGCATCCTTGAGAGACACTACGATTGTCGGCTCTAGCAAAGCCACAATTATTGCTACACCAGGCATTAATGCCCAATCCCAGAGTGTGACCCTAGGAACTAATGCCCAACAGATGAAGTGACTGTGATGCTGACTTCACCCGAGCCTAGCCTAGCAGGATAACATTTTTACCTCCCTTTCTATTGTTTTATGATTATCTTTGTTTTAGTTGCATTTGAGGAAAACTGCTTTTCTTTTCTGGGTGGGGTGAGGTATTTTCTTGCCTACCTCTTGTGATTCTATTTTGTTTGTGAATATTGTTTTTTTTAAGTCTTTATATGTGTTTTGATCTTAATCTTGAGGATGCTTGATCTTGTGTCCCCTTATGTTGAATGGAAATTGTTTTAAACCTAATTTTAAAATTTTTGCCACCTTTATTGTGTGTGATTGTGGTTGTTCTTGTGCAAATTTGAGTATCGATTGTGATCAATACCAATGACTTAAATAGTGCTCTTAATTGAATGAAATGAATGTGTTACTATGATGAGGCAAATGAAGTTGCATAGACAATGTGTGAACTTTTAGCATCTCGTTGTGACTAGCCGGTTATCGAATGAGTCTCTTGTGATGAACATTGCACACTAGCTAGAATGTGTGGAGTCTTGTTTGATATTGGTGTCAATGCCTTGTGCGATGACATTACTTTGAACATTATCTGCAATGATACATATAATTTGCACCGTTGATCCGATTGACTAAGTGATCCGAGCAATTGAAATGCTCTTAGGTAACAATGTTGAAGAGTGAAACAATTTTACAATATACCTCTTTTGTGGCCAACCCGTGAGATGTGTGAACCTTGCTTGAACCCTCTTGATCCTTATTATTTTCTTGGAAGAGACTTGAACAATTGTGGTACCTCTTTATCCATTTACCCAGAACTTTCATCAAGTGTGGTTTGTTGAATATCCAACTTAGGTCAAAAGCCTAAGTTGGGGTGTGTGGTGAAAAGGCGAGGAAAATCAAAGTAGCGGGAAAAATCACCCCTTGAGTAATGGTTTTGAAAAAAAGATAGAACCCCTCCATGTCAAAAAAAAGAGAAGAAAGCGAAGAAAAAGAATGAAAAAGTTTTGAAATAAAGTAGTGGAAGTTGCGAAAGAAATGGGATATTCGGTAGTTCATTTGAAGTTGAATAATGGGTGAATTATGAACATGATTTAAATGTTAAAGAAAATAAGGAAAAGTGATGTTCAGACCACTCTCCATGAAGGTAGAAGCCACTAAGTCTAAATGCCATGCCTTTACACTCAATCCCATTACAAGCCTTGAAAAGACCTTTGTGATCTTGAGTGAGTTGAAACAAATGTTGATTGGAAAATAAAGGCAAACCTATGGGTGAACTCATGCATGTGTTCATCTTTGTGAGTGTGAGAGTGGTATATGATTTCGGAACTCTAATGTGTTGAAAATTGTATGTGAATATGAAACCATCTTTGTTTTAAGGGAATTTGAGTACCTTTGTTGAGGTTGAACTTGCATTTGAAGCAAGTATTGTGAACTTGAGTGTCTTTAATAATGGCGAGTTCCAATTTGAATCTTTGAGTGCATAATTGATCATTGCATGAGTAAGTTGTACCTTGTTGTGTGCATTCATGTTGAGTCTTATGCAACACTTTGAGACATCCTTTTTGAACTGATGATCTTGAGTTTTACATGAGGACAATCAAAAGTTGAAGTTGGGGGTATTTATGAGTCCGAGATTTGGACTAATTTGGGGCTTTGTTTATATAGATTTAGTGTCCACAAATGCTTAATTAGTCTAGAAATTTAATGGCCCATCCTGGCTAATTTTTGGCAACTATAAATTAGATTTTGAACTGTTAAATTAGAATGCTTAATTAGTATACTCATGAGTTTTTTCATAGTTTGTCAATAGAGTTGAATGATTTTGTAGATTCAATATGGAGATTTTGCAAGTCGGTTTCAGATTTTCTACATGAAGCATTTTAAAGGCTAAACTACTCTTACCCAGTTGATGGCTAATAGATTTGGTAAACATTTTTACTCTTTTTCAATATTTTTCTAAAACCCCAATTCTGGAGGTGTGATCATGTGATTATGAGTTGAATTAGTTTATAGGTATTGTTATTACTAGTTTAAATGCTATATTGTAGTGGGTTTAATCATTAATTGTGGTTTAATTTATGAATTCTAGTTGCAAATGCAGTTCTAACCTTGTGTTCTTAGCTTGCTCAAGAGAGTGGTTTTAGAACTAAGATTATCGATTAATGATTTGTAGCTATTGGGTTGTGCTAGATTCATCTCGAGAGAGTGAATCCTAAACCCAATCCTACCCATCTAGCTCAAGAGAGTGGATGAATAAAGGTGTGGGTTGCTCGTCATGGCTATTCTTGTTGATGTTAGAAAGAAATCACCTAATTTGGGTTAGTTTTTCGAGAGAAAGATATCTTCTTTATAGTCTAGCCTACCTTGTGATCTTTAGCAATTTACTAGTAGTTTCAATCACCCACATATCAAAATTTTCCTACAATCGATCACATCCCGAGAACTCCTCTTCTTATTGTTATTTCAAGTTGTTTGTGACTGCATTGTAGTTGCTAATTGCAAACCAAAAACCCCCGTATGAAATTCGTGTCGGCCCTTCTAATTTGTAATATGTCTTTTTCTATAATTTCTATTCCTATATCTAGTTAGATCACATTGTACTTCTTGATTGAATTTGAAGTACCGCTCCCTGTGTGATTTGACCCCAACTCAATTGTTGGGTTATATATTGCTTAACGACCATTTGCACTTAGAATTGGATGAAGTGTATTTTATAGATGTTACTCAATTATCAACTGAGTATATGTAATATATTTTCACTATTGAAATTTCAAATGGAAACTCATTTATATAGATACAATCATTCCTTACTTACGAATCACACAATTTTTCATGCATATGTTTTAACAATAATCATTCTCTATTCATGTGGGGGATTATTGGGTTTTAAAGTGAATAGGAAATTAAGGGTTGTGACTTTGCCAAAGAGTTGTGACCTTTACGAAAATTATGTCTTTTCTAAAGGATTGTGATTATTTGAAAGGTTGTGCCTTTTATAAAAGGTTGTGGCCTTTTACAAAAGGTTGTGACCTTTTTGAAAGGTTTTTCCCTTTTTCAAAGAGTGGTGACCTTTTTTATAATGCACAATTAAAACCTCTTCATACTATCATGTGTTGGCTATTCTCTCATTTTTAAAATTTGAATTCTTTACTTCTTCTGCATACCTTTCTTATAAAACAAAATGGATTGATCGTGTATGTGTGTGATCTCGTTGTTGCTTTTTTAGTTTGTTGAAATTATCAAAATTTTAGGTACCTCTACTTTTTGATGTTTTCCATTATCTTGGAAAGAATTAATCTACAACCTCAAGTACTTGAGGGGATTAAATTTCTTAAGGGCTGGCACATAGTCAGTTCTGTGGACTCTTATAGTTTTTTCTTTTTTTGACTTTCTATTTCTCTTTATTGTTTCTGTTTTGCTAATATGAATACAAGAGATAAAAAATTTCACCACCATTATCGTCGTTTACCACTATTCACATCTGTCATCACAACCACCATCGTTACTAGCTATTACTATAAGTTGCCACCAAACTTATCTCAATCTTTTTAACTATATCAATTGCCACCACCACCACCATCTCTATAGACAATGCCACCTCTACCACCACTATGACCACTATAGTCAATTCCTACTATTGACAAACTCCGTCATCAAAACTAGAACCACCATCTACTATCATCATGCATTCTTCAGTCACCATCATTTCTGCCGCCATCGCCACCATGAACGTCAATTACTACAACCACTATGGTCAATTGCTACTATCAACAACTTCCATCATCATATTTAGCACTACCTCCAACTACAACATGCACATTATCAACCTCTACTCATTTTTTAATCACCACCATCAACTACTAACATCAATTAACGTCACAATTACAACCACTAACACCACTACCAATCTCGACCATTATGACAGTCACCACCACACCAACCACCTCCAACATCAGAATTATCACCTCGATCATTACTAACCACTAACAAAAACTATTACCATCACCACTGTCACGACTCATACCGTCGTGATTGGCACCCACACTAACCCTTTAGTGGGGGAACCATTAATACTAATCAGCTAACTCAATAACTAAACATTTAAAGATACTGATGCAAGTTTATATACAGAAATAAAGTGGAGTCTCCATAAACTCCTAAAGTCTAACAATTCCGCACTAAAACATTGCGAAAAACACCCCTAGAATCTGAAAGTGAATGGACAAAAACATCTAAAGTTCAACAAGTTTAAGGAAAGTGGGTATAACACAAACTAAACATATGAGTAAAACTAATTAGAAAGTCTGAGTCCAAAAAGAGTGGATTAAAACATAGAGGACCCATGACAGCCTAGAAGAACTAGCTCACCCTTGAATCCTATCTTGCTCACTGATCTCCAAACAATGTCTGTAAGTAACCGCCTAAAGATGCACTGTACTCAATAAAAAAAGAGCAAGAGCATTATCAGTACGCAATCACATAAGATCACACGACTATTCTAGTAAGTGAAACATATAGGCAGTCATAACAAATTAAACACGCATACACCGAACATATATAATATCAGTTATCTTTTCAAGAGCAATATATCATTCCACATTCTCAATAATACACATATATGAAAGTCAATTGTCCTCTCATGGAACCCATACCCAAATTGTTAGTGTTCTGGATCGTGACACCTTATCCAAATTAGTGTGTTGGAACGTGACACCCGGTTACAATGTGTATGTCGATATGTGACATTCGATCTGAGTTAGTATATCATAACGTGAAACCCAATCCATTAAACATGTCACAATCAAAATCACAACCACAATGTACATTCTCATAATCATTCAATCGACTGTTGATTAATGGCTTACAATTATTCATTCATACTTATTTGCATTACCTGTGATCAATAGTGCAACATTCACATACATACATGCATTGCAATGAAGCAAATACTAACATACATCACACAAACATGAAATCAAAACATCACCTACCTCGAAACCAAGCTTGAATCCTCCTAAGAAACTTGATTCTTCCCTTTCCAGATTTTTTCGCTTGTTCTAGGTCTACAAACTAGTAATATAATGCAAGGATAAATAATTAAGGTCTAATTTACCAGGATTATAACAAACCCAATAACCCAAGACGAAACTCATGATCCAAAGGTGCAGCTACGACTTTTTCCCACCATCCAATTTAGTCCAAAAAACCTCCCCCAATAATTAATAACCAAGAATCTGAGCTCTACGGATCGAAAAACATATTAGGGGAGTAAAAACCTCACCTTTTGCACCAAAAGTAGTGCGAAACTATCAATAAATCGAATGGGATCGTCTCCTAGATCTTAAGAATGAGTTTGCAGAATAATGACGTTTTTGTTTAATTCCGACTTAAGCCACTACTGGTCCACCGTAGCGGGACAAAACCCGCCACAATGGCCCCACCCTAGCGGGATAATTCCCACCTTGGTGGCTTGCACGGAAACAGAGAGTCGAAAGTTGAGTCCCAAACCTCCATTTCACAACACACCTTCAACCCATGATTATCAGAAACTATCCGTTCACGGTAAGGTCTGCTTTAGGAGTTCTACTCTCCCAAATTCGATTCTATAAAGTCATATGGGTTCCTCTATCTACTCGTATAATCAAATTCATAATTAGATCTCTAATTCATTACTAGATTTCCCTAGACCTCACTGAGTCCGTTTTCATCTTTAATATGGACTACGCTAGGAATTCTCAAGTTATTACCAAAAAGTTTTCCGGCCCAAAATATTTCCCCGTTGGCTTTTCTATAGTGACGGGAGCGAGTCGTTACAACCACAAAACTATAAAATATTAATCACATAATGATTTTATTTGTGTAAATTTTATTTGAATTGTATTTTAAAATGTATATATAAATAAATTTTGTACATTCAGATGTTGAAAAAGAAAAAGTCTTAGTCATCCAATGCTTAGATCTTGACACAACATCTTAATCATTCAACGTTCAGATCTTGATCGACAACATCTTAATCATCTAGTGTCCAGATATTGAGCCAACAATTTAATCATTGAAGATCTAGATGTCTAAATCTTAATGAAAGGAAATGAGGCCTAAATAAATATCAAAGTCAAGTAGAAAGGTCTCTCAAACCATTCCATTTTTTTTAAAAAGAAAAGAAAAGAAAATAAAATAGGCTAACTTTGACCAAAATATCGACCCTCTTAGATCGGTTTAATTTTTTAAGAAATAAAATTATGATATCTATACCAACCTCTTAAGCTTGGTATTGTTAATATTTTATTTACATTTAAAATTAATCATACCGACCTATGGAATCCGATTAACTTAAATAATTTTGTAATCAATTATTGACCTTAATTAGTCGGTATCTTTAATTCATTTTTCTGAGTTTCTCATCTCTTGAAGTTAGTTTACATTTTCATACTTTTGTTTATTGAAATAAACCAACCTCATGAGGTTGATCTTTTCAAAAATAATATTTTTGTGCATTTCAACCTCTTCATGATACACTTTTCCCACTTTCACAACATATATATATTAGTCTATCTTTAAAAGTAATAATGGATAAATCAAAGAGATAAGGGTCAAAAACACACAAACTATTCTATTTATTTGAATTTCATATCTGAACTATTGAATGTGTAAGTTTCATATCTAAACTATCACTTATTACTTATTAGTTTGAGAAACATACTTCTCTCTTTTATTACTCTCTTGTCATGGTG
Organism: Solanum lycopersicoides; assembly: GCA_022817965.1. Lineage (NCBI taxonomy): Eukaryota > Viridiplantae > Streptophyta > Magnoliopsida > Solanales > Solanaceae > Solanum > Solanum lycopersicoides. The sequence continues at coordinate 21,896,253 of CM040621.1, forward strand.
AGTGTAATACACTTTCTCTTTTATTTAAATAAAAATTGGCACACCATAGTCTACTTGGACAAAACATTCCACCTTGACAAACATTAAATATATTATTAAATTTTGGCAAAGTTAATTATCTTCCCACCCCACCCTAGTCCCTTCAAATCATCATTTAGATATTATTTTAAATTATTTTATATAAAAAATCGATCTCACTCCACATAACCCTCCGCTTCCAATTTCTTTAGAAAGTATTTTTTTTACTTGTCGCTAGACTTTTTTTAAAATAATTTTTTATTTCTTTTATATCTAGGACTCTATTAGAAAAAAGATTGTTTTCTAACAATATGTATACATCTAATACAGAACGAGTAAAATGTGAAAAAGAATTTAGAAATAAATTAGGAGAGGAGGGTTAGATGGGGTAGGGTAGCATTTTATCTTTCTATTTTTTAAAACAAATATCAATTTTTTAGGAATGAGTGCGGGGGTGGGGTGAGGTATGATTTTTGGGGAAGGAGATGGTGGTATGAGGTAAGAAAAATATTTTAAATTTTATTTGTTAAAAAAATAACTTTTTTTTTTTTGTGTGGGGGGGGTAGTAATACTATAATATTGAGTTTTTAACTAATACTATGTGGTAAAATTTTTACAAATAAAAGAGAGAGTGTATTACACACACCACTGAGGTATGTTTTCAAACTAATAAGTGATAATTTAACCATGAAATTCACACTTCCAATAGTTTAGGTGCTTTTTTTTTACATTTATCTCTAAATTAAAATATTTAATGACAACAAAAATTTCTTAGCTGAGCAATGCATAATTGGGCAATGATATAATCTGAACTTTGAGGGTACACTGAACCCTAGTCTAACTCAGTGCTAAGTCTACTCCCATCTGAATATTCATGTAGCTAAAATGCAATAAATAATGAATAGCTCAAAATTTCCATGCTAACTGAGAATGCAACATTTTTATACTAAGAATATGACATTCGAAATGTAAAGCATGAATTTTTGTCTGACTGACCTAGCAAGTATAATTTATGAACTAGGATAAATTTACTCAAGCTAGGGTTCAAAGTGATATGAGTGGAATTATACTAAATTATCAAGAAACAAGTTTATTTAGATCAAAGGAACCATAATCACAATAAATCTTGAAAATCTAGAAACCCCAGGTTTTAATAGTTTATGAGAATCTGAATAACTAATTGAATTCTAGTGACCTAATGGGTGAAAGGAAGCCACTAGTGAAATTCCACATACCTGTTAACGAAATCTACGGAGAAATTCTTTGGATTTTGGAGCTGAACTTGAAGAACACCTCTGCTTGTTGTTGGAAGAACTGACGCCTTTTACTCTTCTTTTTGTTCTAATTTCGATGATTATTTTAAGAATAAGGGTTTTATGTAGGTTCTGACTATATTATTAGGCTTAGACTGAGTAAAACGTCATATTTAGGTTTAAGTGCCTAATGCATAGGGGAAAATACCAAAACAACCCTGACTTAACCCTTTACGGTGGGACTAATGGGCCGTCATTTGAACCAGTGCCATCAATTGGGTTGTGGTTTTTGCTCTGCTAGACAAGGCTTCACTATAACGAACATAACTTTTTACTCAAATCTTGGATTTTAGCAAACTCGGTGGCGATTGAAAAAGGATTCAATTATCTTCGATTTGATAGGTCATGTACCACCTAATTAATTTTAGGCTAAGAGATATGACCGTTTAAAGTTTACCCAAAAGACCTTTCTTTCCAAATAACTGTTGATCCTCACCAACGGCCAAAAGGACGATCCGTAGGTCCAACCACAGACCGTAATAGTCATACGTGGGTCGGACACTGACCCTTTAATCTTAGACCCCAATGATTGGACCCCACCTACGGACCGGTGGCCATCGACGGACTGGACCACGACCATAAGTCTTATTTTCTTGGACCCGAGGTGTTACAATATAAGTATATAAAATTGCAATCTCTTCGATCCACCCATCAAATACAATGTCTTCTTATGCGACATAATGTGATGGATCAGAATGGGCAACTAATGGAGGAAAATACCCAATAAGTTACACTTACACGTGATTTATAATATCACTAAAAAGAGTAGAATTACAAAGGTGTGCAAGCACAGGAAATGCATCAACATCATATGTTAAGATCAAAAGCACATCAAGTTTGGATCCCGTTGAGGGAAAATAATTGTGAAATTGTCACAATAGCATATGAAAGAGTAGACTAGGCAAGGAGAAAAATATTTGTTATAGGGGGTGACTGTAAAGATATTCTCTAGAATAAATCTCTCTCTTAATTGTTACTCTATCTTCTCAGCATACGACGTTTTGTTCTATTCCAATTATCAAGGTAATATAAGATCAGTGGCGAATCTAGGATTTAACGGTTGTGGGTGCTCACTTCCTTTAATATAAAACTGTTAGCAATCACATAGTGTAAACGTATACTAACTCAAATATTTTAATAAAAAAAGTATACGTATACTAACTCAAACTCTTTAATAAAAAAGGTAAAAAAATAAAACAACGATTAATATTATAATCATCAAAACAAACTTTTATTATAGACATAATAACTTACTAGTAATATTATCATTACAAAAGGAAACTTCTAGTCTTAAAATCATAATTGTGCTCGATGACTTTTCCTATTCTGAAAAAGATAAATAATAGCATCATTTCTTACATTTGTGAATATCTTACGCTCTATATAGCAAACTAAACAACCATTCAAAAATTTATCAACAATACTATTACGAAGTTCATTTTTAATGTACTTCATGGATGAGAAATCTCATTCCACAGAAGCAGTAGCAACGGGAAGAATGAGAGTCATCTTGATAAGCAAATAAACAAGTGGCCAAGTTTGATGCAGATCTGACTTGATCAATACTTTAGCAAGATCGCTAATTCCCTTCAAGTTGAAGATTCTCATGTTAGAACTACGAGCATAAACTATAATCTATCAAGCTGAAAATTGAGATCCTGAAGCTTGTTGTTGTTAAACTCATTCATATAATATTCAGCCAACCTCATTATCTCTCCCTTATCAAAACTACCAAATAAATTAACTGAATTCAAACTAGCCATACCAAGAAGTAAGTCAGTACTCACAATGTCATAACGATTATTAAGCTCTTGAAGATGCAAATCAATAACAACATAAAATATTTCAACGCGCAAATGATGAGAATATGTAAGATCAAGAGCTTTATGATTTGACTTCCCACGGAAGTATCTAGCATCCATCTCTGAAATGACTATATCATGTTTATCCCAAAAAGAAGAGACGTCATCTATTAATGATTCGAATTCATTACCCCTCATATTTTTATAATCTTTGCTTCGTAAGAGCGAGAAATCCCATAGCATTGACAATATCTTGATCCATCCTTTGTAGTGAGGAGCTCAATTCATTTGTCATCATAAGAACTTTCTACATCAAGTGCAGCATAAAGGCAAAATCAAATTTCTTAATCGTATCCACTAGAGTTTTAGCAACAAGTATGTCAGTATAGTTTTTACACTCGCATCCAGTAAATTCAAGCACATAAATAACTTATGGAAATAGAAAAACAAGATTACCAAATGTTCTATAATGATAACTCTCCTTGCATATTGATAGCTCCATCATAACCTTGCCCACGTATTTGGAATGTACTTAATGAGTAATCCAAAAGAAAAGAGTAGATTTCGTCCTTCAATAAACATGCAAATGTATCAATAACATGAATAATACCAACAAATCGCTCTATCATTTCTCCTTCTTTGTTAGCATATCTCAAAACAAGTGTCATTTTCTCCTTGTGTGATACATCTTTGATTCATCGACTAGTATCCCAAAATAATCCCCATTTAAGTCTTCAAGAATAGATTTGATTGTTTCCTTACCACAAGAATCAACACCATCCTTTTAAATACTTGGAGAACACATCATTTAATTTTTGGAGCTTTTTCTAAAATGATGCTTCCAACATCTTCATTAATAATCTCCATACCATTGCAAAAATTCAAGAAAAATACCTCTATTCGAAGAAGATCGATTCTCATCATGTCCACAAAATGATAATCCTAATTTCAAGAGTAATCTTTTCACATCAATTGAAGCATTCAAGCGACGTCGAGACTCACTTTTTTCTTTCTTGGATTTCTAATCAAAGGAAGTGCGTATTGATTTTGATTGATTCATTAAATCAAGCATGCTGCTGAAAAACTTATTGATGCTATTTATATCTCCAATATGAGCTCTAAATCTTTCAATAGCTTTGTTCCAAGCTCTAAAGCCGGCCTTTGTGAAAGCATCATCAACCCAATCTGCATGACTTTCACATTCATTTTTTTACAAGTAGCAAAACAAACAAAATGCAACATCTTTTGTTATGCTATACTCCAACCACTTGCGATCATTAATCCAATCAGGAAAAAACTACCACATTCCCTTCCCAAACTTAATTTTTGGAAATTTATGCTCCTTAGATTGGCAAGGAATTTTAGAATATATTATCTCCTAATATCGTCACATATATTAGGATTATATCTTGCAATGGGCTTTCTAATTCCCGGATCAGCTTCAAGAGATTCTAAATCAACATTTGAAATAAATTCACTTTAAATTTTTGGAGCTATGGTTGAAGTGGTAGATGGATGAGTAGCGCTAGAACTTGGATGCCCAATTTTCGATCTTGTGATATACTTATCCATCTAAATTTACAAAGATAAATTTCTGCAAAAGATAATTCAATTAATTTTTATTGAAATCTATAACTTTCTGTCAACAACCAAACAACAATTAATATATCTATTTGATCTTTCAACACCACAAACAATAATTACCAATATGAGGCTATGAGCACAAACTTTTTAATTGCACAATTTGTATAAATCCTAAAATTTAATTTTTGAATCAAGTAAGTTGGTAAGAAAAAAACTTATTTCAAAAGTATTCAAAAAAAAAATATTTTTAATCACAAAACACTAAATATGTGAGATTCTAAAGTTTAAACCTATTTATCAAGTAACAAAAAAAGTATGTGGAATCTATTTTAAGAATTACGATATAAGAGTACTATTTATAAGCAATGAAAATCTCAAAACCTAATTCCCCATATCTTTTTTTGTTCATTATCTAACTTTAATTAAACATCAAATCTTCTTACCTTGCTTTTGTATTTTGATTTTGAAAAGAAAAAAGTTTGAAGTTTGTTGTTGGGCTAGCTGCTTTCTCTTTGAAACAACAACAAGAAGAAGAACGATTTCATGTTTTGTCAAAGAAAAAATCTCAAAAGCAGACAGTGGAAAAGGTTTTAAAGAATACGAAAAGTTAAAAATAATTAAATAAAGAAATAGTTAGTCAACCTAAACCAATTAAGAATAGGAAAAGTCAAAACAGGTACAAAATTCGGAGTAAAAGAAGCCCGTAATGAAAAAATGGAGAAAGTAAAAAAAAGGGTGCAAAATACGCTGGAAAAAGTAATAAAAAAAAGATGAGGCTAGCTTGATTCGTACGTAAACCAACACACCCACGAGTGCTTTTGTTCAATGGGTTCTTATTTATATTTAATAACGTATTTGTCATATATATATATATATATATATATATATAGACACACACACACAAAATATTTTTGTTGGAGGCAATGAGTGCTCTCACCGAAAACCATCTACGTGGGTCCGCCCCGGTATAAGATACAACGTCCTATGATCAAAGTGCAAGGCTAAACTAATTATAGCATATATATATATATATATATATATGTATTGTTTGTTTAAGAAGTTTTCACTCTATCAGAGTTCTCAAAATATATTCATAGCCAATATCTATTTATGTGACATAATGGGATGAATAGGAATGTGAAACCCATGGAGGAAAATACCCAATAAATTACACTTACACCTCATTTGTAATTTCACTAAAAAGAGTAGAATTAGAAAGGCGTGCAAGCCAACAAAATGCATCAACATCATATGTTAAGATCAAAAGCACATCAAGTTTGCACCCGTCGAGGGAAAATAATGGTGAAATTGTCACAATCGCATATGACAGGGTAGACTAGGCAAGGAGAAAACATAATTGTGATTGGATACGTCGGTAAATATTTTCTCTAGATTAAATCTTACTATTAATTGTTACTCAATCTTCTGAGAATACGACATTTTGTTCTATTTCGATATTCAAGATACTATAAGATACAACATCCTACAATCAAAGTGCACTGCTAAACTAGATGATAGCACTCATCCTTTCTATGAGTTTAAAAGGTTGTTACACATTTGTGTTTAAAGTGTTGATGATCATAATTTGACCGGAATAACCTTTAATTGTTATATGCCCCTTAGCTTTTAGCTTATCAATGTGAAATTCTAATTTTTGGAAATAAAAACACTCCTACAACAATTTCTCTTGAGATTTGTTACTATATGTTCTTGCCTTACCACTTAAACAAAAGTACATATTAATTTTATGCAGGGTTTCATTAGCTCAGCTACAATATTTTCTCTTTGTGAAATTAATTCTACCTTTGTTCATTTTTTATGATTCAAAGAATACACACTACAAAGGAGATGACATATTCTTTCCAAATAAGATATATGGAAAATGTGATCAAATGCTTCTTTAATGTCATTAAAATTCAGTACACATCATAACTACAATCAATGAACCTTTTTTTGTGTCCACAATCAGACTTGGACTTGAAAGATGAAATCTCATGTGATCAGTGGCTTAGCCATGAATTTTACGAAGTGTGTCCATAAATTGCAAAATCCAAGTTCTTTTTAAAAAAGACAAAAAAGTTATTGCTAGTAATAGTTTGTCACGACCCGAGTCTATACCCCAGTCAAGACACGATACCTAGGACCATGATTGATCCCGGACTAACCCTTGACTTGACATATCAGGTATATCATATGAACTACTCCGGTAACTGAAACATATGCTTGATAAAGATTTCAATTAACTCCATGAGACTATATTAATAATGTCAGAATGAAGCCTCTACTACTTTAGTATAAAAATATAAGTCTGCTGGGACATGACCCCAACTACCTCAAAGCAAAGACAACATAAGGAAAAGACTTGACAGTCTAAGACAACGGAGTCCTTAAATGAGGAGGACTCATCAAAAGCTGATTGGAGTGCAACAACGTCACTAGCCACAAATCTTAGTACGAATACCAAAATCTACATCATAAAAGATGTAGCGTAGAGAAATATATGTGTTAGTACATTGAATTTACTGATTAAGTAAGGGAGGACAATATCATAATCATTTAAAGAATCATGAACACCATAGTCATGAAGTAAGATATTCAAGATAATATGCAGTAGAAAGGTTGAAGAGAAAATAGTTGGAGTCCATGACCAAGTAGCAAAAAATATCTTTTCGAAGGTACATATACATATACTAGAGTGTTTTCAATAGTCTTACATAATCAAATACCCCAAATAACATGCGTAAAATAAATCATATAGACATAAAAATATATTATGAAATTTGCATAATTAGGGAGCTCTTATAACCGTCATACACCATGTGAGTTCATGATGTCCAACAACTAACCAAATTGGGAAGGGTTCCCTATACCTTCCTAGAGTATAAGACCATATCATCTATGTGTATCCACTAATCTGAGCCTATCAGGGCCATAAGGTCAACTGACAAAGCGGTGAAACATAATTCTGCATCAACGCATAGTTATGAGAATTGAGTTTTGTAAATTTGCATCCTATCGGTACTAAATAGTGTTAGCATGAGTTAGGAAAAGTAGGTAATGGGTATATTTGTTTCTCATTGTTGTACATCAATCAAAGTATCTTGTGGATTGTGTTGCATGTCAGTTGGGATTGTAAATATCTTCCCATATCTTTGTTATTTTATAAAATATATAGTTGATGCATAATGAAAATAGAATTGGTATCCCAGTAAAATTATTTCTCTGATCATTATATTTTTATAGCTTAATTCTATAATTCTACCATGGGTAAATACTCTAAAATATAAACACCATTCCAAAACCTATAACCATTTCTTTGGTGTAAAACTCAGTGGCAAGAATTATTCACGTTTGTCTCAAGCTGTCGAGATATTTGTTACAATTTTGGAAAAATAGTATACTTATCGGGAATAATTAAAGAGCCTCTCGCTAGTGATGCCACTAATAAAAAATGGAGTATGGATAATTCTATTGTTAAATGTTGGCTCGTTGGTGCCATGGAATCCGACATTATGAGCTCTTTTATACATCTTCTAAAGGCTAAGTATAACACCTTGAAAACTAGTAGGCTAAACTAGAGATTGAAGGGAGGGTTAGAGTCGTGAATAGCTTCCCGTACTTAAAATTAAGGGTTTCGGGTTAGAACGTCAAGGTACAACTTCTCAAGGGCCAATCAAGGGCCCTTGACAAGGACCCTAGAGCCTACCCAATACAGTGGACCTACGACTGGACCCACACCCCATAGATTGGTGATCCGTAGGTGGCTAGAAACTTCCAATCACCAATCCATGCCCCACCAGTACGAGCCATGGGTCAGTCCACGCCTCATATGTGGGTGATCGTGGATAGTGGCCTGGAGATGGTTTTAAGGAGTAAATTTAGGGGCACTTTGGGGTTTTTCTATTTTAAGTTGGATTAAGAATTTTTGTTTTAACCTCATTTTGAACACCTATATAAACACTTTATACCCCTAAATTCATTAATCCTAGTCATTTTTTCAACTCACTAACAAGAACCCAATTCCCTCTAAAATATTCTCTCTCTAGAATGTGAAGAAGAAGAAGACGGAGGATCAAGCTAGGTCAAGTTCTTCAAATCTTCAAGATTAGGTGGGCATTTTAATCAATGTATGTTATATTATTCATCCATTGATTCTCCCATCCATGGATCCCCCTAGAATTCCCCCATTTTGATGTAGAATTCCCAATTCAAGTTAGGGTTTCTTCAATGTTGTCCAATTGAGTGGATATTGATTGTTTATAATTGATTTAGTAGTGAATCATGTTACTTTGATGAAATTACACATTTTTTATGCCTAACCCTAGTTTAATTGATGAAATTGAAGTAATGTGGGTTTATACTTTGAAGAGGGAAATTGAGTATTTAGAGATAATCTTATAGAATTGATGATATGTGTAGTACTTGCTTGAGAGTAAAAGAATGTAAATATGAATTGAATTAAATTAAAATATATATGACGGATCATGATTGGTAGTGCTTGATATTTAGCCTTTATGATGATATATGACTAAAATTGCTTAAGAATGAAGAATTTAACTAGAATGTCTTGTGATCTAGGTGTGTATGATGATTGTAAGAAGTAAATCTTTGAGAGTAAGACTTGTACTTATGAAGATTGACTTATAGGGCTTTGAGGTAAAAGCTAATATGATGAACTAAAAATTTTAAGGATTTGAGAGTAAAGCTAATATGCATGTTGATTTGAATATGGTATTATTTTGAAAGGACTTTACCCACATGACCTATATTATGAGTATATGAGATTATGCATGTCCTTATAGAACCTATGTAAATGTTTTATGAACACTTTGAGAGTGAAGTGTTAATGAATATGATAGCATTGATGTGTTTATTTCAAGGCTATTCTCATGAACACATGATGAATATAATGTGAATGATTTTCTCACATAATGAAAATTCTAGGTTGAAAGGCTTTTTCACCCAAAATAAATCTTAGAGTAAAAGTGATCATGGATGGTGATAGTTGCTCACACATGATCTAATAAGCCTTCATAGTGAACTAAGGCATACTTAAAGAAGTACCTCGCGAGTGTTCAAAGGCTTTGTGTATGAATTATGTTAGCTTGAAGTAGTGATGTGTTATCCCTTCATGAATAACTTGACATGGTAAGAAAAGACCATTTCATGGTAGCTTGAGTAGGAGATCTCATGGTAACCTTAGATTGAGGAATAGTACCCTTCATGAATAGTTTGAACTAGCATCATAGAATGCTTGATGGTAGCATGAATTGGTTAGGCCAAACCATTTCATTGGTAGCTTGGATTGAGAAATCTTACCCTTCCTTGAATATCTTGGACTTGCATTATAGCATGATTTTCATGGTAGCTTGGTCTAGCCTAGTGTGATTCTATTCGTTGGCAGGATCCCAGGTAAGTGTTCTAAATTTTTCTAAGTGTTAGAGTGACCTACGGACCTAAACACTGTTGACAGGGTCCTGTGGGTCCAATCTAGGGCTCTAACTGACCCTACCCAGACCCCTTATTAATAAAAAAACCATTCTTTTTAAACTTTCCCCACTTCCATATTTTCCTCACAATAGTTTCTAACCTTCCATATAATTACTTTATCCCTTTAATAACCCGCAAAATTATCCCTTATGATATACTAATCAATTTCAATCTCCCATATCTACCTTTTCTCTTTTGAAAGCATTTCCCTTCTCCATTCTCATTCCCCAAAGATTTCATAAGTCCAATTTCGGCGTCGAAATGCTAGCGAATGGTTAAGAAATTCATTGCACTAACACACTCACCCATTTCATTACTTGTAAGGTAAATTTATGTTCATTGTCTAAATTATGAAGTCATGAAGTTAGAACTTGACTTCGAGTGGGTAATCTCATATTTGATTGTTGAATAATAGTTAAAAAAACACCCTTGGGATGATAATATGTGAGTGTATTATAAAATAAAACCACATAAATTGGTTAGTAGGTCTAATTGGAAGTTTTGACTTAAGGTTCATATATTTTGATTTTTTAAAATCTTAGAATGTGTGTCAATGAAACCCTAAGGACGATTAACTACCATATTATATGTTAAAATACATGTATAGGCCTAGTTGAATGTGTAATTGTTGAAATAAGGCATGAAATTTGTGTCAAGTATGAAACATGGCAAAGAATTAACCTACGACTCCAACCCACAAATCGTAGGTCAGGGTCCGTGGGTCAGTTGCGCACAATTTTGCACAAGTGTCGAACCATGCTGTGGACTAAATTGCATCATTCCATCTAAAGACCGTTCTACACATCCATGTTTCCCACATCAGAGACCCAATTTTGGGTACTCTGACTTACAGAGGGGATCCATAGACCGTTGTTTCATCGACGGACCATAGGCGTCCACCGTGGGTCGACAGTTCAGCTATTGTCTATAACTTTTTTGAAATTTTTTGGGACTGACTCCCGTTCTAAATTTTTTCCATGCGTCTTTTGAATTGTTTTGGTACTAACTAAGAATCTACAGGTACCATGGCCGCAATCAATCTCCAACCTATGCAGCCAAAGAAAAGTCCAAATTCGTCGCTCATTCGCAATATCTGATCATTGAGGAGGAAAAAGAAGGCACAAATTACATTCCCTCCACAAGCAGGACTTCCCCCACTACACTACCAGAAATCAAGCCCAGCAGGTTTGACCCGACGTGGTCACTTCCCCTAGTCTGACGAGGGGGTCATACTGATCGGAGCATCGGCTGGCTCAAATTTGCAGTCCGGATCTAGTTCGAGCGGGAGTACCACCTCTTTAGCTGACTCAGATAGCTCGAGCGACAGCCCAACACCTACTAGTGTTTAGTATGATCCTAAGGTTGATGATCCTAACAAATGGTGTGTCACAAGCTAATATCAACTTTACAAGAATGTCACAATATGGAGCGCATGGTATTTACAGGCAGCCTCCACACATCACAAACTATTGAGAAGTTTTCTGTCTAAAAAATGTGAGTTGATGGAACAGAGCCCAGGTAAATACTGCGAGGAGATAGTCAAAGAGTTCTATGCATCCTATGCTGCCACCATTAGGAGTTCCATCTCTAAACGGAGCAAGATCATCACTCAGCCTCCACTTGAGTTCGTATTGGTGAGGGGGTATACAATTGACATCTCATAGGTCACGATTCACAAGTTTATATATAGCCCAAACCACACTCTGCCCATCAACACCACAAAGTATGACTATTGGATGGGTACCATCAAGAGCGGAGCATTTTGGAAAGAAGACGAGCGGAGGAAGTCACTGTTGAGGTGACTGGATATTCACATTGACGAGTATAGGGAGCGTGTTGAGTGGGTTCGTGCTCCCTGCCTAGGTATTTGGAAATCCATACCAAGCTTCCTCATGAAGTTCCTATGGTTGCTGGTCTGGAATAGTCTGTCTTCGACTAAGGCGGATAATTTGGTTACATGGGATCGGGCCGTGTTGATTGTAACAATGATAGCGGGGTTAGAGATCAACTTTGCCCACATATTGAGAGAAGAGATCTATGAGAGGGCCTTCAAGACTACTACGACCCTTCCCTTTCCGTGTCTCATCTTTTATCTTTGCGGGGATGCTTCTATTCCCGGTTGCTCGATGCAACCAAGACTATAGACATTTGCCTCATTCGGGATGATGCCAACCTTGGTGCATCGCAAACAGAGACACATGTTATGGTTCCCCTCTGGGTGATGATTTTGTTGCCGATGTTGAGCAAATGCTGGCCGATGACACCACCATCCTAACCAGTACAACAGTCACTCAGGCTCCACCATCTCTAGCCACCAGCCAGGCCCTTAGCTCATCCAAAGCCACTCCTTCTTCAGGGTCTACCACAATCCCTCTGGCACGAGTCTAGAAGCAGAATGCACAAATTACTTCTCTACTTTATCATATGAAACCATGGATGCATGTCTCTATCATGGAGTCCTAGGCGAGGATGGAGAAAATGATGGATCAGAAGGTTTAACCTAATAATAAGTGCTTGGATGCCTTTGTGCTGAGAGTATTAGAGAGGACGTCAACCCCGACCATTGATGTGACCACTTTCCAGTAGGAGTTGGTTAGCCTCCATGATGATGTTGTTGCACTCCTAGCCCCCAAAGACAGAGCTAAAGTTTTCCCCTACGCCACTAGACAATAAGGGGTGATAACTACCTTATTCAGATATGTTTTGTCGCCACCTAATTCTTCCCGTGTGCTGGGAAGTGCCACGACTTTGATCGTACTTCTAGTTATGTTGTGGCCTAGAGATTGAGGAATAAGGAATGTCAAAAGTTGGAGGAGGCCACGAGGTCTTTGTTACTGGATGAGGAGCTTAGACAACAGTGGGCCCGAGAGATAAGAGTTTGTATATATGGCAGTGTCAGCACTACTGAGGTTGTGGAGATAGTTGATAGGAGCACTATTGATGGCATTCCTAGGGTTGATCCAGCGGGCTTCGAGAAATCGGACCCACCCGCCTTTTGAGATATCTTTAGCGCAAATTCTCCACAGGTTTTCTTCACCCTATGTTTTACTTTTTATTTTTGTGCATGAGGGACAATTGCACCTTATTTTGTTGGGGTTGAGGTAAATAGAGTGTGACTGATAGGGTGACGTTGAGTAACCCAACTCATAATCGTCTATTGGGGTTTTCTTACCTGTGTTCTTTTCACCCAAGAGATTGTTTTAAATTTTGTTGAACCGACATGTTTAGGAATGTATGTGTAGAACTAAGTAAAAAAAATGAAAAGCATGATGGCATAAAAAACATGAAAAAAATTATTCCTGTCCAAAAAAGTTTGAAATGTGCTAGATCTTTAGGCTTGGTAAGTTGAATATGTTGGATCTCAATATGAAATGATAAGGACCGTTTATCTTTATGACTTAAGCTAAAACTTGAACTGGGTAATCGAATAATGTGATACCGAAATAATCTGCCAAATATATGTGAGAAAAGCTTGAATATTCATATAGTATTTGCCAATCCTAAACTTGCCCCGTTGATCCTACTATGATAATATAGGTTAGAAGTTGGGGAATGATCATATTCCCTTGTTCAAATAAGTCCACTCAAGCCTAAAATGATCCAACAAAATGAAGTAAATGTTCCTTTTGATACAAATGGTTTAGCCTAATCTAGACCATTTCTTTCAATTCACCTAACTCACCTTCCCTAAAATAATTATTTTGGCCCTAGTCCCTCCTTGAACATGTGCACATTGACTTAGGCCAAAAGACTAAGTGTAAAGTGGCTAATTCAAAAGTTACCTTGATCTTGGCCCTGGTCTGACATCGGATATTGTGCACCTCAACTCATGCTAAACACGTATGTTTAGGGTGGTTGTGAAAAAGAAACCGAAAGAAAAAGGGTATGAAAGGAATTTTGTGTTGAAGAGAGAAAAAGAAAATAAAAAAAGATGTGACTTTATGAAAAAGAAGCAAAAAGACGAAAAACAGAAGTGTGTAAAGAAATAAAGAAAAACAAAGTGAAAGAATAAGAAAAAAAGTGAAAATAAGGGTTATAAAGTCAAAATTCACATCTGTGTTGAAGAGAGCCAAGGGAAAGGAAAGTAAAATTAAAGGATGTGAAGATAGGTTGAGAAAAGAGGTAAAAATCCAATGTAATGTCAATGAGGGAAGAAAGTTACTAAAAAGTACCCAAATGTACCATACCTGACCTTAATCCTACGTTACAACCTAAGAAAGTCCTATAGTGATCCTAGCAATTAGTTTGGAGAGTCTAAGCAGTGAAAATAAGGTCAAGCCTATGGTATTATGCACTAACTATACTTGAAGTTATTTTTGGGCATGAGCGTTGAATAAATCCTAAAACTTGAAATTCATATCTATTATGTGTGAGAAAGGATTTTTTCTGAAGTGATGGCACTAGTCATATTATTGCAGATTAATACTTTGGTGATTGTTAAAAGTGTATGTCGTGATGTTTATTGGTCGATCTATGTCATGTATAGATCTACATGAGTTAGCTTGTTGAGTCTAGACAAAAAGGTTTGCACTAAATGTGGGATGTGATTGAGATGGCCATGTGATTGCCTAATTTTGTATGTTTGCTTCTACACAAGTGTCATTTAGAGTTTTAGTCAGTCGCTTGAGGACAACCAACAAGTTTAAGTTGAGGGTCTTGATATACCATGAGTTTACGGTATTGTTGATGCATTTCACTTAGAAGTTGTGGGTATCTAGGGATATATTTGTATTCAAAAGGATGTGTTTTGTATTATTTTTACATGAAAGAATCTTGGAATGCAGTTGATAGAGATGAAATTTTAAATTATGTAGAAGGAGCCACCCACGGACCGTCGTTAGACAGGCTTAGATGGAGCATCAAGGAATTTTGACTAAGCGTAGAAGTACGGAGAAACTGATGGACCGTAGGTCGACCCAAGGGAAATCCTGCAAATCTGTTGATGCATTCAGAGAGTTGAAGTGTCACCTGATGAAAAATCCTAAGTGTGGAGCCACAGAAGGGGACCTACGGCTGTAGGTCGACCCACATTCTAAAGTTCAAGTCGTCAACTCATGTCGCGTTCCAAACATATTATTTCCTTATTTTGTTTACTTATTATTTAGGACTTACTCTCTATAAATAGGAGTTATAAACCTTGTTTTGGGGTGTTAGACAACATTATTTAGTCTTAGTTCTTGGTATTTTTGTGGAATGAACTTGCAAACTTTAGCAATTTGATTTTCGGATTTGGTTTTATAAGATTTTCACTTTGAATTTCAATTATAGGTTTTGGGTTTCATCTACTCTAATAGTAAGTTCATGAATTCTTTTTATCAAAACATGAATTGTGTTCTTTCAAGAATGAGTAGCTAAATCCACAAATAGGGTTGTTGGAACCATGAGCAATTAACAACGTATGAATAATAAATAAGTAATTCTTGAATAGTGTTTATGCATGTATTGGTAATTCTTTCACTTAGAAATCTTTTTAAAGGTTACAAACTAGAACTCACCTCGTTCCTAGTTGCCGAACAAAGGAGGTAATGAATGAGAAATAATTACCAACATAGATTTGATGGATGCTATCTAATCGTTGATGTCAATTGGTGTGTGGGTGAAAACTAAGACATACATTAATGTGATGTCTAATCTAAGGTAAATATAAGGGTTAGTATACAGTCGTAGCTGGACCAAGGTACGTAGTGAAATTACCCATTTGGAGGACCAATCACTCAAGGATACCCGTCTTACCAAATTTTCATGTAAAACACTAGGAAATGATTACTACAATTAGGAATATTGTGTTAAAAGGTTATGGGTAACACATACACCCTAGTTTCTCTCTCATATTGATAACTCAAAGTTTGAATCTTGCGTACTTGTTACTTAATCAACAACCCGTTACTTTCTTTCAAATCCCCCTTTTAATTACTTGTCTGAGAAATAGTTTGACTAAAAGGATATAATGGCGAGTTAAGTTTTAGTCTGAATCATATTCCTCGTGGAATCAACCCTAACCTACAAATTGGGTTCTTTACTTAATAACGATCACTTATACTTCTTTAGGAGGTGTGATTTGAGCATATCAAATTTTGGCTTCTAGTGTAGAGTAGTTTTCTTTCAAGGGGTGTTTAGAATCGTCATCCGAGGATGAATGTTCCCAAAGGGGAGATATTTTAACACCCCGAAAATTAGTAGGCTAAACTAGAGCTTGACGGGAGGGTTAAAGTTGTGAATAACTCCCTATACATAAAATGAAGGGTTTCGGGTTAGAATGTAAAGGTACAACCCCTTAAAAACCAACCAAGGGTCCTTGGGAGGACCCTAGAATCTTCCAAAAATAGTGGACCTACGGTTTGACCCACGATCCGTAGGGGGGTCCACACCCCATAGGTGGGTGATCCATAGGTGTATAAGAGGTCCAGTCACCAACCCACGCCCCACCAATACAGACCGTGGTTCAATCCACGCCCCGTGGGTGGGTGCTCTTGGATGGTGGCCTGGAGACGATTTTGAGGAGTAATTTTAGGGGCACTTTGGGGTTTCCTATTTTAAGTGGAATTCAGTGGTGTCGTTTTAACCTCATTTAAACCACATATATAAAGACTTCAAACCCATAAATTCATTGATCCTAGTCATTATTTCAACTCACCAACAAGAATCCAATTCCCTCTCAAATATCCGCTCTCTAGAAAGTAAGGAATAAGAAGAGGGATCAAGCTAGGTCATGTTCAAATCTTCAATCTTAGGAGGGAATTTTAATCAAGGTATTTTAGCTTATTCATCTATGGATGCTTCCATCCATGGAGGCCCCTCAAATTCCCTAATTTGATGAAGAATTCCCCAATTCAAGTTAGGGTTTCTCCAATGTTGTGGATTATGTTGTATGCTGATCCAATTGAGTGGATATTTATTATTTATGATTTAATTAGTAGTGAATCATATTATTATGATTAAATTACATGTTTTCTATGCCTAACCCTAGTTCAATTGATGAATTTAAAGTAATGTGGGTTTATACCTTGAAGAGGAAAATTGAGTATTTAGAGATAATCTTATAGAATTCATGATATGTGTAGTAATATTTTGAGAGTAAAAGCATGTACACATGAATTAAATTGGATTAAAATATATATGATGGATCATGATTGTTAAATTTTTTAGATTTACCCTTTATGATGATATATGACTAGAATTGCTTAAGAATGAAGCATATAAATAGAATGTCTTGTGATCAAGTAGTGTATGATGATTCTAAGAAGTAAATCTTTGAGAGTAAGACTTATAGTTATGAATATTAACTTCTAGGGCTTTGATGATAAAAGCTAATATGATGAACTATCAATGCTAAGGCTTTGAGAGTAAAGCTAATACGCATGTTTATTTGAATATGGTACTATTGTGGAAGGACTTTACCCACGCGAGCTATATTATGAGTATATGAGATTATGAATGTCCTTATAGAAACAATGTAAATGCTTAATGAACACTTTGAGAGTGAAGTATTATTGAATATGATATCATTGATGTGTTGATTGAGAGACTATTCCCATGAACACATAATGAATATAATGTGAAAGGTTTTCTCACATCATGAAGATTCTAGGTTGAAAGGATTTCTCACCTAAAATGAATCTAAGAGTAAACGTAATCATGGATGGTGATATTTTCTCACATATAATCTAATAAGCCTTCATAGTGAGCTAAGGCATACTTCAAGAAGTACCCCGTGCGTGTTCAAACGTTTTATGTATGAATTATGTTAGCTTGAAGTAGTGATGTGATATCCCTTCATGAATAGCTTGACTTGGTAAGACAAGACCATTTCATGGTATCTTGAGTAAAAGATCTCATGGTAGCCTTGGATTGAGCAATAGTACCCTTCCAATGTAGCTTGAACTAGCATCATATAATGCTTGCATGGTAGCATGACTTGGTTAGGTAAGAACATTTCATTGGTAGTTTGGATTGAGAAATCATACCCTTCCTTAAATAGCTTTGACTTGCATGATAACATGTTTTCCATTGTATCTTTGTCTAGCCTAGTGTTGTGCTATTCCTTGAAAGCCCAGAAATGATAAATAGTAATAATTTATTTTTAATGTCCTAAAAGTGGTACTTAGTACGGGTGAGATTATTGGGTCTTATCCATGCATTGCACAAGTATAGCTTAAAGCTACGTATAAAGTGTTTCTCTTATATGTTGTATGCTTAGCTTGGATTGTTGGTGTAGTTGTTTTCCTTGATATGTTTGACTAATGGTTAAGGTTCCCTTGTCTATGAGAATTATGCTAAGGATGAGATCCAATGATGGTAAATATGATTATGATGGACTAAAAGTAGAACTTAGTATGGGTGAGATTATGGGGTCTTATCCAAGCATTGCACAAGTATGCTTTGAGGTTACTTGAGAAATAGTCTTTTATGTTATGAAGATTTATGTATTGGCTATGCTTATGAATATGATGTATCTCTTATATTTATGAATTATGCCTTATGTTGACTAATGCTTAGATTATGTCTACGTAGGGGGATTATGCCTATGTTTATGTTATTATGCTCTAATGTTTATGATAGAAATCATATTCAGTACATTTTATACTAACGCACTCTCGCCTACGTTCTTATCAAATGTAGGGTACGGTGATATTGAGTTTCATCCCTGTGGCTAGGTTCCTCGTAGACAAGGAGTTGAAGATTGGTGAGTTCTCATAGCATTTGATGATGTAGCCACCATTTCCTATATGTTCTTTCATTTTACGTTTAGATTATTGTTTGGGGCGCACTCATAACATTCGATGATATAGCCACCATTTCCTTTATGTTCTTTCATTTTATGTTTAGATTATTCTTTGGGCTGCGTCCCAAAGATGTTCATGTTTTTGATGATTTGAGACAAGTGTTACAGACTTCCACTTTGTATTTTGAAAGACTTCAATTGTATGGAAAATATTTTAAAATTTTCACACTTTTCTATTATCTTATGTTATGATATGCTAAGGGGCTTGTATAAGACCCCTTCAGGATTGAGTTCTCCTGATTACATCTAGGGTGTACCCTTGTGTCGTGACACTAAGAGTATTTGGGACACCATATCTTAAACATATTATGAAGGGGTTGATATATTAGCTATTTACGATCTCTCTTGCGAAGCAATGCATATGAAACAAGAGGGGAAAGTAGTTTCTACACACTTTGCAAATTTGCCCAAAATATAGTAGGAAATGGATGTCATGCCTCGATCCTACACCTTGGACGTGGACGGCACTCGAGAACCACTATTGGCTCCAAGCAAACCCTTGGCCTGAATCAACTCTTAGCGGAAGACTTACTCAACATAAGATGGACTCAAACGTAAAGCTTTTAATCAAATGTTTCAAAATATTGAATTTATAAATGTATAAGAACATTCAACTGGCCAAAGAAGGCAATTCAAGTCTCAAACATTAAAAATGGAAATAAAAAAGACTCATGAACTACTATTGTCAATATATAAAGCCTCTAATACTATGAGGGATGTCGGGACAAGACCCCTGATCATCCTAACAAAACTAAAATAATAAATAACGGATTCTCCGGAAGCAAGGAGGCTCACCAAATACCTGTGGAACTGCAAGTGATATCAACAAAGTGCATGTTGTTGACCTTGATCTACTGTATCTGCACCATAAAATGATGCAGGAAAAATGGCATCAGTACATAGAATGTAAGAGTATGTAAGCGGAAAATAAAAATAATATTAAAGCTTGAATTGGAAAAGAAGGAAACATACTCACCTCAACTCTACTCAACTCATGAATACTCAACTCAATACTGTATACAAATAACAACAAAGATCCAGTTTATATAAAGTAATTAAAATGGTAGATAAAACCTTAGTGTATTTAAAAGTACAATAATAAACTCGTTTGTATGTAAAGATGCAAATAACTCAATTTGGGAGATTCCTTAATCGACAACCATCACTATGAGCTATTGATGATACAACATCTCACCCACGCTGCCAAAATTTTCCTATACCTTGCTAGAGCATAAGATATCCTCAAATAAGTGGATTGACTAAGGTATGCTTAAAAAGCAATAAAGAATCATCCAAAAAGTATGATCTTTTATACCCACGTTGGTTACATGGTTTATGAGGACTTTGAGTTTTTTGAACTTGTCCCCATATCGGTGCTCAATACTACTCCCAATAATATAACTTAGCTGATATATTTAAAAACATTTCCTCATCCTCAAACTTTGAGATTATTACTCAAAGGTACTCTTAAAATATATTATACTAAAAACTCTTCATGAACTCATTTGAAAATTAATGTTTCCTCTTATTTTAAATGTAAAAAAATATCTACTCTTGGGAATACTTAGTTCCTAGAGGTAGCAAGTAGTGGATTAGATCAGATTTAGATGGGTTGAATATGGACTGAATTAAAATGGATTGGATTACAATCCACCCATGTAAAATATGGGTATATATGATTTGGATAAAATGGTTGTAACCCACTTTAATCTCCTAAAACAAAAAACATTATTAAATCAAAGATAAGTTGTTAATACCTCAACTCCTACTATCCCACCTTACCCCTACCAACCCACCCCTGTACCCCCACCCCGCCTCCCCTACCGGCCCCAGACTAATTTTCTTTTTTAAGAAACTTCTTTTTTGGAAAAATAAGAATTTCAATTTGTTTAAAAATATTTTTTTGCCAACCCTATCCCCCCCACCCCCCCCCCAAAAAACTTTAAAACAACTTTTCTTTTTAGGAAAATAAAATTTTAATTTGTTTTTAAAATATATTTTTGTCAACCGTACACCCTCCCCCACCTCCACCCAAAATAACATTTTAAAAGACTATTTAAAAAAAAATTGTCAAATCCTACCCCAACCCCGTCACCCCACCTCCCCCGCTCCCACCTTCCCCCACCCACAATTTTTTTATAAAAAAAACAACTTTTTTTTGGAAAAATAAAATTTTAATTTTTTCTAATAAAATATTTTCTTGTCAAACCCATCCCCTACCTAGGACACCTCCCACCCACACCCAAATTAGTTTTATAAAAATTTTCAACTTTTTTTGCCATCACATCAACCCCCACTACCTCATCCACCCCAACTACATCCCACCCCCAATTTATTTATATTTTATTTTCAAAAATAAATAGTGAAACGAAGGATTTTTATGATAGAGAGTGATATATGAGTATAGATGGATTCTCATGTTTACCCACTTTGTCCATATATGTATGAGCTTAAATAGGTTGAGGTCCATATTTACCCATTTAAGAATATATGAGTGATCCATTTAATTTTATATGGGAAAAATGGTTCCATTTCACTTATATGGGCTGAAATTGTCACCCCTATTAGTTCCCATATATTCATTTAAAAATAAAAATCAACTCTCCTCATCCTTATACTCAAGTACTCAATTCTTAAAACAAGTTTTTTTAAAGTTTGTAAAAGACTTCTCAAAAAGACTCGAAAGAACTCCCTCGAACTTTACTCTTAACTCTATCTTGAATTTGAATTATGAATTCAAGAGTTATGATTGATGATATGAAAGATATCTTGATGATTAAAAGGGGTTTAGATAGTTGATAATAAGAAAATGAGAGTAGACAATGACTAGGGAGAAAAGGCGCGACGCAGAGAAGAATTAAATTCTTTGAGTGCGAATTAATTTTTGCAACAGTGGAGTCCATGTTCTCTGCGCGACGCAGGGAGGGAGGAAATTTTCTGGGGACTAGAATTTGAAGCATGTCCACGGCGCAGACCTGGGCACTTATTTCTGCCTAATCTTTTCTTCGTCTCCCAAACTCGATTATATTCATACGCGCTGAAGTTCTAAGGTCAAAACTCTTGAATTCTTATAGCACGAAACAATCTCAGCGAAACCCACACAAGAACTATCAATTTACTCAACTCATTAGCAAACCCTCACCTCAATTTACTCAAAACAACACTCCATTACCAATTAAATTCAAGAGCCTTTTGACAACTCAACAATTCAACATCAAGAATGAATTCATGGGTAAACGATTACATGAGTGGCGTGAGGGCGAACAAACCCAATACTATGGAAGATTACATACCTCTTAGGGATCAAACCCTTGGCAAAATTCCTCGACAATTCTGAAGAATCTTGACGAACATCTTGGACCTCTCCTTTTTTTTCTCTTCTTGAACTTGTCTCTAAGCCCTAAGCATAATTTAGGATGGTGAAAACTTACCCAAATCAGTTTACACCCCTAAAATATTACCAAAAATGTTTAAAGGTGATGGGGTAAGGGAAAGACCAAATACCCCTCATTAACTTGGGTAAATTTCCTTAACTGGATGGACCAACTTCAAACGGGCATATCTACCTCATCGAAACACAAAATTTATCAAACTCGGTGGAGTTTGAAAGAGAATTAAAATACCTTTTATTTGATATCTTAAGGGCCACGAAATTCATCCTGTATTAAAAGTTATGGTCATTTGAATTTGACCCAAAACTCACAACTTAAGCTTAACTTGATTAAATCTCAAATTTGATCTTTCCAAATTAGTTCTTTCTAAGTTTAGCTCTTTCTAAGGCTGAGTTTTTACAATATCTCCCCCTTTGGAACATTCATCCTCTAATGAGATTATTCCAAGCATAAATGAGGGTGGAAATATTTATACCAAACTCAAAAACCCCACCAGCAGTTTAACACACTCTATATATTAATTTAAAGAGTACCAAGAAAAGAATTAGTACCTTGATTTGGAATTTCTCCGGACTCAAACATATATGGGTATCTCTTCTTCATATCCTCCTCAGCCTCCCAAGTAGCTTTCTCTACAAACTGATTCCTCTATAAGACCTTAACTGATGCTACCACTTGGTCCTCAACTAGCAAACCTGACGATTAAGTATCTCGAGTAGTATTTCCTCGTAAGATAGGTTTTTCTTAATACTACAGTTCTTCAACATTGAAATGTGGAATACCATATGGACTGTTGCTAACTCTGGAGGTAGTTCCAATCATAAGCTACGTTTCCAATCCTCTTAGATAAACTGCAAGGAACAACATACCGTGCACTAAGCTTCCCCTTCTTTCCAAACCCCGTCATGGGTGAAACCTTCAAATAAACCCAATCATCCACCTCAAAATCTAAGTCTCTTCTCCTAACATCAGTATAGGATTTATGATGACTTTGCACTATTTTCAACTTTGTTTGAATGATCTTCACTTTCTCCATATCTTGATGAACTACGTCTGCTCCTATTAACCCAGCTTCACCAACCTCAAACCATCCAATAGGATATCTACATCTTCTCCCTAAAAGAGCCATCTAGATATTAGAGTAATAGCTAGCGTGTAAGCAAATTCAATGAGAGGCAAGTGATCATCCTAATTACCCTTGAAATAGATCACACACAACATCAACATATCCATAAAGGTTTGAATCATATGCTCTGCTTGACCATTAGTTTGGGATAGAAAGTAGTGCTCAAATTTACCTTCAAACCCAAGCCTTTCTAGAAAGACTTCCAAAATTATGTGGTGAATTGCACAAATCTATCTTAAATATTGGACATCGAAACTATATGAAGTATGAATATATCTTGAATATAAAGTATGTCATAATCTCCGGCAAAAAAAGTAGTCTATACTAGCAAGAAATGGGCTGATTTAGTCATCCAATCTAGAATCACCCAAATTGAATCATGTTGCCTGCGAGAGCACGACAAACCAGTAAAAAAATTCATATTAATCATCTCGCCTTTTCATTCCGGAATATATATTTTCTAATCCATACCACCGGGCCTCTGGTGTTCTACCTTGACTTTTTGGCAATTCGAGCACTTAGCATTGAACTCTACAATGCACCTCTTCATACTACTGCACCAATGTACTTCTCAAGTCGCGGTACATCTTTGTGGAACCAAGATAGATAGAATATCTTGAGCTATGAGCTTCCTCCATAATCCTCGCTTGAAGTTCATCCACCTATGGTACATTCAATCTACCTTGATACCTCACACTCTATCTCCCCCTTGTTCAAAATCCATCACTTTCTGCTTATTAACATTTGCCTTCAATTCAAGCAAAACAGGGTCTTGGTCTTGTTTTCCTTTAACTTCGGACACTAGTGATAATTCATCCCCATTTATCACATGCAATCCTCCTTCATTAGAATCCATTAATCGGACTTCCAGTCGTGCAAGTCTGTGCACATCTTTGGCTAATTATTTCTTGCCTTCCTCAAAATGGAAGTACTACCCATAGACAATCTGCTCAAAGCATCAACAACCATATTAGCTTTAACCGGGTGATATAGAATACTTATGTCATAATCTTTGAGTAACTGCTAAGATTAAGATCTTTTGGACTAAATACATATTTAAGATTTTTGTAATCGGTGAACACATCAACATGAACACCATAGAGATGGTGGACACCATATTTTACAAACAAACACTACTACAACAAATTCTATACTCTAGATCATGGGTTGGGTAATTCTTGTCGTGAATCTTAAGTTGTATGGAGGAATAAGCTATAAACTTTCCATTCTGCATCAATACACAACCAATTCCAACTCTGGATGCATCACAATACACAACGAAGCCTTGTGTACCCTCCGGCAAGGCCAACAATAGGCAGTAGTCAACCACATTTTAAATTTCTGAAAGTTTTTCTTACAGGCTTCTGACCATTGAAACTTTATTTCCCTCTAAGTCAACTTAGTCAATAGGGATGAAATAGATTAAAACCCTTCGACAAACCTCATATAGTAACAAGTGAATCCCAATAAACTCCTAATTTCAGGTGGAGATGTGGGTCTAGGCTAGTTCAACACTACCTCAATCTTCTGAGTGTCAACTGGAATCCCATCGCTAGACAAAAATGTGTCATAAGAATGCTAGTGACTCAAGCCAAAACTCACACTTAGAAAATTTAGCATACAACTCCTTATCCTTTAGAGTTTTGAGAACTGCTCTGAGATGACTAGCATGATGCTCTTCATTCCTCAAATAAATCAGAATGTCATCAATGAAAAATAATAATATACATGTCAAGATAAGGCTTAAACACTGTTTATAAAATCCAACTATTCACAATTCAATAATTAACAAAACAAATAAGTCAATCTCAATGACAAGTATCTTAGTTAGACATAACAAGCACATCAATTACAATTCACAAGTGAGTCACGCATAATCATTAAGTGTATCAAGTCACAATGATCATCACTGGACGAAACCATGTTCCATCGGCTTTAACATTCACTAACAAGGACCTCAACACAATAAAACTCGCTGACAAACACCTCGACATCATAATACTCGCCGGTAAAGACCTTGACATAATGACACTCGCTGACAAAGACCTTGGTATAATAACACTCAACAGTAAAAACTTCAACATCACAACACTCTCCGGCAAATACCTTGGTATCATACCACTCTCTAGCAAAGACCTCAGCATAATAACTCATCAAATGTCTCATCACGATGTTCAATGATCAAAGCACATGAGCAATATCACACCATATAGAAGAGACAACAACTTGCACAATGCATGTCGATATTCATTCTTTCAAGCATTTCATGACTCATTCAATAGGGGTTAAATTAAAACAATTCACATCATCATGTTGAACACATAGCTTTTTTCACTTTTACCCATTCTTATTCATTTAGCTATAACAAGTGGGATGTTAAACCCTTCACCTCATTCCCATTACTCCAAACACAAAATCAACAAAGTAAGAATATTAATTCAACTAGAATTCAAGGTTTAGGAAGTAACTTGTCTTAAATTAATCAACCATTACTCCAATAGTTGAGTTTTCCTCATCCAAATCACTTCCGAAGCACAATCTATAAATAAGAAAGTATTCATAATAAATTTTCGGAAATAACAATACCTACATCAATTTCCTTAAAAGGTGGGTAAATCCACATAAAACCAAATTCCAATAATAAGGTTTGAATAAGGAAAAAAAATATTTTAAATTATTACGAAAGGAATTGGGAACATATTAGGGAAAATCATTTCAAAATGGAATCAAAAATCATTTTCATAACTCATTTTTACTTTAAAACTCAAGTTCATGAAGAACCCCAAATTTATCACTTGATCTAAACTCATAAATTCGATAATAATGATTGATAATTTAAGATTTAGAGTTAAGAATCGTCACCCAAAAGATTTTACTCGATAACCTGGTCCAAATTGCCTCCCGAAAGCTTCAAAAACTCAAAAAAATAATGAAATGGGGTGAAATCCTGATTATAGAAAACGTTCTACGCACGTAAAAAATGCTCATTAGGATGTGACCTAGGGTCACACTATCACAATGAGTCCAATAATTAACTTACTAGAGTTGACTTTCATGATCGCAGAAAGACCCACACAATCGTGATGTACCCCAAGATAGTGTTACGTGATCATGCTAAAGATTTTCATGATCATGATAAGTAAAATGGCCATGCATCAGAAACAGTAACCATTAAAACTCAAAATTATTGAAAGGACTCTCGAAATCTGTTCAGAACCCCATAACAGAAACACATATGATTATACTAGGCGTTTCAAATTAAATAAAACTGTCAAAATACGAATCTAAATTCTCCTTGACCCGACATCCGTGGAAACCACAAGAAACTACTTCAACACCTAACAAGGATAAAACAAAATCACTACCTCTCAAGAATCAATTAACACCTCACCTAGATTTAAAATCATCCCTCGAGTCCAACAAAACTCTCACAATCCAGATTCGAGCATTCGAACCCTTAATTGTTAAAAAAGTCAACCGAAAGGTTAAATTTCTACAATTTCACAACTTAGGATCTCAAATCCACATTTCAAGATTGATTGATTTATGAGTCCATGATTTGGACTCATTTAGGGCTTTATTTGGATATATTTAGTGTCTTCAAATTCTTATTTTGTACCAATAACTAATGTAAAATCTTTGATTTCCAAGTATTTAGATTTAGGAACAAAGAATGGACACTAATGTGCAAAAAGGAACAAAATGAGCTAATAGAAGGAAGAAATAAATCCCTATTGATCATCATTGTCACTCTGCGATTTGCCAAGTTTCCACTCTACAACCTAAAGTTACAGAAAGCTACATCTGAATTGGGGTAACTTCGGTGAGCAGCAGTTCCAATCGGCGTGTCACCGATCGTATCAGCGAGGGATGACCAGGTCGCTAAAAGTGATGATGGAGATCCAAACAAGTTCTCATTGGCGAGATGAAAGGAGAAAGAGTGACTCACAAAATCATTCAGCTATCCCAATCTGGATCACCTTAAATTAGAGTAGTTGGACCAAAAAGAAGTGTAATAAAGGTGAAAGGAAGGATAATCGACGTGTCGCCAAATTGTCAGCAGAGCTCGACTTACCTCGCTGATTGATCTTAAGCATCTACACAAAAAACTTGTTTAAATTTATTTTTGCTACATAGAGAAAGCATTTAGAAATGCGAGGAACATCAGATTAAGAGCAAAACACTACCATTGCGAACTTCATGTAATTTAGCAATGGTTTTCATTGAAATTCTGTATTATAGAACATCGTATTTGATTTTAATTTCCATTTTTGTGTTCAACTATCTATGGAAAACATGGAAGATATATATATATATATATTTTTTTTTGCTATGGTTGGCTAAAACCCTCTTCTTAGGTTTTTGACTATATAATCAATGGTTGAGTTTTACTACGTGGGTGTCATTGATTTGTGAATAATGGTGTTAATTTGAAGTGGGTCTAAATTGTTGCTGTATTTTGTGGTTATCTTGCATGATTAGTGTTACTAGTTTAATTTTTTGTGCTTACTTGAGAGAGAAATGTAGAGCCAAAGTAGAAAATTTAGCATCCTTAGTAGTGGGTCACCATAATTTCAGCTTCAGAAAGTGAAATATAGAACCGATCCTTTGAATCTAGCTTGATAGAATAGATTTGATTAGGACAAGGGTTGGGCATCTTCCGTCTAGTGTTAAAGTTTGAGAGAAATCAACAAAGATAAGGTAATTGTTCGAGAGAAAATTACTTTACATATAGTCCGACCTACCCACGGCGATTTATCCCATTGTGAGCATCAATGTTCATCCAATAAGTTCAATTAACTAATTTGTTGGTTAATTCCCAAGTGTTACCTCATTATTTGATCATTTTGTGATAAGTATTAAATTGGATTGATAATTATAACCTGAAGTTCAAGTTTTGAACCCAAAAGGTGCAGTAAATATTTAGTTGAAGAGATTGTTGTCATATTTTTGTAGTTGAGTTCGAAAGAAAAGCTACTCTCTATGGGATCGACCCAACTCATTTTGGTGGATTATATACTGACTATTGATCGTTGACACTTAGAATACGATGAAGTGTCTTTGAAACGTTAATCAAAATGGTGATGCTACCGGGGAGTAGCATGACCTAAAATTCTTTGATCGAATATTTGATTTATGGATTGTTGGTTGTAGTTGAATTGAATTAGGCTACATTGCGTAGTGTTGGTTGGGCTACATAGAAGTAAAAACGAGTGAAGAAGAGGTGAATGGTAGTCAATAAGGTCATCGGGACAATATCAATTATATCAACAGTGTTTATAACCCATCTCATGCTGGTGAAATGGGTGCAATTTGCTTACCACAAGATGATGCGATCATAACATTTGAGGTCACTAGCACGACTCTTCATCTCCTTCAAATGAGGGGACTCTATGGAGGGGTAGATAATGAGTCCTCAAATTGGACTCCTCTAGGGCCTTATTTTAATGCAAATAGTGTTCTCGATTGTTTATTTATCTCGATATTTGATAAAAACTTCATAGTTTCAGGTAGTTGAGTATTTCGTAGTAGCATGGACACTTAGGTACAAAACGGAAGCAAAATGGAGAGAAAGTGATGAAGATGCAAAGGTGTGCATCACCAAGCACACTTGACGATCTGCCTATAGCAAAGTTCCGCCTTTTGTTACATAAATTAAGCCTTGAAAAAAGTGGATCATAAGGCGACGAAAAGGAGCAGTCGGTGCTCCGCCGATCAATTCTGCAAAGCAGAAGATTACTGCCCATCGATCCAGAACACATAGACAAGGAAGGCAACATGCAAGCGGCGATGAATTGAACGAAGGGCGATTCATCGAATCACTCGGCGTATCACGACTAACTACGCCGAAAGGATTCGCCAGCACAATTGTGAAGTCTATTAATATTGAACTATTTTATTATTTAGAGATAGAATATTAGAGAGTGAAACAATTACACTTGATACTTTGTTATTATGTTTTCTCTCATGTGTTGAGAGGGTTTTTGTGGAAACTTGAAGAATGAAGCTCTTCTTCAAATTTTCAAAGTGGGTCTTCTCCATTTACCTTCCTTTGCTACTTTTAAGGTTTAATCTCGTATACCCACTTGATTCCTTTATTATTTTAGGTATATTTGATTATTGCTTGATGAGTGGCTAAAACCCCCCCATTCTTGGGGTGTGATTTAGAAATTATAGGTTGATTAATTTGTTGGGTCTTTCTTGCTAGCTTAGATTGCATTTTAATGGTGATTTCACCTAGTGGTTGTGGTTTAATCCAATAGGTTTGTAGTTGCAAATACTAAACCACCCATGTGTTTTCGACTTGCTCGAGAGAGAGGTCGCGAAACTAAGACCACTAAAATGATCTCCTAAGGAGTGGGTCGACATGAGGTTTAGCCAGAGAGAGTGATCCCTACTCACATATACAAGCACCCACGTCGAAAGAGCGAGTGTGGATAAGGCGTAGGCTGACTAGTTTAGACGAGTGGGTGTCAGAGAGGAACCCATTTGATATGGGGTAAGTTGCCCGTGAGGGAACTTTCTTTCACCTTAAGCTTATCCTAGTCACCATTGTTTTGTGAAATTAGATACCAAAATTATTTACCCACCACTTTTATCTTCACATAGAACGATCACACCCCGAGAATTCTCTCCCATACTCGTTTCTCATTTATTTTATTGGATTCTACTACTTATGAAAAAACCCCTTTTTTGATATTTGACACTTTGGTGTCATAAATTAAATTTATGTTGTTTTAATATTCGAAAATGCCTTAAACTATCACTATTTAGAACGGAATTTTAAGTAGCTACTACTTTCACTACCACTCCCTTGGGATACCACCCCAACTCTTGGTTGGGTTACTAAACTAGGTTCGATTTTGAGACACTCAGACTGTAGGCTAGTGTCCTTGATCACGATAATTTCAAAAGAAATTAAAAGCAAAAATCAAAATGGCACCATTGTCGGGGAGTGGTGTCACGTGAAAATGTAGTTACTTATAGTTTTTAGTTCTTAGTAGTGTAGAATCCACTAATTTAATGTTTGTTTTGTTTTGTTTCTTGTTTAAGATCCTCAGAAAGAGTGAGTGTTAACGATAGCAATGGAAGTCAGGTAGGCCATTCAGATGACATTGGCAATCTTAACGTTATCCAGGAGCCCAACGTCAATGACCTATAGCTCATGGGAGGTGTCGGGGCCATTCTATCACCTCCAGCAAAGGGGAATTCAGTATTCCACATAACTAGTACCATGATGTAACTTTTACAGCTAAAGGGACTTTTTAGTTGATTAGCTCACCAGGACCCACATGAGCACTTACAAAAATTTGTAGATGTGTGTGGACCATTCTCGTTTAAAAATATCTCTCAGGATTCAGTTCGACAGAGACTATTCCCTTTCTCGTTGATGAGCATAGATTGCAAGTGGTTAGCTGAGTTGCCATGCAACTCAATCACTTCGTGGGAGGAACTGGTTACAACTTTCAACATACAATTCTTTCCCCCTTCGAAGATGATGACCATTCAGGATAACATCCAAGGCTTTAAGAGTTCGAATAGAGAACCTTGCACGAAACATGGCTCCTATTTAAAAAGCTCGTACTTCAATGCCCAACGCATGGTATTCCCGATAACGTCCTCCTCCAATACTTTTATCGGAGCCTAGACTCGGATAACAAAGCGGTGGCTGACCAACTCCCACCGGGAGGACAAATGCATCCACCATACGCGGTGGTAGTCCAACTTCTGGATGGCATGACAACAATCAACAAGACATGGTACACTCGCAAGGACCAAGTTTCTCTGGTCACCTTTCAGTTATCTAAAGAGTAGATCCAAAAGACAATGAAACAGAACAAAATATCCCCAAGTTCATGACACAGCTTGATATTCTGTCCAAGAATGTCATGGGAGCAGGCACCCATAATGTCAATGTTGTGGGAGTTGGGAGTACAAATCCTAATAACATGAAGTTTGAAGTTTTATACAGTGAGGAGGTCAACTTCTTAGCAAACCAAGGTGGTGGTTACCGGTACAACCCCAGGTAGGGTGGTAACTAAGGTTGGACAGAGAGAAAGGATGGAAGGATAGAAATCGAGAATGGAGAGATCAAAATCCAACTTGGAAAGATATGGAGAAGGATATATATATGCCTCCCCATGAGAGACAAAAGCCCAAGAAAGAAGAAGGTGGTAGATCTGAGTATATGATCTCGCATATCCTCAACAAAGTTGAAGGGTCAGACAAAATGCTAAAACGTATGAAAGAAGAAATGTCCACCCTCAGTCAAACCGTCGCCTCCCATTCGGTCTTAATCAAGCAATTAGAAACCCAAATGGGCCACATCTCATCTCATCTCAACTCGAGACAACAAGGGGGTTTGCCTAGTGACACTATGTCTAACCCCAAGAGTGAAACCTGAAGACTGGCTTGTGTCGTTCCACGACGTTAAGTAAGGCGATGTTTGGGAGGCAACCTAAAACCCTTAAGTTACTTTCCATTATATTGATAAAATAATAGTGTGTTGATTGTGCATGTGAAGAAAAGGAAGTAAGCGGAAAGTTGTAAGGTGAAAAAACATGTCATTTCGGCGGAGTGTCGACAAGTTCGACGTTGCAAATCCCTCCATCCATTTGATTTGATATCCCTCAAAGATGGAGCCTCTAATATTCGATGGAATGGAGTGATTATTAGTGTATCACTAATCTATTGGGCGAACTCAATATAGGCCGCCGACATGACACGGTCAAGATATGGAACTCCTGTTGTATTTGGCAAATAACATAGACACTCGGCGCTTTGCCGATCCATTGTGCGAAACAAATTAACATCGCTGAACAATAGGGAGTTGGACGGTCACATGTAACAGGGTTAAAAGTTCTATATCGTTCCCTTTCTTTCACTTTATCCATTTTTTGCAAACTCCCACTTGCATTTTCGTTGTTATATTTCTTGTATTTTAAAAGTATTTCAACTGTCATATTGTGCTTGGATTTGGATTACATTGCTTCCTAGCTTGTCAAATATTGATCCTCTTCAGTAAAAAGGTTGGTACCCCAACCTCTTAGCTAACTAAAGAGTCGCACATATTTGCATAATGATTTATATCCTTGACTCCATGCTCAACTTTTAGATTCTTGATTTGGTTCGTGTGATTTATTATGAGCCAGTAGTTTTCATAGCATCTTAGAAGCTAGGAAGCGACTCTGTTTTGCGTGAGAACCATAATTGTAGAGGAAAAGGATACATGCATCTAAGCTTTAGTTGAACTTGTGCCACATTAACTTGAAAATGTGTTACCTAGGTTGCTGGGTAAAATCTGGAAGGAATTAATGAAAATGAACACATTTGACGGTTTGGCGAAGATAAACGTCACTCGTCGAATTGCTCGGCAGTTCACCTAATTTTCTGTTTTTCCCAATTATTGAATGTCGTAGGAACTATATATCAAAATGTTTTGGCGATCTATTCAAATTACAATCTGCACTCGGGGATTCGCCGAGTTAACTGTTGAACACTAATTTTATGAGCAAATACATCTTGCGTGACGTTTTAACGAATAATCTATCATATTAGTTTGGCAACACAACCATGCAATTAAGACTCTCCCTTTTTAAGTCAAAAATGTTACCTAACCTCATATTCCATGTCTTTGCAAAAATGGCTAGACCAAAGGTTTCAGGGAGAAATGATCCACCAAGGCATGTAAGATCACGAGAGATCAAAATCGAGGAAAAGAAAGCAAACTATCAAGGAAAAGAAAGTACACCAAGAAAGCGAGAGACAAGAAACGAATCCCTATTTACCCCAACGTGTCTTCATGGACTTGAGGCTTCGTTAATGTAATACGAACCTTTGGATCTGCCCATGACGTGGATCAAATGATAGGAGCCGACATCGCTGCTGAGGCTAGGGCAACTGAAAACAATGGTGAAACTCATAACAGTAGCACTTTAGGAGTATTTGTCTTATTTTGGGAAGACACTTCGGGCGCTCATACCCCAACGGATGAAGAAATTGCATAAACAGGATCTCTTTTTCACTCTTCCCTTTGGTTCACCTTTCTTAAAATTTTGGATATTGTCATTATTTACATTTGAGGAAAAATGCTTTTTAGTTGTGGTGGGGTGAGGCTCACCTTTGTTTTGCATATCTTGAATTTTTTTTGCAATTGCGTTTTGTGATTTACTTGGGTTGTCTGTTTTAACTTTTTTTTAATCTTCTTTTTGTGGATTGTTTGAGCTTTTGGCGCTCTTTTGGGTCCTAATTTCATAATAATCTTTACCCTTCCAAAAAATTTCACTTTTGAAAATTTCGCCACCTCTTGTGTTGAAAGTGGTTGTTCTTGTACAAATTTAAGTCTCGGTTTTGATCAATACTAATGACTTGAAAAGTGCTCTCAATCAAACAAACAATAATATGTGGATACAACGAGAACGAATGAAGTTACATAGACAATATGTAAACTCTTTGCATCTCGTTGTGATTAGTCAATTATCGAATTGATTCTTTTGCAATGACCATTGCACACTAGCGAAAGTGTGTTGGCATGTTTGACTTAAGTGTCAATGCCTTGTGTGTTGATCTTACTTTGAAACTTTCATGAATAAACCTAGAATTTGCCTTGTTAGTCTGATTGGTTTAGAAAGGTATCCTCTTGAGATTATCTTAGGCAACATTAAAGAGTGTAAGCCAACTTTGACATATATCTATTTTCAGCCTACCTGTGAGCGCGTGAATTTTTTTTGAACACCCTTTGAGCCTTACTTTTTCCAACAAAGAACCTTGATGAAACCTAAACCCTACATTATCCTTCACCTATAATCCTCTTGAGATGTGCATAATTGAATAGCCAACTTAGGCCAAAAGCCTAAGTTGAGGGTGTGGTAATAAGGGAAAGGAGAAGTCAAGAAGTGCAAGAAAAGTCTTGTAAACTCATGGTATTGCAGCAAAATTTAAACCCTCTCTGAAAAAAAGAGAGAACAAGAAAGAGAAAAAGAAAGTCGTCGAATAAAAGGACTAAATGAAAAGAAACTGGGTTTCCAAGCAGTCCATGAATGAAAATAGAAAGTTGACTTCGAGGAACTTGACTAAAGTTTATAAAGGAAAAAGGAGATGTTTTGAGAAAGTTATATCTCATTGAGGAAAATAACACCGAGCCTAAATGACCATAACTTTGCACTCAGCCCTATTGCAAGCCTTAGAAAGACCTTTTTGATCTTGAGAGAACTGAACCGAAAGTCAATTGGAAAATAAGGGCAAACCTATGGGTGAACACATGCATTGTGTTCCTCTTTGTGAGTGTGAGAGTTGCATCATATTCTTGATCCTAAGTTGATAAATCTAGGTTTGTGGGAATGGAATCATTCTTTGTGTGAGTGTGTAACAACCCTAAAAAATGAATAAGATGAATGCTTAAGGTGTCAAGAATGCTTGCGATTAGACCAAGGTTAACACAGATTGATACGCATAGAACCAGACCTCAGAACCCTTACTACGGCCAAGCCAACTAACTTGGGGAGTTAATTGAGCTTGGAAAGGTTGGAACCAACCATGTAGGACTCTCGAAAACGAAGATTTAATCGAAGGAGTCTTTACCGGACTTAAAATAAGAAATCTTGAGTTTGAGGGTCCAGGGGTAAAATGGCCTTTTCCAGGCCAAGGGTAATATTGTAATTACCCTAAGGAATTAATTAATTAATTAATTAATTTAAATAAAGAATCAATTCGGGTTGGGTCGACCCGAAGTGACCCGTTTTCGCGAAAGGGTGTCACTCGGGTTCGAGCCCCATTGGAAGCAACAAATTAATGATTTAATTGTTGATTAAAATCTGATATTCGTAGGGCAAACTGGTCCTTTCACGTATAATTAAATAAATCAGATTTTTGTTTGTTAAGGAGAGTCCTAAATTGACTAAGTCATCATTAATCCTAAACAACTTCACACGTTTCACTCTCTCACGTCTATCATACTTTCACGTCAAAACTCTCTTGTTCTCTCTGCCAAATTAACGGGAAGAACAGAGAATATAAAAAAAGTTCTTCACACTTGAAGAACTCACAAAAAAAATCAAAGAAAGCAAGCAAACCAAAAACGTTAAGGCAAAGAGAAGATTCCGTCGAGTTGGTGGTGAAACTTGAGGAGGCTTGGACTGATTTTTGGAGAGGGTTTTGGGCATCAACTTCTACGTTTAAACATCAATTAAGGTATGGGTTTCTTCACTCTTGGTCCCTTTCCCAAGAGACCCCTTAAATTCAAGATATTCACTCCGAAAACTAGGGTTGTTCCCCCTTTGTATGTCCCTGTCACTAGCTCCCAATGATTCGTAGGTTGGGTTTTGTTGGATGGTAGATTTAGGTATGTGTGATGTTTTTGTGTTGGATGTGAATATGTTTATGTACGTGAAATCACGAAAATGACAACCAATGTGTGATCGGAAAAAAAAATGATGTGTGTGTGCACGTTTGGCAGTGAACTTAGTCACTGTTGGAAGGCGTGAAATGGCATGTTTTATCCTTGTATTTTAGGTGCAAAAGTTGTACACAAAGTGATGTTCATTGTGATGAAATGTGGTTGATTGAATAAGAATCTTCTAGCCAAATAAAACTATGAAATATGCGCCTAAAAATGTGTTAAAATGGTATATGAATACACCCTATGAATCAAGTGAAAACGTTGATAAAAATGAATGGAAAAATGACCAAAATTTCCAGCAACTATGCAATATTAATTTAGACTAAAGTTTAGTGGAGAAATCTGGAAATTAATGAGTTTTAAAAGGGTGAAACCACCAGGATTTGAACCTGTGACCTCACCCGTGTAGCTACTGTAATTCGCGAAAAGAGGGATGAAAATGGGGCTCGGGGGGAATCGAACTCGTGTTACTGTAAAGGAGAAAGGAGAGAATAATTAATTAAGTAAATAAATGGGAGGTATGGGAATCTAACCCACGACCTCCAGGATGCAAAGGAGAGAAGAGAAATTAAAGAGAGAAAAAAGAAAGTGTGAGGCGTGGGAATCGACCACGACCTCAGTGATAGAAAGGAGAGGAGCGAAATTAATTAAGAAAACAAAGTGAGGCTGTGGGGGTTCGATCCCACAACCTCACTGCTAAATGCCTAGCCTAAGGAGTTTTAATTTAAAATAAAAATAGGAGTCTGTGGGGTTCGAACCCACAACCTCACAGCCTCAGCGAATTTAAACAAGGAAGCTGTGGGGGTTCGAACCCACAACCTCCCAATTCCCAGCGAAAATGAAGAATAAATAAAAGAGGCTGTGGGGGTTTGATCCCACAACCTCTTGGTTTGGGTGAAAAGGGGCAATGTGATGTTAATGAAAAATAAAAAGGGGTTGTGGGGGTTCGAACCCACAACCCTTCGGCCAAATTAAAGGGAAAACCAAGTAGAAAATTAAAGATACAATGCTAATGTTGGGGTTCAATCTAGAGTCCCAAGGTCATAGAGATTAAAAATAAAATCAATGAAAAATGTAAATGTTATCCAAGTGATTCGAACTTGGGTTTCCTTGCCCAAACTTCCGTATTGATACATAAGTCATACGTGAACAAAATATCCAAGAATAATGCCACCTACTTAGATTGAAATCAAGATCTTGGCATATATACAAGATACATACCTTGTAATACTTAGGAATGTATGAATCACTTAATGAATTATGAATGAAGCCTCATGGCTTGTGTGTATAGACTCATAAGTCTAGCATACGTTTTAAAGAAGTGAACCTAAGATGTATGTAATGAAAGGACGTAACCTTAGAAGGGTTAAGTATGAGTGTAAAACACACTAAATGGCCTAGTTCATTGGCATACGATGAAATGACTATTATGTAATGAAATGACGAAACCCTAGAAAGGTTAAGTAAGAGTGTGAAACACACAAATGGCTAAGTATATTGGCATATGATGAAATGAACATTCATGTAAAATGGGGTGAGTAATTATGAAGAGCAAATATGCTAATGTTAATGAATGTGGTGACAACATGATATGAGGCTAATGTAAAAGATGAGAACAATCTCAAATGAGCCTAAGTATATGTTACCAAAACGTACTCACCTATGAGAGTGTAAAGTTAATGAAGAGACCAGTCTCTATGAACACTCTAATGAAAAGTATTGAGATTAACACACTTAATACTAATGATGAGATGAGAAATCATCTAATGAGCTATGATGTCCTCATACTAGAAGCCAACTTCCATGACGTATGAGTTGAATGTAATGGAACTTTATACTGAGCATCGATAGACTAGCTATGAGCGGTGATGCCTTCTTTAGGGAAGGACGGAGGTTCACGTAACTCTCATGAGATGAGACTGTCCGACATGTCTCCTAGTCTTCGAACCTATACTGCCAATATAGGGATCTGGCGGGATAAATTTCCCATATACGCGAGCATGTTTTGGGTCACTTTGACCGGTGATTCCACCTCTTTTCAGTGTAGGGGAGACACTGGATTTCATGATGCTCACATGATCAATGTCGGTTAAAATTAAAGTTCCCATCCTTGGTGTGTGCTTGCATATACCCATACTTAGTACAAGTGTGTACTAACCCTATACAAGTCTACAATTTTAGGTGCAGGCACAGGTGGACGCTAGAGCTACAGGTTGACGCTGAAGCTATCCGGACATCGAGCATTCATCCGGACTTGGTAGGTCCTCATGCATTTCGAGGATGCTGCCATTTATATTCTAGCTTAGTTTTAGAGTTGAGCTAGTGGAGCATGTTCCACTAGCGTTTCTTTCCTGTTTTATTCAGACATTGTATTGGTGTCATTTTGGCAAGTACATCTTTATTACTATATTACATTATTTCTTTCATTTGATGATCTTAATATTAGATGTTTGATGGTGAACAATTATGTATTAATGAGAATGTTTAATAAGTAAGTTAAGAAACAAAAAGTTTCAAAATTTTCTACAAAAATTAACCTAGATAAAGTAAGAATGACGTATGTAGGCTTGTCTGCGACCTCTGAGAGGTCAACGACGCCGGTCTCGTCTGGGGTCTACACTCCGGTTGTGACAGAGTGCATATAGATAATTTAGTTTAACTTGAACTTGCATTAGTAACGAGTATTGTGAGATCGAAAATCTTTGGTAATGGTGTGTCATAACTTGAATCTTTGAGTATACAATTGAGCTATGCATTAGTAATTTGAGTCTTGTTGTGCACATTCATAATTGAGTCTTGTGTAGCATTATTTGTGACATCCTACTTGAACGGCTGAACTTGAGTTTTACTTGAGGACATGATAAAGTTTAAGTTGGGGGTGTTGACGAGTCCTCAAATTGGACTCGTCTTTGACCTTATTTTAATGCAAATAGTGTCCTCGATTATTTATTTTATCTCGATATATGATAAAAACTTCTAAGTTTCAAGTATTTGAGGATTTTGTAGGAGCATGGACACTTAGGCACAAAACGGAAGCAAAACAGAGAAAAAGAGCTGAAAATGCAAAGGTGCACATCACCAAGCACAGTTGGCGATCCACCGTATAGCGATGTTCCGCCTTCTATTACAAAGAGTCGTCGGTGCTCCGCCGATCAATTCCGCAAAGCATAAGATTACCGCCCATCGATCCAGAACACATAGACAAGGAAGACAACGTGCAAGCGCGATGAACTGAACGAAGGGTGATTCGCTGAATCACTCGACGAATCATGACTAACTATGCCGAAAGGATTCACCAGCACAATTCTGAAGTCCATAAATACTTAAATCTTTTATTATTTAGAGATAGAATATCAGAGAGTGAAACAATTACACTTGATATTTTGTTCTTAAACTTTCTCATGTGTTGAGAGGGTTTTTGTGGAAGCTTGAAGAAAGAAGTTCTTTTTTCAATTTTGGAAGTGGGTCTTCTCCATTTACCTTACTTTGCTACTTTTAAGGTTTATCTCTTATACCCACTTGATACCTTTATCATTTAAAGTATATGGCTAAAAAACCCCATTCTTGGGGTGTGATTTAGAAATTATGGGTTGATTAATTTGTTGGGTCTTGCTTGCTTGTAGCTTAGATTGCATTTTAATGGTGATTTCACCTGGTGGTTGTGGTTTAATCTAATGGGTTTGTAGTTGAAAATACAAAACCTCCCATGTGTTTTCGGCTTAATTGAGAGAGAGGTCGCGTAACTAAGATCACTAGAATGATCTCCTAAGGAGTGGGTCAACATGAGATTTAGCCTGAGAGTGTTAGCCTTAGTCCCATATCCAAGCACTCGCGTTGAAAGAGCGAGTGTGGATAAGGCGTAGGCTCGCTATTTTAGACGAGGGTGTTTAAGAGGAACCCATTTGATATGGGGTAAGTTGCAAGAGAGGGAACTTTCTTTTACCTAAAGCTTAGCCTAGTCAACATTGTTTTGTGAAATTAGCTAGCGAAAGCATGTACCCACCACTTTTATCTTCACATATAGCGATCACACCCCAAGAAATCTCTCCCATACTTGTTTTTAATTTATTTTATTGCATTCTACTATTTGTGACAAAACCCATTTTCGATATTTGACACTTTGGTGTCACAAATTAAATTTGTTTTATTTTAATATTCAAAAATGTCTTAAACTATCACTATTTAGAACAGAATTTCAAGTAGCTATTACTTTCACTAGCACTCCCTTGGGACACGATCCCAATCTTTGGTTGGGTTACTAAACTAGCTTCGATTTGGAGACACTCAGATTGTAGGCTAGTATCGCTGATCACGATGATTTCAAATGAAACTAAAACCAAAAATCAGTAGACCACGAAGACCCGCATGAGCATTTAAGAGATTTTACAGAGGTATGCATCACATTTTCATTTAATACTTTGTCTCAAGGGTCAATATGGCTTCGGTTATTTCCACTATGTTTAATCGGGGAGGCTAGCAAGTGGTTGGCCGAGTTACAAAAAAATTCTATCACATCATGCGAGGAGTTGATTATAGCACTTAATGCAAGTGATGAAACATAGAGATTACATTCAAGGTTTCAAGCGATGGGAAGGTGAACCCATCCATGAAACGTGGGTGAGGTTCACCAAACTCTTTCTTAAATGTGCAACTCACGTGCTACCAACAGAATGCTACTCCAATATTTGTACTGGAGTCTTGATTCGGTTAATAAAGGAGTGGTTGATCAATTGGAGGGGGAAACATGTTGCAATCCTTTGAAGTGGCTTCATTTCTTCTTGATGACATGAAGAAAATAAATCAAGCTTGGTACACTCAAGAGGATCAAGACTCTCCATTTTGTTTTAAGAATGACACAAGAACAACTTGATAAGGAAAGAGAAAGGGATGCAAACATCAAGAAAATGTTGACCCAAATGGAGCTATTACAAGAGCATATGATGGCGAATTTAGGAAAACCCAAGGGGATAAGTGGAGTGTTTAGAGTTTAGGAGGGTTATTCCTCGGGGTATTCAAAATTGGGGGAGAATCAAGGTTGGAACTGTAAGAGATACGAGGAGGGTTTTCACCCACGCTATTTACAATGAGGTGGGAATCAAGGTTTGAACTATCACATGGCAGAATAGTAAATGAGACACTATCAAGATTGGTCTGAGTAAAGTGATTATTGGAGAAAGGAGGATGACTATGAAGAGGACCACAGTCAATCGAGTAAAAGCCCAAAATAGAAAGGGAGTGCAAGCTGTCCTTGGGTAAATGATTTACTTTCTCGCATCCTTGATAAAGTTAAAGGTTCAAATGACTTGTCGAAAGGGATGGAAGATTATTTTTCATCATTGAACAATAAAGTGAACTCTTACGCAGATGCAACCAAGATACTTGAAGGTTAGTTGAGTTTACTTTCATCACAATTGATACCAAAAATGATAATGAAGGATGATGATAGAGAACTGGATGTAGTTACTCGTAGTGGAAAGGTTGCAATAGGTGATGCAATGGGCAATGAAGAAGCTCAAATGCATGAAGAGGACAAAGGGATGGAAGAAAAAGAGGCACCTATCCCTCAAAACATTTCCAAAGGACCACAAAAAGGTATGGAGATCACAATCAAAGCCCAAAAGTTATGCTACCTTTACCTAAAATATGTCCCCTGTTCCCCCAACATCTAAAGAATACGAATAAGTATAAAGATTTCAAGAAGTTTTTGTCGGTGTTCAATACATTATAAATTAGTGTCCCTCTAGTGGAAGCATTGTTGGAAATACCGGGATATGCCAAGTTTATGAAGGAGTTTATCACAAAGAAAAGGAACTTGGATTTTGAGACAATCGAAGTTTCCCATAATTGAAGTGCAATTATGACTAATGATCTGATAAAAAAGAGACAAGATCCTGGAGTGTTCACCATCCCTTGCACTATCGTAATACACTAATTTGCTAAATCCCTATGTGATGTGGGAGAAAGCATCAATCTATGCCATGTGAAATATATAAACAACTTGGGTTGGAAGAATCGAAAGCCACAATAATGAGACACTTGATGGCGGACTGATCAATCAAACATCCTATGGGGATACTATATGGCATCTTTGTAAAGGTTGACCAATTCATTTTCTCGGATGATTTTGTCATTCTCGATTGTGAAATAGATGCTGAAATTCCTATCATTTTGGGAAGGTCATTCTTGGCAAACGGTAGAGCATTGGTGGATGTTGAAAGTGGGGAATTGAAGTTTCGGGTGAAAGAAAATGAAGTAACCTTTAATATTTTTAAGTCAATGAAACACCCAAGTGATAATCACGTCGTCTCCACTGTTGATGTTATTGATGAGGGTGTGGCTAGTGTGAGTAATTGGAAGTGTATGAGCGAACCACTCGAAGCCATACTTGCTAACTATGATGAATTCAAAATTCAAGACTATGAAGAGGTAGTAGTTTCTCTTTCCGTCTTGGGAGGGTGTTGAAAGGATCCATTGAAGTTAGATATTTATCTAAAGAATTGAGAGAGTCCTCCCACAAAGCCATCAATAGAAGAACCACTAAATTTGGAGTTGAAGATACTCCCATTCCATTTTCGATATGTTTTTTTAGGAGAAAATAACACGTTACCGACGATCATTGCAACTGACTTGCTTTAATGGCAGGAAACATTGCTCCTTGAGGTGTTGTGAAGGAATATCAAATATATAGGTTGGACTATCGCTGACATAGTGGTCATTTCTCCCAGTATTTGTACGCACAAAATTTAGATTGATAGTGATTGCAAACTGAGTGTTGAACATTAGCGAAGATTGAACCCACTGATACAAGAGGTAATGAAAAATGAGATAATAAAGTGGTTGGAAGCAGGTGTGGTCTACCCTATTGCGGATAGCAAATGGGTAAGTCCAGTACAATGTGTACCAAAAAGGGAGGCATCACAGTAGTCCCGAATGAGAAGGGGGAACTTGTGTCCATGAGACTGGTCACCGAGTGGAGAGTATGCATTGATTACATGAAGTTAAACTCATGGACTGAGAAAGATCACTTTCCCATGCCTTTCATGGATCAAATGCTTGATCACTTCTTTGAGAGAGGTTGGTATTGCTCTTTGGATGGGTATTAAGGTTATAACCAAATCTCCATTGCTCCGAAAGACCAAGAGAAACAACCTTCGCTTGCCCATATGGTACTTTTGCCTTTAAAAAGATGTTGTTTGGATTATGTAATGCTTCAGCTACATTTCAACGTTGCATGTTTTCTATTTTTGTTGACAAGGTGAAGGATTAATGGAGGTATTTATGGATGACTTCTCGGTTGTGGGTGACACTTTTGAGGCATATTTAGAGCACTTCAGACAAGTTCACCCAAGATGTGTTGAAACAAACTTGGTCCTCAATTGGGAAAAATGTCACTTCATGGTTAAATAAGTTATAGTGCTTGGTCACAAAGTTTCACAAAAGGGGTTGGAGGTTGACAAAGCAAAGATTGAAGTCGTTGAGAAGTTACCACCACCAATTTCGGTGAACAGAGTTTGTATTTTCTTGAGAAATGCCAATTTTTACCGAAGGTTCATCAAATACTTCTCAAAGATTGCACGTATACTATGCAAACTCTTAGAGAAGGAGGTGAAATTCCACTTTGATTACGCTTGCATGGTAGCTTTCAAGTGCTTGAAAGAAATTATGGTTTCCATCCCGATCATCGTTAGTCCAGATTGGTCAAAATATTTTGAAGTATTGTGTGATGCAAGCGGAACGACATTAGGTGTTGTGTTTTGGCCAAAATGGAACAAGATTTTCACCTCATTTACTACACAAGCAAAACTCTAAACAACGCTCAACGTGACTATACAGTTATTGAACAAGAGTTACTTGTGGTGGTGCATGCATTTTAAAAAATCCCGGCATACTTGCTAAGTACTAAAGTGATTGTTCACACTGATCCAAGTTGTACTACGTTACCTGATGGAAAAGAAGGATGACAAGTCACGATTGATAAGGTGGTGCACTACGTTACCTGATGGCAAAGAAGGATGCCAAGCAACAATTGATAAGGTGGTGCTTTTATTGCAAAAATTTGACTTTGAGGTCAAAGGTAGAAGAGATTGTGAAAAGGCAAGGAGAATCACGAGCTAGAGATTGACATAAATGATGTTTTTCTCGATG
Source organism: Solanum lycopersicoides (assembly GCA_022817965.1). Lineage (NCBI taxonomy): Eukaryota > Viridiplantae > Streptophyta > Magnoliopsida > Solanales > Solanaceae > Solanum > Solanum lycopersicoides. The sequence goes on from CM040621.1 coordinate 21,940,302, forward strand.
AATAGGTCTTCACAGTAACTGTCAAACAACCTCATTGGTATGCTGATTTTGCCAATTATGTAGTGTGTGGATTAATACCAGATGAACTGAACATTTACAAACAAAAGAGATTTTTTGTTTGCTGTTAAGAAGTACTTTTGGGATGGATTATATTTGTTCAAAGAGTGTGCAGACCATATCATTAAAAGTTGTGTTTTGGAAGAAAAAGTTATAGAAATTCTCCATGCTTGTCATACTTCACCGGGTGGGGGTTATCATAATGGTGTGCGTACAGTTGCTAAGGTTCTCCAAAGTGGCAACTACTTTCCATCCCTCTACAAAAATGTGCATGAATTTGTTAAGAAGTGTGCTCAGTGTCAAAATCAAGGTAGAGTGTCCATTTTAGAAGTTGAACTATTGATGTTTGGGGAATAGACTTCATGTGCCCATTTATGAGTTCATTTGGTAATAAGTATATCTTGGTGGCCATAGATTATGTTTCTAAATGGGTAGAAGTTGTTGCACTTCCAAATAGTGAAGGGAAAAGTTTGGTTCAATTCCTGAAATGCTACATCTTGCTAGATTTGGTACTCCTCGAGCTATCATTAGTGATTGTGGATCCCACTTTTGCAATAAGTGTTCCCATCCACATTGAGTAAGTATAGAGTGAAACACAAAGTAGAAACTCCGTATCATCCCCAAACAAGAGGTCAAATTGAAGTGTCAAATCGAAAGAGCAAGAGCATCCTAGCCAAGACAATGAATTATAATAGGACTGATTGGTCTTGAAAGCTTGATGACGCACTATGGGCATATCGTACCACATACAAAACACCAAGTGGTGTGTCTCCGTATAACCTAGTATTAGGTAAGTCTTGACATCTACCTGTTGAATTAGAACACAAAGCATTATGGGAAATGAAGTCTCTAAATCTAGATTGGACATAGGCTTCAAAAGAGCAAGTTGAGCAGTTAAATGAGTTTGACGAATTCAGGTTCAAAGCTTATGAGAGCTCATGCCTTTCCAAGGAAAAGACGGAAAAAAGGCATGATGCTAAAATCCCTAGGAGAGAGTTCAGAGTGGAAGATTGGGTGTTACTATACAACTCTCAACTTTGACTCTTTCCAGGAAAGCTTAAGTCCAAATGGTCAGGAACATTTAGAGTGATACTAGTTTTCACAAATGGTGCCATTGAAGTTGAAGGTCAAGAAGGACCTACATTTAAGGTGAATGGTCAACGTTTGAAGTTATACTTTGGCGACTGCAAAAATTTCTCTTTGATTGAGGTGGTGTACCTGGAAGATGCTTGAGATTATTTCCATGTCATGCCACGACGTTAAATAAGGCTCTTCTTGGAAGGCAACCCAAGTGTTCGTGTTTTAAATAATGTGTGTTGATTTTGTAGGTGAAGGATATTGTGTGAGAAGAAGATGCTATTGGCGAATCGCCAAAGCCATTCGGCGAGTACAACTTAGCCCGCCTTATGGATTGCAAAGTAGGGGCTGAGATTGTGGAACATTTAGTGGGAAACTTGTATCACTTGAAAAATCACCGATGTGCTTAGGCGACCTGATTTTTCTTGCGCTTTCTACTCAGCGCTGGTAGCGTAACTCAGTGATTGTTTGACTATATTTCAAGTCTATTATGTGACTTGACAACCTGTTTGATGATCTTCTAAATCTCCACCGACTTGCCCTTTTTGAGAGTGGGCGCACCGCCGAATCATTCTGCGACTAGTATATTACCTCGTCGACTGGGTGCTTAGCGAAGATTCCTTGTCACCTTGGTCTACATGTTTACATAATAAAATTTTATATTTATCTTCTAGTGTTCTTTTATTATTTCACTTGAGGTGCGGTCTGTTCTCTAATCACATTGGGGACAATATTGAATGCTTTTGGTGGGGGTGGCACTTGGTCAGTGAATTCCTCTGTATTCTTGGACCCTCTTGATATCCTCTATGTTTATGGACCTTCTTGATAGTATTTAATTGTGGTTGTTCTCTTGCAAATTTGATTATCAATATTGATGAAACCCGATGACTTCAATAGTGCTCATAATCGAACAAAAATGAATGTGTGGCTATGATGAGGCCAAATAAAGTTGCATAGGCAATATGTGAACTATTTGCATCTTTTTGTAACTAGAAAAATTATCAATTGAGTCTTTTGTGATGAGCATTGGACACTAGCAAAAGTGTGGAGTTTGTTTGACATTGATGTCAATGTCTTTGTGTGTGATGAGCATACCGTGAACCATGTTTGATAACACCCAGAATTTGCCCATTGGTACGGTTGACTAAGTGATACAATCTCATGAGATGATCTTAGGAAACTTTAAAGAGTGAAATAATTTGGCATTATACCCTTTTGTGGCCTACCTTGTGAGTGTGTGAACTTTCTTGAACACCTTTTGAGACTTAGACTTTCCTTGGAAGAAACTTGACAAAATTATTACCTTTCTTTATCCCTTCACCCTTCACCCTTAATTCTTACGAGTAGTTTGTATGAATAGCCAACTTAGGCCAAAAGCCTAAGTTGGGAGTCTGGTGAAAAGACAAGGTAAATCAAGAATTTCAAGGAAGTCCCCTTTACCCATTTTTTTGGAAAAAAAAGTAACCCCTCCATACCAAAAAAAGTGAAAAAGAAAAAGAATGAAGTTTGTGAAAGTACAAAGAAAATGGGGTGTCCGGTATTCCATGGAAAGTGAATAATGGGTTAACCTATGAGAATAAATGAGAATGATGAGGAGAAGGCAAGGAAATGTTGCTCACACCACATTTCATGAGGATAGAATTCACCGATCCTATATGACCATACCTTTACACCCAGCCCCGTTACAAGCCTTGAAAAGACCTTTTTCATCTTGAGAGAGCTGAAACATTGGTTGATTAGAAAATAAGGGCAAACCTATGGGTGAAATCACGCATTGTGTTCATCTTTGTAACTATGAGTGTTGATAGTGATTAAAGCAATAAACTATTGAACCATTTTGTGTTAACAGGAAACATTCTTTGTGTGAGGGCATTTGAATACCTTTATTGAGCTTGAACTTGCATTTGAAGTAAGTATGATGAACTAGAGAATTTTTGCCACTACTTGAATCTTTGAGTAAACAATTGATCCTTGCATGAGTAAGCTGAGTCTTTTTTAGTGCATTCTTGATTGAGTCTGGTGTAGCACTATTTGAGACATCCTTTTCGAACTATTGAACTTGATTTTTACTTGAGGACAAACAAAAGTTTAAATTGGGAGTGTTTGATGAGTCCATGATTTGAACTCATTTAGGGTCTTATTTGGATAGATTTAGTATCCTCAAATTCTTATTTTGTGCCAATAACTGATGTACAATCCTTGATTTCTAAATATTTGGATTTAGGAACAAAGCATGGACACTAATGTGCGAAAAGGAACAAAACGAGCTAACAGAAGGAAGAAATATAAAGGTCTGGTGATTGCCATTGTCACTCGCCGATTCACCAAGTTGCCACTCCACCGCCTAAAGTTATAGAATGTTGGAGCTGAATTGGGAATAACTTCGGTGAGCAGCAGTTCCACTCGGCGTGTCACTGATCGCGTCGACGAGGGATGACCAAGTCACTAAAAGTGATGATGGAGTTCCAAACAAGTGCTAATGGGCGAGATGAAAGGAGAAAGGGCGACTCGCAGAATCATTTGACTATTCTGATCTGGATCACCTAAAATTACACTAGCTTGACCAAGAAGATCGAAGTGAAAAATGAAGGCGAGAGAAAGGATAGTCGGTGAGTTGCCGAACTATCGGCAAAGCCCGACTTACCTCGCTGATTGGTCTTAAACAGTCATATAGTAGACTTTTTAAAATTGAATTTTGCTAGATAGATAAAGCATTCAGAAACTTGAGGAACATCATATTAAGAGAAAAAACACTACCATTGTGAACTTTAAGTAATTTTAGCAAGGTTTTTCATTGAAATTTTGTATTAGAGAAGATTGTATTTGATTTTAACTTGCGATTTTCGTTTTCATCTAGCTATGGAAAATATGGCATATGTTGATTTTTTTCTTTTTTTTTTCTATGATTGCCTAAAACCCTCTTCGTGGGGTTTTGACGATGTAATCAATTGTTGAGTTTTACTACGTGGGTGTCATTGATTTGTGAATAATGCTGTTAATTTGAAGTGGGTCTAAATTGTTGCAGCGTTTTGAGGTCATCTTGCATGATTAGTGTAACTAGTTTACTGTTTTGTGCTTTCTTGAGAGAGAAGTGCAGAGCCAAAGTAACAAATTTAGCATCCTTAGTAGTGGGTCACCATTTCAGCTTGAAAAAGTGAAATATGGAACCTATCCTTTGTATCTAGCTCGAGAGAGTATATTTTACCAGGAAAAGGGCTGGGCATCTTTCGTCTAGTGTTGAAGTTCGAGAGAATTCGACAAAGATAAGGTAATTGTTCGAGATAAAATTACTTTATATATAGTCCGACCTACCCACGATGATCTATCCCATTGTGAGCATCAATGTTTATCCACTAAGTTGAATTCACTAATTGGTTGATCAATTCCCCAAGTGTTACCTCATTATTTGATCATTTCGTAATAAGTGTTAAATTGGATTGATAATTATAACCTGAAGTTTGAACCAAAAAGGTGTAGTAAGTGTTAAGTTGAAGAGATTGTTGTCATATATTCGTAATTGAGTTATACGGAAAAGCTACTATCTGTGGGATCGACCCCAACTCATTTAGTTAGGTTATATACTGACTAGCAATAGTTGACACTTAGAATTGGATGAAGTGTCTTTGAAACGTTAATCATGGATATGATGGAAGTTCAATCAGACACTCGAAACTCAAAAATTAAAGACACCAAAAACTACTTTCTTAACAACTTCACCTTTCAACTCAAAACTTACTAAATTATGAATTTTTTAAGTCAGAGTTTAAAACCAACTTTTTTAACTCAATAAAAAAATACTCGAGGTCGACATCGGGAGGGAAAAACAGTAATTCCCATTGAAAAATCACAAATTACCGACCAAGTCATTAAAATTAAGGTATTCAGATCTAAGACAATATCTTAATATTCAGTCGTGCATTTGATATAAATTTTCTTGATTTTTTTAATTTTCTATAGTGAATTGGCCGACAAGAAATAGTCTAGTATCAAACAAGCAACTTAGTTTTTTTTATTTACATAACATATACCTTTAGTAGAAATGGCCGCGTCTCGACTTCTCCTTAGCAGATTTTAAACTAAGATTTCTAGAAAATCCTCAATAAGAAGTCCCTTCTCTTCAATTTCCAATTATAATTCCAATTCAACCACTCCATATTCTTCTTTCAACAAATATTATTCGAATACTAGCACATATTTTCTTGTACAAAGATCTAGTTGCGAGATACTATTCATCATCAGAATCAAAATTATAAGATGATAAAAAGAAGTTAGTTGATGATCCATCTAATGAATTTTTCATACTACTTATCATATGGTGATAAAAAGTTTCTTGAAGGTTTATCAAGGGAACATACATCTCCGCTGGACACAAGGAGTTTTTCATCAATTCCCAAAGAACTTCAATATCACCCTTGAGGATTTCAGCAAACAAATTTAAATAGTATTAGAATGTACGAATGACTTGCGCGCAGTGTCAAATGTTTTTGGATTTTTTTTTTGGTATAATTGTGATTGAGGGCCATTATAATCCTCAGTCAATGATACACTTTTTTTTTAATCGATTGTATGGCTCAATACGACACATCTATGCTCTGTAAGTCGATGGAGAACCTCAAATTATTAGTGCAACAACAACAACACAATGGAGAACCTCAAATTATTAATGCAACAACAACAAGGGAAGAATTTTCAGATTTATACTCTTGTTATACAACTTCTTTTTGAATTAACGAGAATGGATGAGCATACAATGCATGTTAAGATTTCAATTTTTGGTGTACATATGATTTATATCTATTCTTTCTATATCTATTGGATTGGTAAGTTTATCTTTATTTTTTGTTTTGGAACTTAATTATGGTGACTATACTCGATCAAAATAAAGAATTATCACACACGTGATGCATTATATTTGATGGATGGGTTGAAGCAATTATTATGTATTTCCATTTTTTGAGTCTACATTTGGAAAAAAGTTGTAACATGGGGCTAGTGGCTTTACTTTTAGTACCTTTTAATACTTGTTAATTAGTGAAAATAGTCTCTCTACCTCGTAGTGATAAGGGTTGCGTGCAGTCTACTCTCCCAAAACTTCACAGGTATGTATTCGTTGTTCCGTGAAATGTCATGGTTCAACATATGTGAAATTCAATATATAAGGATCTAAAAAATAAAATGATGGGCCGAATACTTGACAATCTTTAGAATTTGGCCGTTTTAGCCATGTAGCAAAACAAAAATGAACTTAAGTTGAAGCAATTGAATGAAACAAGGCTGCAATGTGTTACTCTTGCTTCAGCTCTAGAATTTGTCTTCTTTATCTTTTAATTTGAGTTTTCGTTGACAATTTAGAATTTAAGTATTGCATATTTATCGTCTTTGTTTTAACTCATTTTACACCGAATGAATTAATTTTCTTCCTCCGTCAACTTGTAAAGTAACACTTTTGTTGTTCTACTTATGAATATAGAAATTAATGATTTTACTTGTTGTTTGTTTGGACCATTTTGTAGATTGTTCCATTAATTAGGACTTACAAAGTACGCATCAAAAGTTCCTAACTTTATCATATTTTTTCATCAAATTAATGGAGAAAGATTGCAATATAGTATTTTTATATAATTTTTCGAATATCTAAATTGTACATTAAAAAGACTGGATTTTCTAATTAAAATAAGCTCAAAAAATAAATTAAATTAACTCTTGAAAAGTAAGTTGTGACAAATGAAAAGAGACGTAGGAAGTATACACCTTATTGTTGAAAATTTAGAAAGTTATTTTCTTTTTCAATAACTATTGGAGGATAAAATAAATATAGTAGATGAAGTGCGCAGAGGTATAAATTATTTTCACACTATAGGGAGAATTAATACATATGGTAGATATTTTTACGTAATTAGGTAGTTTTCCTATAACTTTTATTTAAGCATTAATTCAACTTTATCAACCAATAAACAGAATGGTTGACATATCATGAATTTGAGATTTGTTCATGTATTTAATTATAAAGACTATATTATTTTCAAAAGTTCGACCCATTTTTTATTATTCCTCATCTTCCGCATAAATCAATGTTCAACTTTATAGCATGCCAGGTCAAGAGTTCGCATGGGGCCATAGTAATTCCGAATGATGATCACATTTAGGGTGCAAATTTGAATCATGACACCAAAACTCTTAGAAAATACCAAGATATTTCAAAAAATATATATAATGCAAATCGTAGAGGTACGAATAATCGAAATTGTAAAACTCTTATTTGATGCTTCTGGTATGGAATCCTAGTGCTTTAAGTCATTGGTTTTAAACTAATAATTTATACATATTCATTACATTTTAAAGATAGATATAAAATATGGACAAAAGTTACTAGATTTGTCCAAACTCCCAACTCCTATTCTAGCTCAACTTAAATAGTACCACTAAAAATTACAATTTTATTACTATCGAATAATGAATTTGTTCTAATTGAGGATACAAACAATAGCTGCAAACTTCATCCAAACAACTTAGTTATGCATGAGTTTAAGGGCTCTGTTTGTTTCGGAAACAAGTTAATTTGAGATCAATTATCATTAGACAGGATTGTTATTTCATCCTCAATGTGGAGAAAAATAATACAACAATTATGGACAACTTATCATGTGTTTATATGACAAACAAACACATGATAAATTCATTCTTAAATTAATCCTGTAATTACTTATCTCTTATCCCTCATACCAAACAAGCCCTAGAAGATTCTTATCCAAATCCAGTGTTTTGAAACTGTTGTTACCTCAAGGTTGCAAGGCAGCATACTCCTAAATCATATAAGAAAAGTATATTCGTGGACAGTTTTATTCAATATTGGAAAAGGTGTAAAAAATTCTGAATTTGTGGCAGTCCAAAACAATTTTGGGAAAGGGGAAAATGTTGCTAAATTAGTGGGCAGTCCTAAACAATATTGGGGAAAGGCATAAAGTTTCTAAAAATAGTAGAATTACAGTGTATATAATTAAGAGAGGGATGCAAGTTATGAATGATCACCTAAAATAAATTATTATTTTATGAATTCTTTCGAGAAGCACCTTATAAGAGACGAGCAGAGACACAGAGGTTTAAAGAAGATGGAGAAGGTGCACAACAGATCCCTACCAAATGCAGGAGAAAAGAGTGCACCATTGGTTAAACAAAGAGCATTCTGGTATCGTTTATGAAGATGAATGTAGAAGTTTCTCCTCCTCCTCATCCAAAACAAAGCAACAGTAGTTCAAGTATAAGACCAAAGCGGAAATCAAAACAAAGTTGTGCAGTTGCAAAACAATGCAAAAAGAAAAACAAAGCAATAGTGAAGAATAAATTTGAATCAAGCAAGAGGAAATTTAAGGAAAGGTTAGCAGATCAAAGGAAATCCAAGAGACATATTGTAATTGTGGAGTTCCATCAAATGCCTAAACATGCTTATGACCTGCGTGCTCCAAATCACCGTTGGAATATGAAAATATTTTGAGATTATGATGATTCTAGTTATAAGTTTATCACCATAATTTTTACTCTTAATTTATGTCTTGTAATTTTTGAGAGTATTAGCATTCGCTTCATATTTTAATTTACTGTGGGGTATTCCCTTTCTATATATGAATGATTTTTACAAATCATGTAAAAGCATATAGAGAAAGTTCCAATCTGGAATATACAGAAACCTACTCAAATTACAAATCTTGTAAATGCATACATATAGATGTTCATGTCAGGTGAATTTTGGAAATTTGTTGCTAGTATATGACTTTAACACTAATAGATTATGTTGACAGGTTCCATTACTTGTTTTCTTTTGGCATAATATCAATATCATTCAGCAAAGTCAAACAACTGAACTCTTGCTATCTCTGGATAACATTTATGACATTCTTCACAAGTGTCTATGCTCATTTTTTTATTTTGTAATAAGAATAAGAAGAGCCCCATCCCCGGATTAAGCACCTTGTTAGTCAGTGAAGCTAGACTCCATTATTCGTTAAGAGGATCTTGGAAAAACTAAACAAGAAATTTCAAAACAATTACTCAGAAACTTAAATGTGTTCTTTAGTTTCGCCTTAACTGATATCTATATCAATGAACTTTAGGTGTTCATAGGTAAACATTCAACAATTTATTTTTTAAATTTTGCACATGGTGTTCAGTACCTGCATTGGAGTCGATTAAATTTTCATTAGCACCACGATGTCCCACATTTGGTGGTAACACGCTTCCTAATAAGGTGACTTCATACCCGGGGGTCTCAAACTCAAGATGTCTAATTAAAAAGAAATGACTATTTGCCATGTAACACCCCTAAAATTTCTAAGTTAAGACTCAAATCATTCATCATTTGTGAATAAGATCATACTAGATGATTTTTAAATTTTCTTAGGTGTTAAGGTCAACTCTTTACTTTGGAAATGATTTTTTATATGAATTAAAGTTACTAGAATCTCCTAGCACAAAGTTGAGTTAAAAGCTTTCTTACCAAATGTCTTTCAATATGAGATTTTACTTAGGTCAACTTGAAACAACCATATCTCTTAGAATATGAAAAGTTACGTGATCCTTATCTTATAAAATTAAAGATATTTGAATCTGCTTTCCAACATACAAATTTTGTGTCAATGCGAGTTCGAAGTAGAAAGTTATGACTATTTTAGCAACCTATTACAGTACAATGACGAATCAGCCGACAATTAAACATTAAAAATGGGTCATTTTTTTTGTATTTTTACCTCTAAGAAAATCTTGACAGAATTTCTTGTCTAACTAAAGTTCAAAACAGTAAGATTTTCATCTCTTAATCCCCCAATCTCTTCTCTCTCAAACCCCAAGGCAAAACCCTAAGGAAGAATCAAAGTAGAAGACTTACATTCAAGATTCTTTCATTCTTTTCAACTTTCTTCTTCAAGGTAAGTCCTTCTCCAAGAATTTTTTTCTTTTCCACTTAATTTTCATCATACAATTATGAATCATTAACGAGAATCCTAATTCTTGGTCATAGGGTTTGAAGAAACTAATTCAAGAATCATAGAAAAAGGTTTTCTTGATTGTTCTCCTTCAAACTAGGGTTTAAAGACTTCTAATCAAATTCTTCTTCAAAATTCTTCAAAAACTTTTTTTTCCAGGTATTTAATGTTATCATAGTGTAGAACTTTTTCTTTCTCACACCCTACATTACTTTCAAATCAGTAAAATAAAAATCTAAGGCTCTATCCCAATATTTTATTATTGTTGACATAACTTAATTTTGAGTTCTTGAGTTCCTAATTCTTTTTAAATTCTATTCCTAATTATTGAATTGTTATATTTTTTATATTTATATTCTTGAGTTGATTTGCTTATGTCTATATTCAACATGAGCCCTATGAATTGAGTATTCTTGAGATGAGTAGTATTGTTGAGTTTTGAAAACATGAGTTCTACGTATTGAGTTTTTTATATTGTTATTGATATCCTTGAGTTAATTTGTTAATGCCTATTTTTAAGCATGAACCCTATTTTAAATTATAAATTTTGAGAATCTTTTAAAGCTAATATTTTGTGTTTTAAACTGAGTCTTTGAGGAAGTAAAAAGGGGTTTCAGAAAGAGTATAAGGGAGCTAAGTAGCTCAAATTTTCATTCTTACATGAAGAAAGAGAGTATTATTAAAAAAAATAAAAACTTCAATTTCTAAACGAGTTTATGAGTTCTTATATATTTAAAATAAGTGACCTCTTTTAAGAGGCTATTATTAGTAATTATCTCAAACATGAGAAAGAGTATGTTTCATAGATTTGAGCAAGAGTATATATATTACTGAGAGTAATATTGAGCACCGATATGGAAATGAGTTCAGACAACTCAAAATCCTCATGAACCATATCTTGCTAACATGGGTACAAGATCATACTTTTGGGATGAATTCTTATTGCTCAGTGAATCCACTTAGTTGAGAGGTTCTATACCCAGCACGGTACATGACAATTCTGGTAGCGTAGGCGAGATATTGTATCACCACATATATATCTCATAGTATAATAGTTTTCGATTAGAGAATCTCCCAAATAGAGTTAAAAGTGTATTTTTATTATATCACTTAATATGTTCTGTTCAAAGATGAGTAAGTATTTAGATAAAGTTTTAATGGTTTCACTTCTTTATCAACATCTATTACAATCCTGTCATTCAGTTCAAAGTATTGATGTCATTTCTTAGGGATCCTCAACAAGATCTGTTAAGATCACTTTATCCGTCGTCACCTTTCAAGTGTGGTCTCTTTGTTTCCGGAGGACTCTAATTTTATGAGTTGTAAGTATTAGTAGCATTTTGAGTAGTCATGGATCTTGTCCCAACACTCATCTGTATATAGTAGAGGCTTAATAGATAGATAGTTTTGGAGATTCTTTTAGTTTAGAGGTTTTCTTTAAAACTTATGTTTAATACTTAGTATATTCAGAGAGTTTTGAGATTTAATACAGTGTTGGTTTATCATTTCTTTTTTTGTGATATTTATATATGTTCGAGATAGTCTTCCACTTGTAGTCAACAACGATGAGGGTTCTCTTGGAGACCATGACGGTTCTCGAGTGTCGGACATGTCAAGTGTGTAGGTTTGGGTTGTGACAAACTTGGTATTAGAGTCTCAAAGTTTAAGTGTCCTAGGTTGTCTGTGAAGTCATGTTAATAGGATCTTATTTATGGTTGTGAGGGCCCCACTTCTATAACAGAGAAATTACAGAAATTTAAGAAAAGTTTCCCTTCTTTCATACTCTAAGTTATGCAATACAACTGTTTCATAAGAAACTTACTTAAACTCGTGCATTTCTCAAATCCATTCAACTACCCCTCATACCCGAAATGGTTGAAATAGCAAAGTCAGATCCTTATCGATGAGTAACTGTAACACCCCGTATCCAAAACAGACCAAAAATAAATTTTTCAGAAAAACTGCAGGTGTAATCGACAGTTACCATCGACGGACCGTAGCCTGAACCACGACCCGTCCTGTACATCCGTCGATTAAGTTAGAAACCCCCAAAAACTCTGCCCAGAAAATATTGACTAAGTGTCGAACGATGGACGGACCTACGGTCCGTAGGTCAGACTACGGTCCGTAGTCTGTGTCCGTCAATCAACACCCCATTTACCCACTCTCTGATATGAACCACGGTTGACCAGCACGGACCGTCGTTCGATCTACGGTCCGTAGATGGAAATTTGCAGACAGTTAGGGGGGGAAATGCAGTTTGGTCAACTTCAAATGGTCATACTCTTAGCACAAAATGAATTAGGTGTCCCATGACATACTAAAAGATAGATAATTGACTTAGCTTTCCATATCCACCAAATTTTCTAAAATCAGACCTACGAGTAAGAAGTTATGCCCATTTTAGTAAAAGTCTGTCGAACAGACCCAACCTACGGATCCAAACGACGGACTGTCAATTGAATGATGGCCGTTAGTCCAGGTCGTCGTTTGGTCTGACAGCAACTAACTCAGGGGTCTTTGGGTCTTTTCCCACTTTGTTTAAACCCTAAGATATGTCGTTTTTACCCTAACTCATCAGATTTTAGTCAGTTTAAGCCTAGAAACATAACAAGAGTTTACCTAAGTCAAATCATAAATCAAAACTTAGAAAATTATAAGCAAGAAAGCAGAGAAAGGTCAAGAACCCTAGTTCAAGAACGCAACAAGGTTCCAGCAGTTCCAGCCTCGAAATCTAATTATTTCTCCGTAGATTTCATCATCAGGTATGTGGGATTTCACTAGTGGGTTCCTTTCACCCATTGGGTCCCAATTTTTCAGTCAGTTCTTGATTCTCTTATCATGACTAAACCTAGGGTTTCTAGAACTTCGATAGAACTTCATGAATTTATTAAATATATGTTCCAAATCAGATTGTAAAGTTATTATTCAGTTTATCGCATGAATTTCAGAACCCTACCTTTGTATTTCTTTAGTTCTTGAATTACACATGCTAGGTAAGATATTTCAGTTATTAAGTTATACATTCCTCAGTTATTAATGCATCATTATTAGATTAAATGTTGCATTCTCAATTTGCATGTTCAGTTTTGAGCTATCCAGTATTTACAGAAATTCAGACATAATCACTTAACTACATAAATCAATAGGAGTAGCATAATACCGAGTTGGACTAGGGTTCAACGTACCCAATAGTCCCAGAAGTACTAGCCAAGTAGGTTGTAAGTCCCCTCTGTGGGCAATCAGTTCAGTGATCATGCCAGAATGCCTTTATACCTCTGGCAGGGTATATTGGGTCCTCTCGATGGGGCGTATACATCAGACTCCACATTTAGCTCATGTGGTTTTATTATAGGTTATTAGTAGCTCCCACAGTTCAGCCAGACTCTATTGCATTGACTATTTATCAGTATATTCAGTATTCAGTTTCAACATGTTATAAATTGGTCATTGCATCCAGTTAGCTCAGTATTAAGCATATCATGTTCAGATTTCTATACTTGCTTTTGTGCTTGTTCAGTTATGTTTTATTTCAGCTTTACTATATCCTACATGCTCAGTACCTTCAAGTACTAACGCATACGTGCGCTACATCTTATCATGATGTAGGTTCAGGTTCTCAGCATCCAGATCGCGCTTAGATTGATTTTCGATCTCTAGTTCATCAGATTCAGTAGTGAGTCCTCATTCTCCGAAGACAATAGTCATGAGTTCATTTCAGTCTTTTAATCATTTAGTTACAGTTTTTGCTAGACTTAGTTGGGGCTTGTCCCAGCATTTCTAGTCCAGTTTAGAGGCTATTTTCAGACATAGTTAGTTTCAGCTTAGCGTTGAGTTACTATTTTCTTTGTATTAAACTCATCAGTTTTCATATATCTCAGTTTTAGCATATGTGTATTCCCCATCTTTTCATTCTAAGTATGATTTAGCTTCCTCAATAGTTTATATTCTTTAATATGCTCATGATCATGCCAGCAGGGTTAGTTTGGGATCACTTGTGGTCCTAGGTCCCGTGTCCGCGTCTCGGGGGTAGCTCGGAGCGTGACAGTAACTCTCAACAACAGTTTTCAGAAAGTCAGGAGACTTTAGAAGGGCTTGAGAGAAGCCCATGTGTAAGCATAAGTGTTGAGATTCAAGAGAATGCACTCTTATTCATATGACTCGTTCATTCAAGCTAAAATAAGATGTATTCCCAAACTCTCTTTCTAAAACTTTTTTCAATTGAGACCCTTTTGAGGATGTGTGTTTTAGATCTTTGGTATTATTTTTATCCCAAAAGATAGTATGAGTTACGATGTTATGAGTAGTAATAGTAAAAGTGACCAGAGTTAGAATAATGCATGTAGGGGTAGAGTAATCTAAGAAAGGAAGGTAGTGATGAGGAAATTTATGTTGTCGCAGTAATGTACCCACTAAGTTTTAATGAGGATTTCCCCCCGATAGGTAGACTAAGAAGTGATGAGTTTTGATAGTTTCATGATAGAAGGTAGCATAAGAGCTACTAATATGGACGAGTTAGAGTATACTTTAACCAGAAATAAGTTTATGTCGAAGTGTTATCGTGCTAGTGAATTCCACATATATGTGTTGAATATAAGAGTAAAGTGTTCATGTGGTGATAGATCTAAGATAGGCTTATGATTTTGAAGGGAGAACCCGTAGTATTCAGATGATTATAGAAGTAATTGTGGAATGATGTATAGTGAGTTGGTAAATAGTACATAGGTTGTAAAAGAGAATATGTTCATATATTGTAATTACATAGACTATGAGGTAAAGATCGACTATTTTTCCTTGAGATTGTAGGGATCTTTTGTTTTATTGATTCTATCTACAAGTTGTAAGTTAGTGTACTATATAAGAAGTGGTTTCTGCCCATGTTTAGTACTAGACACTAAGCTTGAATTTGAGATAAGTGTCATGATAAAAAGGGGGGGGGGGATGGCAACACGAGGGTGATGATGTTAGTTTTTAGATCTTTTTTAGTAGGTTTGACGTAAATTAGGTAAGAAGTTAAGGCGTTACTTTTATATTAAGGTGAGTGGTACAAGTGATTGTGATTCTTAGATTAGAGAGAGGAAGTGAGGCTACGTCATTAGATTAACAAGAGCATTAAGTGGTATAACCAAGATCGTATTTAGTAGGATGAGGTTCTAATTAAGTTTATGATTTTTCATGTGTGTCTACATAGTATATTTGAACTACCAACATAGAATAGGCTAATGTAAGCATTATTTTTTCCTTAACAGTTAGATTAAGCGACTTTATAAGTCAATGTGGGTAATAGTTATTAAAAGTCTTTTATAGAAGCCCAAAGAAGTTACGAGAAACATCTGAGAAAGAAGACTTAGAAGGAATCTTAGTGCATGTGCATGGAGAGCTTAATAGACAATATTAGCATTTTGTGAGTAAGAAAAGAAAATATAGACTAGTTTAGAGATGATGGAATAGATTCATATCTTGAAAGTATCAGCTTTAGACCCAAGGGGGATGATAAGATGAGACATCAAGTCCAATATTATGAATCAGATACTGATGTGTTCAGAAAGAGTTATATTGTTATATCAATCCAGTCTTTCTCAGGCGTATTCCTTAAAGTTTAGCCATTACAACATCCTATTGATGCTTATAATATAAGAATTGTATCTATGACCTATGCTCATACATTTAATATAGATTCACATTTATGCTCAATTCCCAGGGGCAAAGACTTTAGGAAATTGATCTCAATCTTATACCATAAAGTTACAGATATCAGCCTCATGATACAAACCTATGCATACTAGCACTCACGCCTCTTAGTATGATCAGTATCACAAATTCATGATTTAGTGTCAATGGATATCAACACAATATATGTCATTCATATTCTTACGTCTGATTTCTCGAATGAATCATGCTTATGATCTTTCGCTCCAAGTTTTTTTAGTGATCCCTTTTAATTTGCGTTTGTGATGATGATGATAAGTTGTATTCCTTGACAGTAGGGTGAAAGTGTTGCTAAACTTTAAATCTATCAGTCTATCGCTCAAGAAATAGTAGTCTTATTCATACTTTGTACCCAGATTTTCTTGTTTCATGCCAAATAATTTCGTTGAGATCCTCAATAAGAGTCCATTGAGATCATTTTATATGCTCGTTAGCTTTTGCGTGAGGTCTCCTTGCTTTCACAGGACTCCAGTTTTATGAGTTGTTAATTGTCACATCCCAAGACTACACCCTATAAGTTATGGCACAATCTCGGATTGCAGACGGCGTACTCGACCTCTCGGAGGTCTTATACAAGACCTTTCATATTATTCATCGCATATACATAGTTAAAAGTAGTGCAAATTAAAACTTTTCACAAAACATATCACAGTCTTTAAAAACTCTTTCATATAAAATCATAGGAAATACTAAGTCTCAATCTCATCAATATTAAACACGAGAATACTTTTGGGACACGGCCCATACAATATGAATATAGAAATACTTAGTCTATTACAATACTTCAAAATAAAAGACATAAAAGACATCTATATATGCCCTCGAGTCAATTAAGGACATACTTAAACTTCTCTTGACTGATGCTACGGTCCAAGTCTTGCTTCCCAAATGCTCCTCACCTACCAACCACTATAGAGATAGATAAAAGCATGGATTAGTACAACCACATGTACTAAATATGGCATAATGCATAAAAATCATAAAACGGACATTTATTTAAAATATGCATCCTTTCACTTAAAAATCATATTATAATCATAAGAGTAACATTTAACGACTTAGAAACACGTAAGATAACATTTAAGAGATTATTCACATTTTTCGACCAACTTAACAGTGAGCTACATTCACTGTATAGTGAATTGCTTCACTGAGACTACTTATAACAAGACACATACACACTTACAAGACATCAAACAAAAATAATAATAGATATGACATTCTCCTTACAAAGGCTATCAAAATACTTATTTAAGTACTCCTAGAAGAGAACGCCCATACACCCTCTTCAAGGTTACCTAAATAATTCTAAAGACTTTCTAAGTTTAGGTCATGTCAAACATAACAACCAACTTCCCTAACTAGATTCATTCTCAAGACTTCCATAGAAAAGACATGAAGAGATCATCCCATATGATTCATCACATAAAGGACATTCAAGTAATGGTCTTGGAGAAGACCTAGGGACTCTTACTAACATCTTCAAAGTCTATTGTGTAATGTCTAGATAGCGGCCCATATCACCACCTAAACTTCACAAGACTTCTCTAATGCTAATAGGTATCCCATATGATTAGAATAGGCAATAACCGCCAAAGACCATGGTAGAAAAACATGGAATCCGGAGTTCTATGCTACTCCGATGAGGTTGTTCTACTTGCCACTGGTAGAACTTGGAGACATCCCATGTAGGCACATGGTTAAGGAATATGAACGACTTACTTTGTATTCTAGCCTCATCCTTTAACTAGAACTACTTCCCTTACCATACTCACTCGGTGCTAGCCTTCATTCTCATAGATAAATTCACATTAAGGTTCATACAAAGGGGGTTCCATATTAATTTCATAACCCAATTACATTTACCCTACCAAAGAGGTCCTCTAGGTTACCTTACAATGGCGACAAGAAGCTCATCATGACTTTCCTAAGGTTTGATATGATGCCATTCCAGCCAATCACCTTAAGTCCATCATTCATTACATGAAGGATACCATTACGGCTTTCGAATTCAAGTTTCATAACCTTACCACTAGGTTCAAGGTTTCACATAAATGATCCTCTTATCATCATTCAAGGTCTCACCTATCATTCATTCATATAAGACTAAGAGCTTTTGCTTCCTAAGTAAAGAGATCACATATTCACATTCATATATACATCAAGTAAGGGACACAAGTCTACCTAACAAGACACATCATGACTTCACTTTAGCACATATTACATGTCATTCTAGAAACACATAGACATAACCCTATCCTTTTTAATTCATCTTATACACTATCATATCATCATCAATATGACCATCATAGACTCATATAGATAAGTAGGGATAAGCATACATCTACCCTAAACCTATACACACATAGTCAAAGTCATGGTCTAACATGATCACCGAAGTAACATTAATAGAAGAAACCACATATACTTTTACATTACTTATCATATAGGTAGATATGATCATACATCACATAATCAACTACACAAATAGTCATATTACTTCAAGTAGTGCCGACAAGGCCATGATCATCATAATACTTAAAATAACGTCGACAAGGCCACATCACTTCACATAACACTGCCACCATAAGTGGACCAAACCAATCACAACATAATTGAAGTCTAATTAACATTAAATAAAAGGAAATCGGGTAGCGTACCACCACTTCATCCTCAACACTTCAATCCAACGCCAAATCACCCAATTCAATATCATAAGGCCCTTACCCATGGCCATGAACATCAATTCAATGCATAAATCATAATATTCAATGAATCTAAGTCAATTCAATATCGAATTATTAATCTAAGACCAATTAGACATCAATTGAATACAATTCTTACATCATTAGAAAGCCTATAGAAATCCACACAAGAATTCATAAGCATTAGACCAATATCAAGTAACCCATAAAGTAGTCAAAAACTAGGGTTCATCAATTACATGGGTTCATAGGTTAATTAAGTTAAAATCATCTTAATAACAACAATTCAATCACTATTCAATTATTAAAAACATTTAATGCAAGAACCCATGGATAGATCATGAAATAGGTCAAGTTCAACTTTGAAAACTTTAGAAAACATCTTTGAAAGTTGGGCTCCTTGATGAAACGAGTTTCAAGGATCAAAAACCATACCTCAATGATGCTAATCATCCAATTTGATGAAGAATAACCACTCAAATCTTCAATCCAAGCAATTTCTTGATTTTTAGCTTTAATGGAGTCTTAAGGAATTTCAAAGGGATTTTGGGGTTTTGAGTTTGAAGAATGAAATCTTCTAAGTGTTAAAGACTTATATACACATTTAAAAGACTTAAAAGACCCCTTAGGAACTGCCAAACCTTCTATTTGTAAGTGGGGTGAATTTACAAGTTCACCCCTCACTTGGAAGTGAACTGCACGCAGCGACAACACCATCGACGGTTGGGTAGTCGACGGACCATTTATCCACAAACGGACCGTCCTGTCTTTCCGTTGATTGGTTCAGAGACTCAACACTGGTCTCTTCCCTCCCAGGCTAAGTACCAATCGATGATACCCAACCACCGGGGCGTCGATTGAACCACCGGGCGTTGATTGCCTCCGTGGTTTGGGCTGTCTTGGGCAGCCTTGGCACCAACTTTGGGTCCTTACTCAAGGACCCTTGGATGGTCCTTGGGGATATTTTCCCGGACGTTTCCAACCCAAACATGCTCGTATATGAGTTTAGGACATTTCACATGAATTTAACCTAAACAAACATGGAAAACTCGACGAAACATGCTTAGACACGCAAGGTCATTTCAACGCACATCTTTCGAACGTCATGGACGTTCTTGGACGTTTGACCTCCAAACTTCACGAAACTTGACACACTGACTATATACACCATAATAAATCATTTAAGGACCTTATAACCTCATTAATCACACATAAACACATAGAACAACATATGAGGCAAATAGGTGACTTAGTCATCGAACGTCTTAGTCGTCCCTTGACGTTTGACTTCCAATGCACCCAAACTCTTAGCTACTGCCTCAATATAACATTATAGAACATTTTAGGACCTTAGACCACCATGAACAACATGTTAGTCTCTAGTTCACCTAAATCATTTTCGGTATCTTACATTCTCCCCCACTTGGACAACATTCGTCCTCGAATGACACTTACCACTCTCCGAACACTTCAAGAATAGAGAATCAACTAGAAGATCAAAACCAAACAACATAAAACACAATCAAGGAGAAAACATCCATTTAACATAGTCAAAAGATTCACAACAACAAGAAACTAGAAGACAATTCTATAACTCATTATGCTACAAAACTCACATGCTTCATTCCAAATAGAAAAAGATCATTTTATATTCATTATTATACTCATACACATAAGTTCTAACCACATTACAACAATTTTAGATCAGAGAATCAATTAGTCAAATTTTCCAAAAATCTTACAGTGAACTACTAGTGCTTTATAGTGAATTGTGCAACTTTTTCAAAAATGCAACTTTTAGGCAATTCATGATAGGAACATGCTAATATGTAAGATAACATCATATAAACACATTTTACAACATAATCATAACTTCATAAAACACACAATGCAAGAAGTTAATGAAATTCAATTTCAACCAAACTCCTAAACACCATGCACATGCAACAAACTTCCTGGACTTTCTATCCCATCTACTAACCATACTCCCCCACTTAGAAGGAACTCATATCACTAAAAAAAGAAATGCAAGGACTTACCCTCATCATCATTACCATTCTCATCCGGCTTTGATCCTCTAGTCCGGAGTGCATAGAAACGCCTCTTATTTGGAGCATCATCCTTTGAACATTAGGAGCAACTTGTTTACCCTCTCTTCCTCTAGAAGCAACGTTAGGACAATCTCTCACTTTGTGTCCTTCCTTACCACAACCATAGCAACTCCCGGTACCCCTTAGACACTCACCATAATGCCTCTTTCCACAAGTGATACATGTAGGTTTGAAATTTTGAGAAACACCTCCTTTCTCCAATTTCACCTTAGCACTCCTAGGTTCTTCTTGAGTGCTAACCCTCTTTTTGGACCTAGGTTGCCCTTGATCAGTTGCACCACTTCTTTTCAAGTTTCTAGCAATCCTTCTAAGTTTAGACTCTTCAATAGATTGTGCATAAACCATGAGTCTAGCTAGCGTCATATCATCATGTAGCATTGGGTTATGACATTCTTCCATCACTAAGTCGGCGACCCCGATAACAAAATGACTCATTTCATCCCTTGGATTTGACACTAGGGACGGTTCATATCTAGACAATGTTGAGAAATTCAAAGAGTATTCCTCAACACTCATATTTCCTTGATTAAGATTGATAAACTCCTTTACCTTAACCTCCCTCCTCTCACGGGGAAAGTACTTACCAAGAAAAGCTTCGTTAAATTCCTCCACTCAATAGGATCCGACTCCACCGGCCTATTACCCTTCCATTGAGTGTACCATATTAGGAAACATCCCTCAATTGATACAAAGCCAATTCCGCCTTCTCCCTAGATGTAACCCCCATAGCACTCAACACCTTGTACACTCCATCTAGGAACTCTTGGGGATCCTCTCCCACCTTAGAGCCAAGAAAGATAGGAGGATTCATCCTCACAAAGTCTCTCAACCTAGAGGTCATAGTGCTCTCCACAACATTCACCCTAGGCATCATACTCAAATTCGCTTGAGTAGTCATGTCTCGGGCTAAAGCAATCAAAGCCTCTCTAATTTCTCTATTAGTCAACTCCGGATGAACCTCCGGAACATCATTACCTCCTTCCACATTAGGGACATGATCACCTTGGGGAAGCAATTGAGCACCTTGTAATCCTTGCCCATCTTGAGGAACTTGCTCAACTTGCTCAACTTGAGGAGGAATATCCTCATTCACCCTTTCTTCTTCCAACCTTCTAGCGGCCATCCTTCTAGTATTCATCTCCTAGAAACACAAGGAAACACATTAAGAAGGATACTCATAACATTTACTCTACCGCACGACATAGGAGTAGAAAAGAAGGTAACTCTATCATCCTATAGCCCCTCGCCCATAGATGTGTCGCGACTCACACCGATGGTCGATGCTCTACTGGACGTGACTTGATGAGACTTTTTGATTCCTAAGACGACTTTCACAAACCTATGCTCTGATACCAAGCTTGTCACATCCCAAGACCACACCCGAGAAGTTAGGGCACAATCTCGGATTGCAACCGGCGTACTCGACCTCTCGGAGGTCTTATACAAGCCCTTTCATATCATTCATCGCATATACATAGTGAAAAGTAGTACGGAATTAAAACTTTTCACAAAACATATCATAGTCTTTAAAAACTCTTTCATATAAAATCATAGGAAATACTAAGTCTCAATCTCATCAATCTTAAACACGAGAATACTTTTGGGACACGGCCCATACAATACGAATATAGAAATACTTAGTCTATTACAATACTTCGAAATAAAAGACATAAAATACATCTATATATGCCCTCGAGTCAATTGAGGACATACTTCAACTTCTCTTGAACGATGCTACGGTCCAAGTCTTGCTTCCCAAATTCTCCTCACCTACCAACCACTATAGAGATAGATAAAAGCATGGATTAGTACAACCACATGTACTAAGTATGACATAATGCATAAAAATCATGAAAATGGACCTTTATTAGAAATATGCATCCTTTCACTTAAAATCGTATTATAATCATATGAATAACATTTAACGACTTAGAAACACGTAAGATAACATTTAAGAGATTAATCACATTTTTCGACCAACTTAACAGTGAGATACATTCACTGTACAGTGAATTGCTTCACTGTTACAGTGAAGTACCTCTTCTTGCCTTTTAACACTCCCTAGCATGTAGGGTGAAAGTGTTAAAACCTATCCTAAGACTCACTTAAGCAACACAAAGAGAGACCACCCATACAACCTCCCTAAGCATGCCTAAATAACCCTCAAGACTACTTAAAACATGACACATACACACTTACAAGACATCAAACATAGGACATATAAGATATGACATTCTCCTTACCAAGGCTATCAAAAGACTTACTTAAGTACTCCTAGAAGAGAACGTCCATACACCCTCTTCAAGGTTACCTAAATAATCCTTAAGACTTCCTAAGTTTAGGTCATGTCAAACATAACAACCAACTTCCCTAACTAGAGTCATTCTCAAGACTTCCATAGATAATACATGAATAGATCATCCCATATGCCCTCTTCACACATTAGCTTAGTAATCCTTAAGTCACTTTATATTAGGTACTCATGCATTTACATACTTTCTAACATAAGTCATTAATTCATTAGTTCCTTAAGAGACATTCATCACATAAAGGACATTCAAGTAATGGTCTTGGAGAAGACCTAGGGACTCTTACTAACATCTTCAAAGCCTATTGTGCAATGTCTAGATAGCGGCCCATACCACCACCTAAACTTCAAAGGACTTCTCTAATGCTAATAGGTATCCCATATGATTAGAATAGACAATAACCGACATAGACCATGGTAGCAAAACATGGAATCCGGAGTTCTATCCTACTCCCATGAGGTTGTTATACTTGCCACTGGTAGAACTTGGACACATCCCATGTAGGCACATGGTTAAGGAATATGAACGACTTACTTTGTATTCTAGCCTCATCCTTTAACTACAACAACTTCCCTTACCATACTCACTCTGTGCTAGCCTTCGTTTTCATAGATAAATTCACATTAAGGTTCATACAAAGGGGGTTCCATATTAATTTCATAACCCAATTACATTTACCCTACCAAAGAGGTCCTCTAGGTCTACCTTACAATGGCGACAAGAAGATCATCATGACTTTCCTAAGGTTTGATATAATGCCGTTACAACCAATCAACCTTAAGTCCATCATTCATTACATGTAGGATACCATTACGGCTTTCGAATTCAAGTTTCATAAACTTACCACTAGGTTCAAGGTTTCACATAAAGGATCCTCTTGTCATCATTCAAGGTCTCACCTATCATTTATTCATATAAGACTAAGAGATTTAGCTTACTAAGTAAAGACATCACATATTCACATTCATATATACATCAAGTAAGGGACACAAGTCTACCTAAACAAAACACATCATGACTTCACTTTAGCACATATTACATGTCATTCTAGAAACACATAGACATAACCCTATCCTTTTTAATTCATCTTATACACTATCATGTCATCATCAATATGACCATCATAGACTCATATAGTCAAGTAGGGATAAGCATACATCTACCCTAAGACTATACCCAAAAGGTCAAAGTCATGGTCTAACATGATCACCGAAGTAACATTAATAGAAGAAACCACATATACTTTTACATTACTTATCATATAGGTAGATATGATCATACATCACATAATCAACTACACAAATAGTCATATTACTTCAAGTAGTGCCGACAAGGCCATGATCATCATAATACTTAAAATAAAGTCGACAAGGCCACATCACTTCACATAACACTGCCACCATAAGTGGACCAAACCAATCACAACATAATTGAAGTCTAATTAACATTAAATAAAAGGAAATATGGTAGCGTACCACCACTTCATCCTCAACACTTCAATCCAACGCCAAATCACCCAATTCAATATCATAAGGCCCTTACCCATGGTCATGAACATCAATTCAATGCATAAATCATAATATTCAATGAATCTAAGTCAATTCAATATCGACTTATTAATCTAAGACAAATTAGACATCAATTGAATACAATTCTTACATCATTAGAAAGCCCATAGAAATCCACACTAGAATTCATAAGCATTAGACCAATATCAAGTAACCCATAAAGTAGTCAAAAACTAGGGTTCATCAATTACATGGGTTCATAGGTTAATTAAGTTAAAATCATTTTAATAACAACAATTCAATCACTATTCAATTATTAAAAACATTTAATGCAAGAACCCATGGATAAATCATGAAATAGGTCAAGTTCAACTTTGAAACTTTAGAAAACATCTTTGAAAGTTGGGATCCTTGATGAAACGAGTTTCAAGGATCAAAAACCATACCTCAATGATGCTAATAATCCAATTTGATGAAGAATAACCACTCAAATCTTCAATCCAAGCACTTCCTTGAGTTTTAGCTTTAATGGAGTCTTAAGGAATTTAAAAGGGATTTTGGGGTTTTGATTTTGAAGAATGAAATCTTCTAAGTGTTAAAGACTTATATACACATTTAAAATACCCAAAAAAAAACTTAGGAACCTTCAAACCTTCTATTTGTAAGTGGGGTGAATTTACAAGTTCACCCCTCACTTGGAAGTGAACTGCACGCAGGGACAACACCATCGACGGTTGGGTAGTCAACAGACCATTTGTCCACAAACGGACCGTCTTGTTTTTCCGTTGATTGGTTCAGAGACTCAACATTGGTCTCTTCCCTCCCAGGCTAAGTCCCAATCGACTATACCCAACAACCGGGGCATCGATTGACCCACCGGGCGTCGACCACCTCCGTGGTTTGGGATGTCTTGGCAGCCTTGGCACCAACTTTGGGTCCTTACTCAAGGACTCTTGGATGGTCCTTGGGGATATTTTCCCGGACGTTTCCAACCCAAACATGCTCGTATATGAGTTTAGGACATTTCACATGAATTTAACCCAAACGAACATGGAAAATTCGACGAAACATGCTTAGACACACAAGGTCATTTCAACGCACATCTTTCGAACGTCATGGAAGTTCTTGGACGTTTAACCTCCAAACTTCACGAAACTTGACACACTGCCTATGTACACCATAATAACTCACTTAAGGACCTTATAACCTCATTAATCACACATAAACACATAGAACCACATATGAGGCACATAGGTGACTTAGTCGTCGAACGTCTTAGTCGTCCCTTGACGTTTGACTTCCAATGCACCCAAATTCTTAGCTACTGCCTCAATTAATTATAGAACATTTTAGGACCTTAGACCACCATGACCAACATGTTAGGCTCTAGTTCACCTAAATTATTTTTGGAATCTTACATTCTCCCCCACTTGGACAACATTCGTCCTCGAATGACACTTGCCACTCTCCGAACACTTCAAGAATAGAGAATCAACTAGCAGATCAAAACCAAACAACATAAAACACAATCAAGGAGAAAACATCCATTTATCATAGTCAAAAGATTCACAACAAAACAAGAAACTAGAAGACAATTCTATAACTCATTATGCTACAAAAATCACATGCTTCATTCCAAATAGCAAAATCTCATTTTATATTCATTATTATACTCATACACATAAGTTCTAACCACATTACAACAATTTTAGATCAGAGAATCAATTAGTCAAATTTTCCAAAAATCTTACAGTGAACTACTAGTGCTTTACAGTGAATTTGTGCAACTTTTTCAAAAATGCAACTTTTAGGCAATTCATGATAGGATCATGCTAATATGTAAGATAACATCATATAAACACATTTTACAACATAATCATAACTTCATAAAACACACAATGTAAGAAGTTAATGAAATTCAATTTCAACTAAACTCCTAAACACCATGCACATGCAACAAACATCCTGGACTTTCTATCCCATCTACTAACCATACTCCCCCACTTAGAAGGAACTCATATCACTAAAAAAAGAAATGCAAGGACTTACCCTCATCATCATCACCATTCTCATCCGGCTTTGATCCTCTAGTCCGGAGTGCATAGAAACGCCTCTTATTTGGAGCATCATCCTTTGGAACATTAGGAGCAACTTGTTTACCCTCTCTTCCTCTAGAAGCAACGTTAGGACAATCTCTCACTTTTTGTCCTTCCTTACCACAACTATAGCAACTCCCGGTACCCCTTAGACACTCACCATAATGTCTCTTTCCACAAGTGATACATGTAGGTTTGAAATTTTGAGAAACACCTCCTTTCTCCAATTTCACCTTAGAACTCCTAGGTTCTTCTTGAGTGCTAACCCTCTTTTTGGACCTAGGTTGCCCTTGATCAGTTGCACCACTTCTTTTCAAGTTTCTAGCAATCCTTCTAAGTTTAGACTCTTCAATAGATTGTGCATAAACCATGAGTCTAGCTAGGGTCATATCATCATGTAGCATTGGGTTACGACATTCTTCCATCACTAAGTCGACGACCCCGATAACAAAATGACTCATTTCATCCTTTGGATTTGACACTAGGGATGGTGCATATCTAGACAATGTTGAGAACTTCAAAGAGTATTCCTCAACACTCATATTTCCTTGCTTGAGATTGATAAACTCCTTTACCTTAACCTCTCTCCTCTCATGGGAAAATACTTACCAAGAAAAGCTTCGTTAAATTCCTCCACTCAATAGGATCCGACTCCACCGGCCTATTATCCTTCCATTGAGTGTACCATATTAGAGAAACATTCCTCAATTGATACAAAGCCAATTCCGCCTACTCCCTAGATGTAACCCCATAGCACTCAACACCTTGTACACTCCATCTAGGAACTCTTGGGGATCCTCTCCCACCTTAGAGCCAAGAAAGATAGGAGGATTCATCCTCACAAAGTCTCTCAACCTAGAGGTCATAGTGCTCTGCACAACATTCACCCTAGGCACTATACTAAAATTTGCTTGAGTAGTCACGGCTCGGGCTAAAGCAATCAAAGCATCTCTAATTGCTCTATTAGTCAACTCCGGATGAACCTCCGGAACCTCATTACCTCCTTCCACATTAGGGACATGATCACCTTGGGGAGGCACTTGAGCACCTTGAGCAGCTTGGACTCCTTGCCCATCTTGAGGAACTTGCTCAACTTGCTCAAATTTCTCCTCATTCACCCTTTCCTTTTCCAACCTTCTAGCGGCCATCCTTCTAGTTTCATCTCCTATAAACACAAAAAAACACCTTAAGAAGAATACTCATAACATTTACTCTACCGCAGGACATACGAGTAGAAAAGAAGGGAACTCTATCATCCTATAGCCCCTCGCCAATAGATGTGTCGCGACTCACACCGATGGTCGAGACTCTACTGAACGTGACTTGATGAGATATTTTGATTCCTAAGACTACTTTTATAGACCTGTGCTCTAATACCAAGCTTGTCACATCTCAAGACCACACCCTAGAAGTTAGGGCACAATCTCATATTGCAACTGGCGTACTCAATCTCTCGGAGGTCTTATATAAGACCTTTCATATCATTCATCGCATACACATAGTGAAAAGCAGTGCAGAATTAAAACTTTTCACAAAATATATCATAGTCTTTAAAATCTTTTTCATATAAAATCATAGGAAATACTAAGTCTCAATCTCATCAATCTTAAACACGAGAATACTTTTTAGACACGGCCCATACAATACGAATATAGAAATACTTATTCTATTACAATATTTCAAAATAAAAGACATAAAAGACATAAAAGACATCTATATATGCCCTCGAGTCAATTGAGTATATACTTCAATTTCTCTTGAACGATGCTACGGTCCAAGTCTTTCTTCCCAAATGCTCCTCACCTACCAACCACTATAGAGATAGATAAAAGCATGGATTAATACAACCACATGTACTAAGTATGTCAAAATGCATAAAAATCGTGAAAACGGACATTTATTAGAAATATGCATCCTTTCACTTAAAAATAATATTATAATCATAAGAATAACATTTAACGACTTCGAAATACGTTAGATAACATTTAAGAGATTAATCATATTTTTCGACCAACTTAACAGTGAATTGCTTCACTGTACAGTGAATTGCTTCACTGTTACAGTGAAGTACCTCTTCTTGCCTTTTAACACTCCTTAGCATGTAGGGTGAATGTGTTGCTAAACTTTAAATCTATCAGTCTATCGCTTAAGTCGTAGTAGTCTTATTCATACTTTGTACCCAGATATCTTTGTTTCATGCCAAATAATTTCGTTGAGATCCTCAATAAGAGTCTATTGAGATCATTTTATATGCTCGTTAGCTTTTGAGTGAGGTCCCCTTGCTTCCAGAGGACTCCAGTTTTATGAGTTGTTAATATTAGTAGCATTTGGAGTAGTTGTGGGTCTTGTTTCGACACTCGTCAATATAGTAGAGGATTCATAGATGGAAAACTTTGGAGAGTTTTTCTGTTTTAGATGTTTTCTTTAAAAATTATGTTTAATACTTAGTATACTTTGAGATTTTGAGATTTAGTACACCATAGATTTAGAATTTCTTTTAGTTTGATGTTATGTATGCTCGAGTTAGTCTTGCGCTTGTAGTATGCCAGGATGAGGGTTTGCTTGGGGACCAACAATGGTTTTCATGTGTCGATCACATCTAGGATGTAAGCTCGGGTCGTGACATACCACTCCAGCACGACCACTGTTTGTATCAAAAAGATATAGTCTTTAGTCAAAAAGAAAGATATAAAGCTTAAGAGGAAAACTTATTCCGATGAGGCATCTCTTTATCAAAAAGCTGCGACATGGAAAAAAGGGAAAAGCTAAGTGGACTTGTGACTATAAAAAATAAGATAAATATAACTTTAATTGCAATTTTAAAATTGACTTTGTGTTTGACAATACTTTTTAAAAATATATCTAGAACTTGAAATGTTGTTTAAAAAATATATGATTTATACCCCCACAATTTTTAAGATCTCGCCCGAAATATTTTTTACAGAAAGCAAAACAGTCCAAATGAAAAGAATTCTCAAAAAAAATATTTTTTGATCATATATGTTTTTCTATCTCCTTCCCCACTTTTCCTTTTGGTTTTATTTTTGTATATGTTTAATAATTGATATAAACATAATCAAAATCAATACGCACAAAATAAAAAACGTACATCATATTTTATTTGGTTTGTTTTTTAAATAATTTAAAATAGACTAATTTGATTTTAGTTTTAGCTCAATAACCGATCAAATATTTATTTTATAGACAACAATGTTCTAGTTGTTTGTACTCATTAAGAAACCCACAAAGATGTTATTGCACGACATCCAAAAGGAAGGTATCAATGATCCAAAGCAATACGAAAAATGAAGGTGGAGTTGAAGACAACTCCAAATTGATATATAAAGGAAATAGAGAAGCTCAATTTGGAAACCCTAAGAATTGCGGTTTGGATATAAAGGCACACTTGTTTACTCTTTTGATTGGGTAGTTGTCTTCTCTTGAATTTGTTTTTTTATTTTTTGGTCTATTTTTTTTGACATATTGTTTGAATGAAAGAAGCTCCTTCTCCACTGTTGAATTAAACGACCAAAACTGAATAAATTGAAATTGCTAGTCACATTTTCTACATAACTAGTATACCTAAAACGACTAGTAAGTACAACTAATCTGTGCCTATTAAGGATTAACACATGGTGAGACCCGAGATATAAATACCATTTTAATTGAAAATATTAATGTAAGGAAAATATGAGTAAAACAAGAGTTGGATTAAGATGATAAAAGACAATAATGAAATTCTGAGTTGAGTATAACAAAACTTTAAAGCAAGAATAAAATTAAATTTAGGAAATTCCAACTGTATTATATTAAGGATTGAAATAATTTTCTTACAGGAAACTTAGAATCAAATTAAAAATAGTTATTATTTTGATTCTACTTCTGTCCACATTTGTTAGACAAAAAGTAAGATTTTGGTTATAATTTACAACATATTCAATCATGAGATAATCAAAATTTCTTTCTATTCCACCAATGTCTTCTAGGAGAATGAGAGCCTTTAGCAGGTTTAGGCATATCATGAATGTCCACTAATGCAATATTTCTCTTGGTTTTCCTTTGTTCTGCCAACCTCTCCTCAATTTGTTTCTTGCTTGATTAAAAATTCGTCTCCATGGTTTGATTTTTTTTTTTTGCATTGGTTTCACAACTACAAAGTTTGTGTTATTCTCTCAATTTGTCTCCTCCTAATTATACTGCAGTTGCTTTGTTTTTGTGGTGAGCAATATGAAAGAAGTTGCTTTTGATGAGGAGGAACTTGTACAATTTTATTGATACACAATTTAATCTTTATTGTTGGTTTGTTATTTGTAGGCGAACTATTATGATGTGTTCCTCTAAAACTCCGTCTTTCTTTCTTAGACTTATCTTTCTTGATCACTTCATTTTCATCACCAGCATTTTCATCTGCATCATCATCAAGAATGAAGTCATCGTGGTCTTTCAAGTGCATTATCTTCTTGAATATCTTACGTCAACGCTTTCTGAAAGTGCAGAAGATATATCACAATTTTTTTTGAATTATGAGGGTCTAATTTATAGTTGTAGGATGAAAGAGTTGGTTTAAGGAAAAATATTTTTTGCCAACTATATTGAATTAACATGTGACATGATAACATTGACTACTTCAATAGAATTCACGTGTCACACCATTTCACACATGACGTCACTTCACGTCGTCAATTGTAGCTCAATTGAATAAACATTCCAACAAAATTTGACCATTAATAAAAGGGAAAACTACAGAAAAATATCCTTGTTATAACAAGACTAACAATAATATTTGTTCGTAGTTATCCTTTTATTCATGATCAAATGTTGTTGGATTGATGAGGTCACTTGTTTGACGTCACGTGTGAAATGGCGTGACACGTGAATTCTATTGAAGGAGCCAATATTATCATGTCACATGTTAATTCAATATAGTTGGTCAAAAATATTTGTCCTTATACCAACTCTTCCAGCTTACAATGATAAATAAGACCCTCATAATTCAGAAAAAAATCATTATGTATCCTGTGTACTTTGAGAACGCGCAGAATTAAAATATTCAAGAAGAAAATGAACTCCAAAGACCATGATGACTTGATTCTTCTTGATGAGGCACATGACAATGCTAATGATGAATGTCATTAATCAGGAAAAACAAGTCCGAGAAAGACGGATAGAGTAATAGAGGAACACATTAGATTACTTCATCTACACATAAGAAATCAACAATGAAGATTAAATTGTGTATCAAGAAAGTTGTACAAGTTGCTCCTCATCAAACACAACTTTTTTTAGATTACTCACCACAAAAACAAAACAACTATAGTATAATTACATGCCAGTTGAGAGAACAACCTAAAACTCTGTACTTGTGAGACTAACGCTAAATGAAACACAGAACATAAAAAACATGGAGATGAAGTTTGAATTAAGAAGGAGAAAATTTGAGAATGATTGGTAGAACAAAGGAAAGCCAAGAGAAAGACTGTAATGGTGGACTTTCATGATATGCCTAAACCTGCTGAAGACTCTCGTTCTCCCAGAAGACACTAGTGGAATAGAAAGAGATTTTGATTGTATCATGATTCAATCTGTTGAAAATTTTACACCAAAATCTTTTCCAGTTGTCTAGTAAATTGTGGACATCAGTAGCATTCAAATGATTACTATTTTGAATTTTATTCTAAATTTCCTGTATGAAAATTATCTCAATCATTAAATAAAACAGTTGCAATTTACTAAATAAAGATGTATGCTTGCGTTAAAGTTTTGTTTTATTTACAATCAAAATGGTATTTATATCTCGAGTCTCACCATATGCTAATACCGAATAGTCACAAACTACTTTACTTACTAGTCATTTCAAGTATACTCGTAATATAGAAGATATCACTAGCAATTTGAGTTTTTTTTGTTTCAATAGTGGAGCTAGGAGCTCCTTTTATTCGAAAATAAATATGTCCATACAAAATAGACCAAATGACCCACAAACAAAAAACAAAATTCTGGAGAAAATCAGGGCCCAGTCAAAAGAGTTAACCAACATGCCCTTCTATCTAGACCCTAATTCTTAGGGTTTCCAAATTGATCCCCCCACCCCCACCCCCCATTTCCTTCATATCTCCATTAGGAACTCCCTTCAACTCTACCTTCTTTTTCCTCTTGCTTTGGATCATTAATATATTTCTTTGATATGTCGTGCAATGCATCTTCCTGAGATTTTTTAATGATGAAGAACAACTAGGACATTATTGGCAAGAAAATAAACATGTGTCAGTTATTTACCCAAAACTAAAATCAAATTAGTCTATTTTAAAATTATTTTTAAAAAATCAAATAAAATATAATGTATATATATGTATTTGGTTGTTATCAATTTTTATTCAGTTTAATTTAATTGTTAAGCATATATAAAAAATAAAATTGAATGATAAAGTGGGGAAGGAGAACAAAAAAACAAACATGATCGAAATTGTTTTGTTCAGAACACTCCTATTTTTTCCATTTTTGCTTTCATAAATAAATATTTTGGGCCATTTCCTAAAAATGAGGGGATATAAATCATATGTTTTTAAATAATATTTCAAATTCTAAATGTATTTTCAAAACGTATTTTCTAACACGAATCCAATTATAAAAATTCCAAATGAAGTGATATTATTTAATTTGTATAGACATATGTCCATTTAGCTTCTTCTCTTTTCGCTCTGTGGCGGTTTTTTGGTAAAGATCTGCTCCATCATATTAAGTTTTCTCCTTAAGCTTTATATCTTTATTATTGACTAATGACTATGTCCTTTTGATACAAACAATGGTCATTGTAAGTACTCGTTTATTCTTAATCATAGATCTCAAGGTTAAGTCCCCTAGGTGTGAAGTCACCTTTTTGGGAAGCCCTTTATCATCAAATGAGAGACATCGTGGTGCTAATCAGGATTTGATCGGCTCCAATGCAGGTAATGTAGAACATGTGGAAATAAATAAAAAATAAAAAAATCTTTTGTTGAATTTTTACCTGTAAAGACCTAATGTTCAAAGACATAGATATCACTTAAGGCCCAACTATTGAACACATTTATGTTTAAGAGTAATCGTTTTAAATTTCCTATTCTAGTTTGTCCAAGGTCCCCTTAAAGCATAATGGAGTCTAGATCTAGTAACTAATAAGGTGCTAAATCAAGGGGGACACAATATAGAATGTTCCTAGCTGGACTTTTTTTTTTTGCCTCTTCAAAAGAATTGCCAGGAAGATGTGGTTGTTCTCGTTCTCATTAAAAAAACGAAATGAGCCTAGATGCTTGTGAAAGAGACACTTGTGAAGAACATTGTCAATTCTATGCAGACAGATAAAGTGAAATTGTTTGACTTTGTTGAAATATTACGCCAAAAGAAAATATTCTGAATCAAGTCGACTTTGTACTGACTTATGTGTTAGAAGTTGTGAATGGTGTTGATTTATATGTGATTATTGGTCTGAGTAAAATATTATAGAGTTTTAATTGAGATTAGGCCCAATTATCAATAAGTTAAATAAGAATAGGGGTTAGACAAAAGAGTTAGACGTATAGTAAAGAAATTGTCCTTTTCTCTCATCTTCTTTTTAGAGTCTTAACTTATTATCATCATTCTAATCTCTATGCTTAGTTACTAGTTATTTCAGTGTAACATCTCACAATTTGAAATGACTAAGAATAAGCTAGTAAACTAAAAATATTCATCATTGGAAAGAAAAGGAAAAATCTTGAAAATAAACCTAAGATCAGAAAGTGAGTTTTGCTCGAGATGAGTTAGAGATAGTTGTTGATATTGTTGGAAATCCCTTGGAGAGATCTTTCTAACACCCCCGAGTTGAATTAAGGAAACTCCAAATCCGTATTTAAGAAAGATCAAACTAGTCTTTTCACCAATTAATTTCCTATTTCATTTTGGGAGTTTATAGGGGTAAAAACTAAGTTTACTTTAGTTTGGAAGATTATACTTTACGCTTAGGGCTTGCAGAAGAAAGAAAAGAAGAAGGAAACGGGAAAAAGTGAAGAATTTGCAAAGAACGTCAAGATTAGAGAGCGAATTTCGTCGGGGGTGATCCCTATCAAGGTATGTGAGATCTTTTAGTGTTGGGTCAATTCACCCACACACCAAGCTTGTTTCAATTCCATGATATTCGAATTGTTTGAATGAGAATAGTGAAGTTCTTGAAGGACATTATTGAATTTTTTGATTGAGTTGTTGAATTCCTATTGTTGCTTTGATTTGTATATCTGGATTGTTTTTCAAGTTAGATCTATTGGGTATTGAAGGTTCTAATGATCCTAAGGGTTTGGGAAAAGAAGTATGCAAGTTTAGGGGATTTAGAGTTGAAAATCAATAGGAGAAAATCATTCAAATGCAGCTGGGCAGCACCAGGCATCACGCTCCCATCAGCGCCATAGGGATTGGGTCGGCGCACCTACAATGCGCCATTTTGGTGCCTCAGTCAGCTAGGGCTGGCGCAGCGCACCCCAAACGCGCCCAAATCGACAATTTTTGGCCAGTCTTCGTAATTCATTCTGATTAAGCCTTTCTAAAATGTTTCAATATTTCCTAATGATTCTAACTACTGTAAATGACTTCTAATCACATATAAATCATCCAAAATATGAATTTACAACATTGAATCCATAACTTCAAATTCAATGAAAGTTAGAGCCAAGTCTTGAGAACTCCTAGAGTCCTTTTAAGAAGTCTTTTACAAATACTTTAAACTTGTTTTAAGAATTAAAGATCAGATTGAGTAAAGAGTAAAAATAAGAAGACGAAGATAATTTCAAATTTCATAAGTCTTTCAAAAATGTTGAAGTGTCGTTTTAAGACTAAAGCTCGAGTTAGGTTCACAGTAAAGTGAAGTATTCCTTTAAAATAATATATGGGAACTAAGTATTCCCAAAGACACCTAAAATGTTTTCACATTTAAAAAGAATGGAAATTGAGATTTCTAAAGAGCCTTCGGGCTAGTTTTCAGTTAAAGATAAATAAATTTCTAAAGGAAATTGATACTTCCACAATAACCTTTGATCTAAATTTTTGAGCATTAATCTCAAATCACAAAATCAATATATTTTTAAAGACATAATAGCTAGTATATTTTGGTGTAGTATTGATCACTAATATAAGGAAGAGTTCAAACAACTCACAGCCCCTCATAAACCATATCGCCATCATGGGTAGCAAAAGTTCATACTTTTTAGATGAACCCTTTTCACAGTACACTAGTGGATCCATTAGGAAGTTCAGGTGTTATACTTTGGCTGGGTATAGGATGTGCTGGTAGCGTGAGGTAGATCGTTGTATCATCATGCAGCTCTTAAGTGATGGTTGTCGGTTAGAGAAACTCCCACAGAAGTTAAATGTGTATATATATATACATCAACTTATTTGTATTTTTACATACATCTCAGAGTTATTTGTATCCTTGTATACATTCAGAATTTATAGCATGTAATTAAACACCTTTTCTATACATTGCACTTGCTTTCAAATTGCTTTATATTGAAATGAGTTAGTATTATTGAGCTATGTAATTCATGAGTTGAGGAGAGCCAAGGTAAGTGTTCTTTCTACTCCTTTCAAGATTAAGTTGTTTTAGCATTCCAACTTGCATCTTGTACATTCAATGTACTGATGCCAATTGGCCTGCATTGTATCATGCATTTCAGAGGACTCTTTTTTTTGTTTTTTTTCTTTAGTATTTTCTTTATTAGGATGTTGTGGGGTCTGTCCCAACATCCATGTCAGTTTTAGAAGTCTACATAGATAGAGAGTCAGATGTTAGTAGTTCAGTGGTCTTTGCATATTCATTCTTATGTTAAAGACTATGGTTGCCATTTTGGCCAAGTTGAATGTTTAAATCTTTAAAACATTCTAGTTATCTTATTATTCAGTTTAGTTCAGTTATTTGATCATTATAATATTGATTGTTGTCTTCCTCTAAGTTAAGTGAGTCAGGACAAGAGTCCGCTCGAGGCTAGCAATGGTCTTCGAGTGCCGCCACACCCAGGGTGTAGGCTCGGGGCATGACAAACTCGGTATCGGACCACAGAGTTCAAGAGTCCTACGGAGTCTATGAAGCCGTGTATGTAGAGTCCTAATTATCAATGTAAGGAGTGCTACATCTATAATTAGGAGGCTGCAACATTTATGAAATACTTCACTTCTTTCATATTCGTTTTTGTGCGTTAAAGTTTATCTTTAAAATGTTTCTCTCTGATTCATGATTGCGCGTGTTTTCAGATAACCATTTCTCAACGAAAAGAAGCAAGAGGTAGTCACTCTAGGAGATTTTGTAGATGAACCAGAGTTGCCCAACGAACCTGAAGTGCAACCTTAAGGAGAAGTCACAAATGCTGAATTTTGTGAGGCTATCCAGTTGTTGAGCCAAGTTGTGACTAAACAACTTGGGAAGCAAAGAGGATCTATACAATAAGAGGCTGACACTTCAAGGATTCGTGAACTCTTGAGAATGAGTCTTTCCAATTTCATCGGTTCAAGCACTACTGAGGATCTAGAGAATTTCGTTGAGGAACTAAAAAAGGTTTTTGATGAAATGCATGTTGCTGATGCTGAAAGAGTTGAGCTAGCTGCATATCAACGAAAATATGTATCTAGGACTTGGTTAGATCAGTGGAAGGATGGCAGAGATAAAGATGCACCACATCTGAGTTGGGACTGTTTTGAAGAAGCTTTCTTGGGGTTTCATTCCCCCAGAATTGAAATAAGCTAAGGTACGAGAGTTTCATACACTGAAAATGACTCTTTGAGTGTGCATGAGTATGGGTTGAAGTTCACCCAGCTGTCTCACTATGCTCTTGAAACAATTAAGGACATGAGGAGTAGGATGGGCTTGTTTGTCGCTGGCTTGGGTCATTCATCGAGCAAAGTCAGTAGAGGTGCGATGCTGATAGGTGTTATAGACATATCCAGGTTGATGATTTATGTGCAGCAGGTTGAAGGAAGAAGTTGAGGGATAGATAAGAGTATAGAAGCAATAGAGCTAAGACATGGAATGAGTCCGAGCAGTAGAAGAGTAATGCCAACCGGCCATCCTTCCAACAGAAACAGAAGGGTCCTGCCCCATCATATGCTAGTGCACCTACACCTAAGAACAAGGGTGAGTACTATGGTCAGAATTCAAGAGCTAAACCGTCATACTCACAGGGTAGCGTGGCACAAGGAGGCTAGTAATCCTCCTGCCTACACCAAGTATGGAAAAAACCACTCCGGTGTTTATCGTGAGGGCTCAACTAGTTGTTTCATGTTCGGTCAGACCGAGCATCTCATGAGAGAGTGTCCAAAGAATAAGAAAGGGAGTGGTAATGGGGGCAATAGAGCTCAGTCTTCATCAATTTCTCCACGAGATAGGGCTGCACCAAGGGTAGCTACTTCCGGTACTTGCAGGGGAACAAATCGCTTGTATGCTCTCAACAATCGCCATGAGCATAAAAATTTGCCAGATGTTGTCACTGGTATGATTCAAGTCTTTGACTCTAGTTTTGAGATACTTCCTATTCAGTTAGTTCTAGTAGTAAAAGAGTTCTGAGAAGTCTTTCCAGATGACCTTCCCGGAGTCCCTCTTGAGAGAGATATAGACTTTTGTATAGAACTTCTTCCAGATACTCGTCCTATCTCTATTATGCCATATAGAATGGCACCAATAAAGTTGAAAGAGTATAAACAACAGTTCAAAGATTTGTTAGATAAGAGTTTCATTCGACCAAGTATCTCACCTTGGGGCGCTCCGGTATTGTTTG
Source organism: Solanum lycopersicoides (assembly GCA_022817965.1). NCBI lineage: Eukaryota > Viridiplantae > Streptophyta > Magnoliopsida > Solanales > Solanaceae > Solanum > Solanum lycopersicoides. Next base: position 21,978,623 of record CM040621.1, read on the forward strand.
TAAGAAAGAAGGATGGTTCCCTTAGGATGTGTATATATTATCGTTAATTGAATAAGGTTACCATCAATAACAAGTATCCTCTTCCCACGATAGATGATCTATTCGATCAGCTTCAGGGTACTTCTTATTTTTCCAAGATTGACCTCAAATCAAGCTACCACCAGTTGAAAGATAGGGAATTTGATATTTCAAAGACAACATTTAAAACCAGATATGGGAATTATGAGTTTTTGGTCATTTCCTATGTTTGACCAATGCACCATCACCGTTTATGGACCTTATGAACAAAGTCTTCAAACTTATTTGGATATGTTTTTTATTGTCTTCATTGGTTACATACTAATATATTCATGGAATGAGGAAGATCATGTTAGTCACCTCAGAATAGTCCTTCAGATTTTGAAATATTAAGAGTTATATGCCAAGTTCACCAAGTGTGAGTTTTGGCTTAAGTCTTTGGCATTCTTGTGCCACATAGTTTCCGGTGGTGGAATTATAGTTGATACCCAAAAGATTGAAGCAGTTCAGAGTTGGCCTAGACACACATCTTCAACTGATATTAGAAGTTTCTTGGGTTTGGTTGGCTACTATAGAAGGTTTGTTGAGGGGTTTTCGTGTATTTCATCTTTTTTGACAAAGCTGACTCAGAAGACATTAAGTCTCAATGGCCTAAAGCTTGTGAGAAAAGTTTTCAGGAGATGAAGAGGAGGTTGACTACTGCCCTAGTTTTTACCTTACCAGAAGGTACTCATGGTTTTATGGTATATTGTTATGCATCTAGAGGTTGTTTGGGTTGCGTGTTAATACAGAATGGCAAAGTTATAGCTTATGCCTCCAGACAATTTGGAGGTTCATGAGAAGAATTATCCAACCAATGCCTTAAAGTGGCCTTCTATAGTATTCGAGTTGAAGATATGGTGTCACTATTTGTATGGCGTTCATGTGGATGTCTTTACTGATCACAAGAGCCTACAATATGTGTTCACTTAGAGATAGCTTAATCTTTGAGCAATTCTAACCACCCAGGTAAGGATAATGTTGTTGTTGATGCCTTAAGCAAGTTGTCTATGGGTAGTACCACCCATCTTGAGAAGGAGAAGAAGGAACTAGCAAAATAAGTGCATATACTTTCACGCTTAGGAGTCCGACTCATAGATTCCACAGAAGGAGGAATAGTGGTGACAAATGGGGCTGAATCATCATTAGTGTCAGAAGTGAAAGAGAAGCAAAACCAAGATTCCATTTTGCTTGAATTGAAGGAAAATATGCATAAGTAAAGAGTATTAGATTTTGAACAAGGGGGAGATGGCGTGTTTAGATATCAAGGTAGATTGTGTGTACCTATTGTGAATGGACTTCAAGAGAGGATTATGAAGGAAGCTCATAGCTCTAGGTATTCCATTCATCTGGGTTCCATAAAGATGTACCCAATTTGAGAGAAATATATTGGTGGAATCGTATGAAGAAGGGCATTACCTAGTTTATTTAAAGTGCTCGAATTGCCAACAAGTTAAAGTTAAGCACCAAAGACCTGGAGGTTTGGATCAGAATATAGAACTTCCAGAATGGAAGTGTGAGATGATTAATATGGACTTCATCACAGGGTAACTAAGGTCTCACAGAAAGCATGATTCTATTCGAGTGATTGTCGATAGAATGACAAAATTAATCCACTTCTTGCCGATAAAGACCACTCATTCGGTAGAGGATTATGCAAAGTTATATATTCAGGAAGTGGTGAGACTTCATAGAGTCCCAGTTTAGATCATTTCAGATATAGGTGCACAATTCACTTCACAGTTCTGGAAATCTTTCTAGAAAGGTTTGAGCTCAAAGGTGAACTTAAGCTATGCTTTTCGTCCTTAGACGGATGGGCAAGCGGAGCGTACTATCCATACCTTAGAAGATATGTTGAGGGCTTGCGTGATTGATTTCAATGGGAATTGGGATGATCCCCTACCTCTCATTGAGTTCACTTACAACAACAGTTATCATTCGAGCATCCAAATGGCTTCATTCGAAGCTCTTTGTGGGACAAGATGCAGATCTCCTATTGGATGGTTCAAAGTCAGGGAAACAGGGTTGCTAGGACCAAATTTACTTCACCAAGATATGGAGAAGGTGAAGGTGATTCAAGAGAGATTGGGAACGACACAATGTCTTCAAAAATGCAATAAAGATGTTAGGAGGTGGCCCTAGGAGTTTGATCTTTCCAGCACCGCCGAGTTTGCACATTTTTGTTATCGTATGAGTGATATGTGTCTATCAGAAGTTGGGTTGTTCAATAGAGGAAAGTCCAAATCCAGATTTAAGGAAGGTCAAAGTAGTATCTTCACCAATTAATTTCCTATTTCATTTTAGGGGTTTATTGGGGGGTAAAAACTAAGTTTACTTCAGTTTGGAAGATTACACTTTACGTTTACGTCTTGGAGAAGAGAAACAAGAAGAAGGAAAGGGAGAGAAGTCAAGAATTTGCCAAGAACGTCAAGATTAGCGAGTGAATTTCGTCGGGGGTGATCCCTATCAAGGTATGTGAGATCTTTTAGTGTTAGGTAAGTTTACCCACACACCAAGCTTGTTTTAATTCCTTTATTTTCGAATTGGTTGAATGAGAACTGTAAAGTTCTTGAAGGACATTATTGTATTTCGTTGATTGAGTTATTGAATGCCTATTGTTGCTTTGATTCGTAATTCTAGATTTTTTTTCAAGTTAGATCTATTGGGTATTGAATGTAATAATGATCCTAAGGGATTGGGAAAAGAACTATGGAGGGTTAGGGGATTTAGCATAGAAAAACGAGAGGAGAAAATCATTCTTACGCACCTGGGAAGCACCAAGCGTGGTGCACCCCATCTGCGCCAGAGGGACTGGGGCGGCGTGCCTGCACTTCGCCATTTTGGTGCCTCAGTCATCCAGGGCTGGCGTGGCGTGCCCCAAACGCGCCCGAATTGGCCTTTTACGCCCAATCTTTGTAATTCAGTCCGATTAAGACTTTCTAAAATGTTTTAACATTTCTTAATGATTATAACTACTCTAAAAGAATTCTAATCATATAGTAATCATCCAAAAACACGAATTTACAACCTTGAATCCATAACTTCAAATCAAGGAAAGTTAGACCGAAGTCTAGAGAATTCCTAGAGCCCTTTCAAGAAGTCTTTTACAAATATTTTGAACTTGTTTTAAGACTTAAAGATCATATTGAGTAAGGTGTAAAGATAAGAAGAAGAAGATCATTTCAAGTTTCATAAGTCTTTCAATAAGTTTAAGTGTCATTTTAAGTCTTAAGCTCGAGTTCAGTTCAGAGTAAAGTGAATTATTCCTTCAAAGCAATATATGGGAACTAAGTATTCCCAAAGAACTTAAAATGTTTTCACACTTAAAAAGAATGGAAACTGAGATTTCCAAAGAGCCTTTGGGCTACTTTTCACTTAAAGAAGAATAGAATTCTGAATGAAGCAAGAAGGGAAATTGATACTTCAAAGATAACCTTTGAGCTTAATTTTTTAGCACTAATCCCAAATCACAGAATCAGTATGTTTTTAAAACATAATAGCCGTATATTTTTGGAGTACTATTGAGCACTAATACGTGGAAGAGTTTATATAACTCACAACCCCAAAAACCATGTAGCCACCATGGGTAGAAAAGGGTAATACTTTTTTGATGAACCCTTTTCACAGCAAACTAGTGGATGCATTAGGAATTTCAGGTCTTATACCTTTGGCCGGGTATAGGATGCGCTGACAGCGTCAGGTAGATCGTTGTATCATCAGTGCAACTCTTTAGTGATGGTTGTGGCTTAGAGAAACTCCCACAAAAGTTAAATGTATTTATATACATACATAAGCTTATTTGTATTTTTACATACATCTTAGAGTTATTTGTATCATTGTACACATTCAGAATTTACAGCATGTTTTCAAAAAGCTTTTCTATATATTACACTTGCTTTTAAATTGCTTTATATTGAAATGAGTAAGTATTATTGAGTTATGTTATTCATGAGTTGAGCATAACCAAGGTAAGTGTTCTTTGTACTCATTTCAAGCTTAAGTTGTTTTAGCATTCCAACACGCATACTCGTACATTCAATACCATGATGCTAGTTGATCTGCATCATGATAGGTAACGAGGATCGGCATCCGGCGTACTGTGGATCGAGTAGAGCACTCCAGAGACAGTCGGTGAGCCTCCTTGCTTTCTAGAGGACTCCTTTTATTATTTTTTTCTGTATTTTCTTTATTAGGATGTTGTGGGGTCTGTACTAACATCCATCTCAGTTTTATAAGTCTACATAGATATATAGTCAAATTTTAGTAGTTCAGTGGTCTTTGCATTTTCATTCTTATGTTAAAGACTTGGGTTGCCATTTTGGCCAAGTTTAGTGTTTACATTTTTAAAAGGTTCCAATTATATTATTATTCATTTTAGTTCAGTTCTTTGATCATTATAGTATTGATTATTTTCTTCCGCTGAGTTAAGTAAGTCAGACCAAGGGTCCGCTCGAGGCCAATAATGGTCTTCGAGTGCCGGCCACGCCCAGGGTTGTAGGCTCGAGGCGTGACATTCATTTTTCTATTTGTAATTCTAATGTTGTTTTTACAATTTGGCTATCAATGATTATATAATATTTGAATGTTTGTGTTGAGAATTCTGGTCTGTATTAGAAAAAAATGGTGGAACTAGTCAACTTAATCAATAAGTGTTACAGTCATATACTTGCTACAAATCCTAAAAATGATCTTGACCTAAACATTTATAGGTATGTAATCAGGTTTAGGCATTTGATGGAAGTCCACCATTAAAATCTGTCTCTTTTTTCCCATTATTCTACTTTTCCATAAATTTCCACTTACTTGATTCAAATCTTCTTCGTATCATTGTCACTTTGTGTTTCATTCTCCATTAGTTTTGAAACTGCAGAGCTTTTGTGATGCTTTCTGCATTGGTCTTGTACTTGAACTGCAGTTTGCTTTGTTTTTTATGAGGAAGAGGAGGAGGAGGAGAAACTTCTACATTCATCTTCATTAATGGCAACAACATGCACTTTGTTGAACCGGTGGCACACTCTTTTCTCATGCATTGGGTAGCGGTCTGTTGTGCTCCTTCTTTATTCTTATTTTCTGCGTGATGATAGCTCTTCATCTTCTTCAAATCTTTGTGGCTCTACTTGTCTATGTCGATGTGCTTGTCACGACACAAGGGTACCCCTTAAATGTAACGTGACACATAACACCCCTAAAGGCACTATGTAAGCCAATTATCATCTCATCACACAAGTAAAGAATAATAAAGAGTAAAAACACATTTTTATCAAGTTTTAAGAAGTTTTAATAAAATCAAAGTAGAAGTCTAGACATTGTCTCATTTAGCCATCTATTACAATCGAAGTCTCAAAATACGGTCACAACCCTTAAATTGAAAATCTGAAAGTCTAGTAAAATGAAAGAAATGAAAAACAACAAGAAATCATTCGTCCTCGGATCCATGAGGACTCACCACAAGCTTTGGAGAATAGTCAATCCATGCGTTGAAGAAAAAGGAGGATCACCTCAAACGCCAGAACCTATACTTTGTATAATAATGTAGAAGAAATATGGGTTAGTACAAAAATGCACTAAGTATGATAGCCATGCATAAAAGTCCTTGAAATCATGCTAAAAAGAATATTTTAGTTGAAATGTATGTACTTTACCAAGTTTACAGTTTATCATGAAAATTAGTGTAATAGCATAACATACAAGCATATTCAACATAATGATCATGGGAACAAACCATAAGTACCCACAAAACATCCTTGTACAATGTATGAATAAGATTCCATACTCCTACCCACACTAAAGAAAGCTGATTAAGTAATTATAGTTCATAACTCCAATTCTAGTTAATACTATCATAATTTGATTAGTTTTAACTTACATAGACCATGAGAGCTTAATCATGGAATCCGGTGTCTACCCCACACCGAAAAGGGGTGTTCTACTTGCCTAACGTAAAACTCAACTATTAGATTAGGTCGACCACTAGCTAAAAGACCAATGAGGGCACATAGTTTATGAGATAAGAGGATTTCTACTAGAATACCCAACCTATAATAACGTAAGGGCTTCCACCCCAAGAGATTGTTCCTAGAAACCCTACATCTACTATCGTGAGAACTTCCATCTCATATCACTATCCACTTGGTGCTAAACATCATATCCATTGAGTTTATATTAAGTATTGACTTAAATTGATTATTATGGAAGAATGTCTTGAAACTCAATCCAACGAAATCATGCTAAAACTCCTAGATTCATTAGGGGAGACTAGTCTTGAAATCTTAGAATCACTACATGTGACAAACCTTTCATATGGTATGATATTCATACCTAATTGTGCAAATGAGGACAATCGTCCAATCAACACAACAATTAGAGTATAATGAATTTGTTATGAATATAGAATAATGAACTTGTTCCAATTGAGGATACAAACCATAGATGGAAACTTCATCCAAACAACTTAGTTATGCATGAGTTTAAGGACTCTATTATTTTCGAGAACAAGTTAATCTGAGATCAATTATCATTAGACAAGATTGTTATTATATCCTCAATGTGGAAAAAAGTAACACTACAATTATGGACAACTTATCCTTTGTTTATAAGCCAAACAAACACAGGATAAATTCATTCTTATATTAATCATGTAATTAATTATTTGTTATCCCTCATACCAAACAAGCCCTAGAAGATTCTTATCCAAATCTAGTGTTTTGAAACTGTTGTTACCTCAAGTTTGCAAGGCTGCATACTTCTAAATCATATAAGAAAAAGTATATTTGTGGACAGTTTTAAACAATATTGGAAAAGGAGAACATATTTCTAAATTTGTGGCATTCCCAAAAAAAATTGGAAAGGGGAAAATGTTTCCAAATTAATGGGCAGTCCTAAACAATATTGGGAAAAGGCATAAAATTTCTAAAAAATCGTAGAATTAAGGTTTATATAATTAAGAGAGGGACGCAAGTTATGAATGACCACTAAAACCAATTTCTATTTGTAACATCTCATAATAGGAAATAACTAGGAATAAGCTAAGGAACCAAGAATAATCAATTTTGGGAATAAGTAGGGACATCTGGAAAATTTCCAGCTTTAAAAAGTGAGTTTTGGTCATTTTCAAATGGTCATAACTTCCAGCTCAAGAGAAGTTTGGATGAGTTCTTTAGATGGTTGGGAATCCCTTTAAAATGTCTTTCTAACGCCGCCGAGTTTGCGCAAATCCGATGTTGTATGAGGGAGATATGCCTTTCGGAAGTTGGGATGTTGGAGTGAGGAAAGTTCAATTCGGATTTTACTAAGGGTAAAGTTGTCTTTTTACCCTAGTATTTCCTAATTCGTTTTGAGGGTTATTAGGGGTTAAAACCAAGTCCCAATTCAGTTTAACAAAATTAAGAACGCTTAGGGCTTGGGAGAAAAGAGAAAAGAAGAGGAAGAGCAAGAATTGTCCAAGAATGCCTTGATCGTTGCGTGGATTTTGTCGGGGGTGTTCTTTATCGAGGTATGTGAGATCATTCTGTGTTGTGTCCTTTCACCCACACCCCAATAAGTTTAATTCAGAAAGTTTCATATAGATTGAATGATAAATCTTTAAGTTCTTGATGAACAAATTGATAAATCCCCATTGGTTGGGTTGTAGAATACCTTTAGTGGTTTCGTTTGTGTTTTTGGGCTGTTTTACGAGTCTAAACTATTTGGTATTGAGTATATAAATGAATCTAAGTCTTTGGGGGAAGATCCATGGAAGTTTGGTATGCTTAAAATTGAAAATCGGAGAAGAAAAGTTGGAAAACCCATCTGACAGGCCCTGGGACGCCGCGCCTACCAGAGCCCTTAGGAAAGACTCTGTCCGTCAGGCTCTGGCATCCCCTCACCTCTCAGAGCGCCATGGTCACCTGGAGTTCCCATTTCTCCCCTATCTTTTTCGTACAAGTTCCTAAGTGAGGTACCTATAAATGCTAGTTTATTCCAACACTCTAAAATACATCTAAACATCATAAAATCATCCATAAACATGAAATCACGATCCTTGAATCCATAATCCAATTCAAGAAAGTTAAGATCAAAGTCAAAGAAGTTAAGAGTCAAGTTTAAAAGTTAAGAAGCAAGTCAAAGTAAGTTCTTAAAGGTTTCAAATAGTCTTAAACAAACATTTTAACTTTGTTTTAAGGCTGAAGTTACAAGTTGAGCAAAGAGTAAAGAGTAAAGAGTTGAGTTAAATTCTCAAAAGTTATAAGGGAACTAAGTATTCCCTAAAGAGTTAAGTTTCGAGTTAAGCAAAGAGTAAGAGCTGAGTTCATTTCTCAAAAGCTATAACGGATCTAAGTATTCCCTAAAGGATTATATATGTATTCACATTTAAGTTAAAAGGGAAATGAGAGTTCTGAAAGAGTTTTGAACAAAGAGGGGAACATTGATTCCAAAAAGGAGCTTTTTAAAAGCTAAAGGGTTCAGTAATTATATCAACCCAAAGGAAGGAAGTTTTATTAAAAGTATGAGCTAAAGTATATTTTGGGAGTAGTATTGAGCACCGATGTGGGTATGAGAGTTCATATTAACTCAAGTCTCCATGTAAACCATGAAGCCATCATGGGAATTGAGGGTCATACTTTTTAGATGATCACGTAAGTTGAGCTAGTGGATCCACTAAGTTAAGTAAGGTCCTATACCGATGACAAGGTATAGGTTGGTCCTTGGGAAACGTGAGGTAAAATGTTGTATTATCACTTGGGCTCAAAGTGTCACGACCGGGGAGCACCCCCTAGAAGTAACATGGCTTACTTGACCTCTTGGAGGTCTTGTACAAGCCCATAGCTATCATTCATCACATTTTCATAGGTAAATTTAGTGGAAAATTTAAAACTTTCATAGCACATCATATGCTATAACGTCACTTCCAATATATATATATATACACTATCATAATACATAATTAAAGACTCTAATCTCTTTTTGCCGTCCTAGACTCAATATCTTTAGAGTATAATATGGACACAACCCTTTCAACATAAAACATAAACTAAACAATTACAAGACTCTAAACATAAACTTGACATAGGACATCCTTGAATCTTAAGGATTCCTTTACTTGAGCTTGGGGAAACATACATCAAGCCCTTCACCATAGAGTTCTCCTTTAAGCATCCATAGCCTGCACTTTGTGTAAAAAGGTAGAGAAGAATGGATTTAGTACTAGAATGCACTAAGTATGACAACCATGCAAAAACATGCATTTAAAAGGGACATTTTGCTTTGAAACCATGCATTATACCCTTTGTGAAAACTTCATAAAACTTGATACATTAAGCATTATACCATTTACACACTTAATTTAGACATATTCAATGGTCACAACATTACATAAAACCATACATTGCATTTAAGTCATTTTAGTCACCACTTTACAGTAAGCATAATCCATCTACAGTGAACTTAACACAATTACAGTAAGCACATTCATTTTACAGTAAGCCCCTCTTACTTTATTTTCTTGACTTCCCAAGTAACCCTCTAGTGATACTTAGCGCAATGCATCATCTTAAGGCCACAAAGTACTCATACATTAACCTTACTAATCCAATACATATATTACTAGAAGTGTAACATATCACAAGACACATTTTAGTCAAGGCTTGCAACATCTAAGTCTACTAGTGCAATGTACATGTGAAGCCCCATAACCTCACACCTACTTAGTAAACCTATCATGAGACAACAAGCATCATAACATGTACTTCATACGCAACCATAATACTATAGTCAACTACATGCATATAAAGTAGGACATACAATCATATAGTCAATAAGACCAACGTTATGCACATAAGGAGACACCTCATCATATGGACCCATTAGGACTCATTACATGCATATCATCACAACAAGTAGACAACACTACAATGCCATGCATAAGGAACATAAACATAGTCGCATGCATTAGAACACCTTCCTAGAACTTCCCTCAAGAGCTACTTGTGCAATGCATAGGTGAAGTCCCATACCCCAACCTACACTAAGCAACTACCCTTAGGTTATCCTAGTTAGGGTCCTTACTTTACTTCCATTGTCCATTTTACTTTAGGGAAACTATAGCCTTAACCGACACTAAGACCATGGGTGCTAAACATGGAATTTGGTGTCGTAGAGCCTTACACCAACGGAATGTGCTCTACCTAGCAAAGGTAGAACATTAACACATGCTTGCATACTAAGTGATATCACTTGCTAGATCCTATGTGGAAAATATAGTTTATGGAACTTGGAGGTATACTTGGAAACCCTCTTTATGACAAATGGGGAATTGTAGTTATCCACTTATTGAAACCCTCTTTATGCCTATTGAGGCATTGTAGTTATCCACCTCGTGAGGACTATGGTGAACAAGCCTTCTCACATTGGGAAGGGGCACACCTCATCTAAGTTCACTTGGTACTAAGCTAAGTTCCCTTTATTGAAAAACCTTTATTAACATTATTTTATAAAATTAGCCTTAGGAGAGTTAACCCCTCATATGTTTAGTACATAGGTCATAGAAGAGAGTTTATCAATGTAAATCATGTGAGAAATCCTTTCACATGGACATAGCATATTCAAGCACCATCTAGTTTAGGGTACTCTTGGGAACACCTTCCAAGCGCCCCTCTATTGACTAGATCATCATACATGTGTTTGTGTATATATATATATATATATATGAGCAATCCTTTCACACAACACTTTTAGACCCCACATGTTCATACATTAACATAATCATGCATTCACATTCATTTACATAGAAAACCAAACCTAGGAACTATCCTATCAAGGTACACATGTACAATGCATAGACAAGGTCCCATATCCTTGCCCATACTAGTACACCTATCAAGTCATCTTAGTTAAGGGATACATAATCATACTTCATGGACATATACATTACATGCATAATAGTAGACACAAGTACATATGAGAATACCCTTTCGTCAGACACCATGAACCTATACTACTTGTAAGCATGCATGAAGTGTGAGTGTGTGTACATTGGTAAACATGATCACATAATGGCTATCAACAACACATTGAGGCAGCCACTCTCTTAGGACCATAATGCACAACCAAGAATAGGCCACACAACACATAATAACATGGGAGACACGCTAACTTCACATTACACTTAAGACTCCTAACCTTAGCTATTCACACATTCATATGGGGGTACATAGGTAAGGGTCACCAATCATTATTACTTTATCACAGGCAGCACCTATACATAACCCTAACATAACCATTCACATGCTCATAACATTAACAATACAACCTAGATCATAGCTAGAATAGGAACTAGGCATATGCTTCACATAGTGTGATAATCATAACCACACACTCATATAACATCAAGTTGCTTTCAAGGCCATAATCAACACTCACACACATACACACACACATATATATCTATATCTATCTATCTATCTATCTATCTATCTATATATATATATATATATATATATATATATATATATATATATATATATATAGATAGATAGATATATTGACAAGAAGTAAACAGCACCACCATCAGTGGACCATACCACATAATGCCATCCAAGGCCAATTCTATCCACAATACTATAGAAAAGTAAAAAAAGTAGGCAATCTTACCAATTCCTCAACCGTTGATCATCATTGATCAATACTCCTTTTTCATCAACAATCCAAGTATAGGGAAGTAGCTAAATTTACTTTAACATAAATGAAATCATGCATAAGCCACTACAAGATCGTGCTACTAACAAGTACACTACATCACCAATTCACTAGAAAGTAGAGAGACATAGATCACTCACGAATTTCCCTTGCCTTGATCATCAGTCATAATTCATAAACAATATACATGTAGTGAAGTAGCTAAAGAGATAACAACCTAAACTAAATTATGCTTCATCTACCCTAGAATTGAGATTCACATCATGTACATTACATTATCAATCTATAGGCTAGCAGAACCTAGATCAATCCTTACCAATTTGATTATATCTATTAACCATTGGATAAATTACACCTAATTTATCATCACATTACATTGTAGGCAGTAGCTCAGACAATTCATCAAAATTGAATCTCATAACAATCATTCTAGATTCAAGATCACAAGATACTACATTAAAGCTAATCTTATTCAAACCTTCAAACCTTGATCCACATTGATCACTCATAAAAAATTCACCATCAATACACATACTAGGCAGTATTTATAAGCATTTCAACATAACTGAATCATAATTCGATTAACATAAGATCAAGATCACAAAGCCCATACATAGGCTAAATCGAGTCTGAGAGAGATCATGGGTTCAACATGGAATTTGATTGAAAATCACATTCAAATCAGTAGATTATCAACAATTCATTAACATTATGCTTTTAAAATCAATTTGAGAAAGAACCCATGTCTAGATTGAAGAAGAAGAAGTTTGATCATGAATTCCCTTTGAAAACATTGAAAGGAACTCTCTAGGTGAAAGGTTATCTAGAGATGAAGGATCACCATACCTTATTGTAGTAGAGAACCACGAAAACTTGATGAATAACCCATGGGAATACAAGCTCCAAGTTTTTCTTGAGATTCATCTCCAATGGAGGTTTCTTGAGAGGTTTCTTTTTGAGAGGGAAGAGTCTAATTTGAAGAATGGATTGGAATGGGGTTTTAATTATTTTAACTAACTTAATATACCCACAAATAGGTAAACAAGCCGTACAGGGTCAGTTTAGGACATGGGGTGAATTTACCATTCACCCCATAAATGAAACAGCGTGCATGGCAGTTGACACAACCTATATTTACGGCCACAAAACGACGCTCCTTAAGCCTATCGACGGGCCGTTAGTGTCCACCGTGGTTTGGGTCTGAGGCTGTCATTTGGCTGAGCCTTCTCTAGTCTAAGTTCGAATCGATGCCTCACCATCGATGGGGCGTAGGTGAACATACTGGCCGTCGATTGACGGTCGTAGGTAGACACTACCAAGGCAATGTCTCGACAGATTTTTGGTCCTCCTTGAGGGCCTTTTGTGGGGCCCTTGGGGTTTCGTAACCGGACGTTTCCAACTTAAATATACACCTTAAAATGACAAGGACATTCCATACCAGTTTCACCCAAAAAAAAAAAATCGCAACACATCCAAACATGCTAAGCACACTCAAGTCACACATGCACGTCTCAAGGGCTAACTTTCGAACGTCTTAGACGTTCCTAGAAGTTTGACTTCCAAAATGACCTTCAAATGAATCATACATACTTTAAAACATTTAATTAACATGTTAACAAGCTCACATGCACATGTGAGGCTCTAGACACCCTAACTAATTTTGGGGGTGTTACACAAAGTGATGGTTGTCAGTTAGAGAATCTCCCACAAAAGTTATATTACTTTCATATATAAGTAAAGTTGAGTTGTATTGCATTTATTTAACGAACTAAGTTGTTTGATTGTTATTCAAGCTTTATATATATTGCATGTGTTTTAAATTTCTTTATATACATACTTTGAGTTAAGTATATTCTTGAGTTGAGCAGAGCCAAGATAAGTTCATCTTATTCCCCTCAAGATTAAGTGGTTGTTCAGAATTCCAACTCACACACTCGTACATTCAATATACTGATGCCAGTGGCATCCATCGTTTTCTGATACAGACATAGTTAATCAGGATCAACATGTAACGCTTCGTTGATCCAGATTGAGATCTAGAGTCAGTAGTGAGCCTCCTTATTTGAGTTGTTTAAAGGTGGTTAGACGCGTAAAATTTTATGCAATGGTGTATTCCAGAGGACATCTTTTTATTGTTTTTCTAGCTTAGTTCATTAGGATGTTGTGGGCTCTATCCCAACATCCTTATCAGTCGGTTTAGACGCTTCATATAAAGTTAGTATTTGAGTTTTGGAGTCTAGATTATCTTATATTTCATATGTTCAAGTGTTAAGACTTAGTGCCATTTTGGCCAGTACAATTATTTTAAGTCATTTGACGAGAATGCTTTTAATTATTTATCTGAGATGAGTATAGTCTTCCGCTGAGTTAAGTAAGCCATACCTAGGGTTTGCTCAAGTCCAGTGATGGTCGTTGGGTGCCGGACACGTCCAGGGTGAGGCTCTAGTCGTGAAAAACTTGGCATCATAGCACAACGTTCAAGAGTCCTAGGGAGTCTATGAAGCCATGTCTGTAGAGTCTTAGTCATCAGTGTGAAGCACGCCACATATATGATTAGAAGGCTATAATTTATAGGATCATTTCACTTCTTCAAATTCTTTTCATGCATTAGAGGTTATCTCTAAAAAGTCTCTCTCTAACTCGTGCTTGCATGTGTTTCAAATCATCATACCTCCACTAAGAGCAGTCAGAGGTCGACCAACCAGGAGAAATGCTGAGGAAAAAGAGGTCCCTAAAGAAACGAATGTGTAACCTCAAGGAGAAGTTACTAATGCTGAGTTTTGCAAGGCTATCCAAATGTTGAGCCAAGCAGTGACAAACAAAGTCGGGCAACAGAGAGGAGCTTAACAAGAAGGGGCTGACACCTCGAGGGTTCGTGAGTTTCTGAGAATGGATCCTCCTAGTTTCACCGGATCAAGCACTACTGAGGATTCGAAGAACTTTGTGGATGAGATGAAGAAGGTGTTTGAGGTAATGCATGTGGTTGGAACTGAGAGGGTTAAATTAGTTGCATACCAACTGAAGAGTGTGTCTATAACTTGGTTGGACCAATGGAAGGAGGGAAGAGTTGAGGATGCACCACATCCAAGTTGGGCTTGCTATGAAGAAACTTTCTTGGGGCGTTTCTTTCCTTGAGAACTGAAGGAAGCAAAGGTACGAGATTTCCTCACTTTGAAATAGGACTCCTTGAGTGTGCACGAGTATGGGTTGAAGTTCACCCAACTATCTTGCTATGCTCCGGATATGGTAGGGCTGCAATGTTGATTGGTGACATGGACATATCCAGGCTTATGGTATATGTGCAATAAGTTGAAGAGGAGAAGCTGAGAGACAGAGAGGAATATCGAAACAAGAAAGCGAAGACTGGAATGAGTTTGGTCAACAAAAGGGTGGTTCAAGTTGACCACAATTACTGAAATCAAAGGGGCATGCACCATCATCCGCTAGTTCACCAGCGCCAAGAAACAGAGGTGAGTATAATGGCCAAAATCCCTAGAACTTCAAAGTTAGACCAGCCAAGTCCCAAGGTAGTGTGGCACGAGGAGGTAGTGGAATTTTTGAATATGGTAGTTGTGGTAGAACCCACCTGGTAGATGTCGTGATGGCCAAAAATGTTGTTTCAAGTGTGGTCAAGAGGTCCACTTCATGAGGGAGTGCCCTAAGAATAAGCAAGGCGGTGGAAATCCAGGCAATAGAGCTCAATCTTCATCAGTTGCTCTACTTTACAGGGCTGCACCTAGAGGAGCCACTTCTAGTATTGGCGGACGGGCAAACCGTCTCTATGCAATCACTAGGCGCCATGAGCAAGAGAAATCTCAAGATGTTGTTATGGGAATGATCAAAGTCTTTACTTTCGATGTTTATGCTTTGTTAGACCCAGGAGCAAGTTTATCCTTTGTAACTACTTATGTTGAAAATCAATTTGAGATTCTTCCTGAAAAACTTTGTAAACCCTTTTGTGTTGCTACACCTGCTGGGGAGTCTATTCTAGCGGAAAGAGTCTATCGTGATTGTGCTGTTTCCATCAATCACAAGAGAACCATGACTAATCTAGTAGAGTTAGACATGGTATATTTTGATGTCATTCTAAATATGAGTTGGCTCCATGCATGTTATGCATCAATAGACTACAGAACTCGAGTTATCAAGTTTCAAATTCCTATGAGCCAGCCATAGAGTGGACTAGGAGTTCAGCAGAGCCTAAGGGTCATTTCATTTCGTATCTTAAGGCGAGGAAGTTAGTTTCAAATGGGTGTATCTATCATTTAGTCCTAGTTAATGACTCAAGTGTTGAGGTACCTTCCCTTAAAACAATACCTATACTCAGTGAGTTTCCAGAAGTCTTTCCTGATGATCTACCCGGAATCCCTCCCGATAGAGAGATAGACTTCGGAATAGACGTCATCCCAGATAATCGTCCTATCTCTATTCTACCATACAGAATGGCACCAACAGAGTTAAAAGAGTTAAAAGAGAAATTGAAACATTTGCTAGATAAAGGCTTCATTCGACCAAGTGTCTCGCCTTGGGGCGCTTCAGTTTTGTTTGTGAGCAAGAAGGATGGTTCCCTTAGGATGTGTATAGACTACCGCCAATTGAATAATGTGACCATCAAGAATAAATATTTTTCTCCCAAGGATAGATGATCTTTTCAATCAACTTCTGGGTGCTTCTTGTTTTTCCAAGATTGACCTCAGATTAGGCTATCATCAATTGAAAGTTAGGGAATGTGATATTCCAAAGACAGCTTTCAGAATGAGATATGCGCATTATGAATTTTTAATTATGTCCTTTGGTTTGACAAAATGCACCTACAATGTTTATGGATCTTATAAACAGAGTCTTCAAACCTTATTTTGATCTGTTTGTCATCGTGTTCATTGTTGACATACTGGTTTATTCAAGGAATGAAGAAGATCATGCTAGTCACCTAAGGATTGTTCTCCTAACATTTAGAGATAAAGAGCTATATGCCAAATTCTCCAAGTGTGAGTTTTTGCTTAAGTCTGTGGCATTATTGGGCCACATAGTTTCTGGTGATGGGATTAGAGTTGACACTCAGAAGGTTGAAGTAGTTCAGAGTTGGCCTAGACCCATATCTCCAATGGATATAAGGAGTTTCTTGGGTTTGGATGGTTATCATATGAGTTTTGTTGAAGAGTTTTCGTCTATCTCATCTCTTTTGACCAAGCTAACTCAGAAGATAGTCAATTTTCAATGGTCTGAAGCATGTGAGAAAAGCTTTCAGGAATTGAAAAAGAGATTGACTATCGCTCCGGTTTTGACCTTACCAGAGGGTACTCAAGGTTTTGTGGTGTATTGCGATGTATCAAGAGTTGGCTTGGGCTGTGTGTTGATGCAGAATGGAAAGGTTATAGCTTATGCCTCCCGACAGTTGAAGATTCATGAGAAGAATTATCCAACTCATGACTTTGAATTGGTTGCAGTTGTTTTTGCTTTAAAGATATGGCGTCACTACTTGTATGGTGTTCATGTTGTCATATTCATCGATCACAAGAGCCTCCAATATGTATTCACTTAGAAAGAGCTAAATCTCAGACAAAGAAGGTGGTTGAAATTACTCAAGGATTATGATATGAGTATTCTTTACCACCCAGGTAAGGCTAATGTGGTTGCTGATGCCTTTAGCAGGTTGTCCATGGGTAGTACACCCACGTTGAAGAAGAAAAGAAGGAGTTAGCTAAAGATGTGCACATACTTGCACGTTTGGGAGTCAGACTTATGGATTCCACAGAAGAAGGCATAGTGGTGACCAATGGGGATCAGTCATCATTTGTGTCATAGGTGAAAGAGAAACAAGACCAAGACCCAAATTTGCTTGACTTAAAGGCGAATGTTCATAAGCAAAGAGTATTGACTTTTGAACAACGGGGAGATGGTGTGTTGAAGTATCAAGGTAGATTATTTGTACCACGAGTGGATGAACTCCAAGAAAGTATCATGGAGGAAGCTCCTAGCTCAAGATACTTCATACATCCAGGTTCCCCCAATATGTACCGTGACTTTAGATAGGTATATTGGTTGGATGGCATTAAGAAAGATATTGCTGAGATTGTTTCCAAGTGCTCAAATTGCCAACAAGTGAAATTAGAGCGCCAAAGGCCTGGAGGTTTAACTCAGAATATAGAACTTCCTGAATGGAAGTGGGAGATGATTAATATGGACTTCATCAAAGGCTTGCGAAGATCTCGAAGGCAGCATGATTCTATTTGGGTGATTGTTGATAGAATGACAAAATCATCCCATTTCTTGCCGGTATAGACTAAATATTCGACTGAGGATTATACTAATTTGTATCTTCAAGAAGTGGTGAGACTCCATGGAGTTCTGGTCTCCATTATTTAAGATAAAGGTGCAGAATTTATTGCACAGTTCTGGAAATCTTTCCAAAAAGGTTTGGGTTTGAAGGTGAACTTGAGCACTGTCTTTTATCCACCAACAGATGGATAAGCACATCGTACTATCCAAACCTTACAAGATATGTTGAGAGCTTGTGTGATTGACTTCAAGGGAAAATGGGATGATCACATACCTCTTATTGAGTTCGCTTACAACAA
Source organism: Solanum lycopersicoides (assembly GCA_022817965.1). Lineage (NCBI taxonomy): Eukaryota > Viridiplantae > Streptophyta > Magnoliopsida > Solanales > Solanaceae > Solanum > Solanum lycopersicoides. The sequence goes on from CM040621.1 coordinate 21,996,931, forward strand.
CAGTTACCATTCGAGCATCCAAACGGCCCCATATGAAGATTTTTATGGGAGGAGATGCAGATCTCCAATTGGATGGTTCGAAGTAGGTGAAGTAGGGTTGATAGGACCAGATCTAGTTCACCAAGCTATGGAGAAGGTGAAAGTGATTCAAGAGAGATTGAAAATGGCACAGAGTCGCCAAAAGTCTTACACATATGATAGGAGAAGGTCGTTAGAGTTTGAGGTGGATGATTGGGTGTATCTGAAAGTTTCATCCATGAAGGGTGTTATGAGGTTTGGTAAGAAGGGGAAACTTAGCCCCGATATATTGGACCTTATAAAATATCCAAAAGAGTGGGAAATGTGGCTTATGAGTTGGAGCTAACCCAAGAGTTAGAAGCGGTTCATCCGATATTCCATGTGTCTATGTTGAAGAAATGCTTGGGTGATCCCACATTAATTGTACCTACTGAGAATGTGGGAATTAAGCATAACTTATCCTATGAGGAGTTTCTTGTTCAAATTTTGATTGTCAAGTTCGCAAGTTGATAACAAAGGAAGTTACATCAGTCAAACTCCTTTGGAGGAATCAGTTTTTTGAAAAAGCAACTTGGGAAACTGAAGAGAATATGAATAGGCGATATCCACATCTCTTCGAATCAGGAGAGAATGTAGATCAAGGTATTAAATTCTTTTCCTTACGTTTTATAATACTATGTGTAAGTATCTTACTACTGATTTTGGTTGTTGAGTACTGAAGAGATGTTACTACCCTTAGCTTAGTGAAAGAGTTCTCATTCGAGGATGAATGTTCCCAAGAGGGAGATATTATAACATCTCGTAACTGGAATTAACTAGGAATAAGCTAAGGAACCAAGAATAATCAATTTTGGGAATAAGTAGGGAAATCTGGAAAATTTCCAGCTTTCAAAAGTGAGTTTTGTACATTTTAAAATGGCCATAACTTCTAGCTCAGGAGTAGTTTGGATGAGTTCTTTATATTGTTGGAAACACCTTGGGAAGATGTTTCCAACGCCACCAAGTTTGCGCAAATCCGATGTTGTATGAGGGAGATATGCCTTTTGGAAGTTGGGCTGTTGGACTGAGGATAGTCCAATCAATATTTTAGTAAGGGTAAAGTTTTCTTTTCACCCTAAAATATCCTAATTCATTTTAAAGGTTATTCAGGGGTAAAAACAAGTCTCAATTCAGTTTAACAAAATTAAGAATGCATAGGGCTTGGGAGAAAAGAGAAAAGAAGAGGAAGAGCAAGAATTGTCCAAGAACGCCAAGATCGTTGCGTAGATTTCATTGGGGGTGATCCCTATTGAGGTATGTGAGATAAAGATGTGTTGGGTCCTGTCACCCACACCCCAATATGTTTAATTCAGCAAGTTTCATATACATTGAATGATAAATCTTGATGTTCTTAATGAATAAATTGTTAAATCCCCATTTGTTGGATTGTAGAATACCTTTAGTGGTTTGGTTTGTATTTACGGGCTGTTTTACGAGTCTATACTATTGGGTATTGAGTATATTAATGAATCGAAGTGTTAGGGGGAAGATCCATGGAAGTTTGGGATGCTTAAAATTGAAAATCGGAGAAGAAAAGTCGGAAAACTCATTTGACAGGCCCTGGAGCGCTGCGCCTACAAGATCCCCTCATGATAGACTCTGTCCATTAGTCTCTGGCACGCGGAGCCAGCCAGAGCACTCAGGACACCCTATGTCCATTAAATCTGGCGCCCTGCGCCTCTGAGAGCGCCACGGTCACCTGGAGTTCCCATTTCTCCCTCATCTTTTCGTACGAGTTTCTAAGTGATCTACCTATAGATTCTAGTTGATTACAACACTCTAAAGTACATCTAAAAATCATGAAGTCATCCATAAACATGAGATCATGATCCTTGAATCCATAATCCAACTCAAGGGAAGTTAAGATCAAAGTCAAAGAAGTTAAGAGTCTAGTTTAAAAGTTAAGAAGCAAGTCAAAGTAAGTTCTTAAAGTTTTATAAGATTCTTAAACAAAAATTTAACTTTGTTTTAAGGCTCAAGTTACAAGTTAAGCAAAGAGTAAAGAGTTGAGTTAAATTGTGAAAAGTTATAAGAGAACTAAGTATTCCCTAAAGAGTTATGTTTCGAGTTAAGCAAAGAGTAAGAGCTGAGTTCATTTCTCAAAAGCTATAAGAGAATTCCCTAAAGGTTTATAAATTTTTTCACATTTAAGTTTAAAGGGAACTGAGAGTTTCAAAAGAGTTTTGAACAAAGAGTGGAACATTGATTCAAAAAAGGAGATTTTTAAAAGCAAAAGGGTTCAGTAAATTATCTCACCCCAAAGGAAGGAAGTTTTATTAAAGTATGAGCTAAAGTATATTTTGGGAGTAGTATTGAGCACCGATGTGCGGATGAGAATTCATATTAACTCAAGTCTCCATGTAAACCATGAAGCCATCATGAGAATTTATGGGTCATACTTTGTAGATCATCACGTAAGTTGAGCTAGTGGATCCACTAAGTTAAGTAAGGTCCTATACCAATGGCAAGGTATAGGTTGGTCCTTCGGCAACGTGAGGTAAAACGTTGTATGATCACTCGAGATCAAAGTGATGGTTGTCATTTAAAGAAACTACCACAAAAGTTATATTACTTTCATATATAAGTAAAGTTGAGTTGTTATTGCATTTCTTTAGCGAACTAAGTTTTTTATTGATCTACAAGCTTTATATATATTGCATGTGTTTTAAATTGCTTTATGTACATACTTTGAGTTAAGTATATTCTTGAGTTGAGCAGAGCCAAGGTAAGTTCATCTTATTCCCCTAAAGTTTAAGTCGTTGTTTAGCATTCCAACTCGTATACTCGTACATTCAATGTACTAATGCAAGTTGTCCTGCATCATTTTATGATGCAGACATTGTTAACCAGGATCAACATATAGCACTTCGTTGATCCAGATTGAGATCTAGAGTCAGTGGTGAGCCTCCTTGCATCCCGGAGGACATATTTTTATTGCTTTTCTAGATTAGTTTATTAGGATGTTGTGGGGTATGTCCCAACATCCATCTCAGTCCGTTTAGAGGCTTCATAGAAAGTTAGTAGTGCAGTTTTGGAGTCTAGCTTATCTTATATTTCATATGTTCAAGTGTTAAGAATTAGTGCCATTTGGCCAATACATTTATTTAAGTTATTTGATGAGAATTCTTTTAATTCTTTATCTAAGATGAGTATAGTCTTTTGTTGAGTTAAGTAAGCCAAGACTAGGTTCTCTCAAAGACAGTGATGGTCGTTTGGTGTCAGCCACGTCCAGGGTGAGGCTCTGGTCGTGCAAATATTGGTATCAGAGCACAAGGTTCAAGAGTCCTAGGGAGTCTATGGAGTCGTGTCTGTAGAGTCTTAGTCATTGGTGTGAAGCATGCCACATCTATGATTAGGAGGCTAACACATATAGGAATATTTCACTTCTTTAAACTCTTTTCGTGTGTTAGAGATTATCTCAAAAAATTCTCTCTCTAACTTGTGCTTGCGTGTTTCAGATCACCATGCCTCCACAAAGAGCAGTCATAGGTCAACCATCCAGGAGAAATGCTGAGGAACAATAGGTCCCTAATGCACCAAATGTGCAACCTCAAGGAAAAGTTACTAATGTTGAGTTCCGCGAGGCTATCCGAATGATGAGCCAAGCAGTGACTAACCAAGTCGGGCAACAGAGAGGAGCTCGACATGAATGGGCAGACACCTCGAGGGTTCGTGAGTTTCTGAGAATGAATCCTCCTAGTTTCACCAGATCAAGCACTACTGCGGATCCGCAGAACTTTGTGGATGAGTTTAAGAAGGTGTTTGAGGTAATGCATGTGGTCGATAATGAGAGGGTTGAATTAGTTGCATACCAACTGAAGAGTGTGAATAGAACTTGGTTCGAAAAATGGAAGGAGGGCAAAGTTGAGGATGCACCACATCCAAGTTGGGCTTGCTTTGAAGAAGCTTTGTTGGGACAATTAGTAGTTCAGTTTTGGAGTCTATTTTATCTTATATTTCATATTATCAAGTGTTAAGACTTAGTGCCATTTTGGTCAATACAATTATTTATGTTATTTGATGAGAATGCTTTTAATTCTTTATGGGAGATGAGTATAGTCTTCCGCTGAGTTAAGTAAGCCAGGCCAGGGGTTCGCTCAAGTCCAGTGATGGTCGTTGGGTTCCGGACACGTCCAGGGTGTAGACTCCGAGCGTGACACTATTTTCTTAATCCTTTCGAGAAGCACCTTATTAGAGATAAGCAGAGCCACAAAGGATTGAAGAAGATGGAGAAGGTGCACAATAGATCACTACCAAATTCAGGAGAAAAGAGTGCACCACTGGTCAAAGAAAGTGCATTATGACATCATTTATGAAGATGAATGTAGAAGTTTCTCCTCCTGCTCATCCAAAACAACGCAATAATATTTCAAGTACAAGATGAATGCGGAAATCAAAACAAAGTAGTGCAGTTGCAAAACAATGCGAAAAGAAACACAAAGCAATAGTGAAGAAGAAATTTGAATCAAGCAAGATGAAATTTAAGAAAAGGTTAGAAAATCAAAGGAAATCCCAGAGACATATTTTAATTGTGGAGTTCCAACAAATGCCTAAACTTGCTTATGGCCTGCGTACTCCAAATCACTGTTGGAATATGAAAAGGTTTTGAGATTACGATGATTCTAGTTATAAATTTCTCACCATAATTTTTACTCTTAATTTATGTCTTGTGCTTTTTTAGAGTATTAGCATTCTCTTCATATTTTAATTTAATTTTGGGTATTCCTTTCTATATCAGAATGATCTTTACAAATCTTGTAAATGCATAAAGAGAAAGTTCCAATCTGGAATACACATAAACCCACTCAAGTTACAAGCCTTGTAAATGCATACATGTACATGTTCATGTCAGGTGAATTTTGAAAATTTATTGCTAGTATATGAATGTAACACTAATATATTAAGTTGACAGGTTCCATTACTTGTTTTCTTTTGGCCACTACAAGAAAAACAGTTTGTTAAGGCCAACATTTAGAGACGAGCTAGTAATCTCTTCTCTAATGACATATGTATTGGGACAATATTATATTTTGGTCCTTATTTAGATAGTTTATGGGGAAGATACTAAATCCGGTCCCTAAAAAACTTATTGGCTAGTCCCAAATTGTAATTGAATTTTCTTAGCGGGAATCACTTCCACCAAAATTTAAAATTGAAGTATTAAAAAATAAATTTATTATTTATTTTAACCAAAATTTAGGCGGCAAATGTTTTTTCAATAGCCAAAAAAAGACCCGTTCCTTTTTTTAGAAAATTAGTAAACGATGGAAAAGGAATAGTCTTTTCTTGAATATGTTGGGCGCAACCCTAGCTTTCTTCAAATCATCGCCTCATCAAAAAGACTGCTTCGGCTATCTGCACGCCTCAATCTCAACGCGCAACATCTTCTTCATTGTTTAGTTGTTGCACAGAGTTGCGAAAAAACAGAACTCCAGGTTTGTTCCTTTTCTTAATCGAGTTGCTTGTTTCTTCCATAGATTAATTGGTGCATTTTTTTCTTATTTTATTCAAGTTAGTCTTCTTGTTCTTCCTATTTTCTAACGTAATAGGTTAAAAGTTTCATAATATGCTCTGTTTGCTTTCTTAGAATCAGTAAAAGATTAATATTGGGTTGAACTTTCTAATAGTTGACTCGATTTTTCCGATGAATTTTCAGAGCACCTATGTCTTCTTCTTCAATTTTGATATTTTAGAGGTGTTGATGAATTGAATGATAGGGAATATTTGAACATTCCAGGAACATCCTCTTGTATTTTAAATATTTTTGGTGCACCCTTGAGATTTTATGTACGTATAGATGATTGTATGTCTTTTGTAAAAAATCATGTTTGATGTTGATTCTCTGGTTGAATTTCCTGGACTCAGCTACCCCCACTATTGATAATTTATTTACCTTAATAAAAAGGGGGAAAAGAGTGATAAGGGTGAATGTATATTGCCAGAGAGGAAGAAGAAAATAATAAAAAGTTGTTGTAATGACTAGTTATATTTTCTATTTGTAGTTGTTGTTAGTAGTACACAAGTTGAATGGTCTAATAAATCAATCAAGGGTGCTCAATATCAAATCAGTTGGACTGGGTTGGTCGGCTATATGAATCCTGGGTATCTATTATGTAGACGATATATTTAATCGGTTAACTTTGTGTTGCCTTTAGGTAAGGCAAACATAAAGTGAGAATTCTACTTTATGTGCTTATATTGTTCACTATGCAGTTTCAATAGCTAGCAACTCTTTGTTTCTGCTAAAATTTCACTCGAATATTTTGTTTGTTGAAAGTTCCATTTATTACTACTTAGAATATCTTATTACATTAGAAAATCAATTTTTGAACGCCTATTTAATGAGCAAAGGAAAAGATGAAAATCTGGTCTTATTTGTTGTATCTCAAGATAAGAAGACACGTGACTCCTAACACATGTCCATGTATATTTTGATCTTGTACCAAATCAGTACAAAAATATATTGTTCATGCTTTTCTGGTGGTTTTTGAAGCTTGTAGATTAACTTTTTTGGTGTTACTTGTATAGTAATGGGTGCCCGAAAGAAAGAATAATGAAATAATCTCTAGGCTCTTTTCTTGAGCAATTCATCAGCACCTTCGATGGATTTTTTTTGTTGTTTTATTCAAGTTAGTCATCTTCTTCTTCCTCTTTTCTAACATGAAATAGGTTAAACGTTTCATAATCTGCTATATTTTCTTATTTGTCTGTAAAAGATTATTGGGTTGAGCATTCTAATATAGTTGACTCTATTTAATTGTTTTCTTATTTCTTGATCATCAATATTGGACAAGGAAATCTGGAACTTGAATTATTCGACCAGTGTTGTCTATAGTTGCACACAAAATTAGTGGTTGTTTGGAGAATAGTTGGAGTCAAACTTTAACTCTTAAAATCTTCAAACAAAGTAGGTTAGAGGAGGAAATGAGTTGAGGTGAGGTGACGAGATACGACGAGGTGAGACGAGAAACTGATGTATTGCCTTCTAATAAAAATAAAAGGCGCAACAATTAGAACATAGTTTAATTTTTTCTTCTGCTGCAACAGTGATGTCAGCTGCTCTGTTTTAACATTTTCTGCCGACATGTTGTTACTCCAGCTCGCCTTTTATGTTATGCAGTTAGTTCATTTGTTTCTATTTCCTTCCAATATTGTTAAGTTGTGGTTTCTAAAAATATATGCTGGATCTTGTCTATAAATATATGCAAAATTAGTTACTGCTTAGAGAATAGTTAGAGTTAAAATTAGATACTGCTTAGAGGCGCAACATTTAGAACTTATATTGTACATTATTTTCTGCTCTACTGCGTTCAGTTTCTGTGTTTTAACGTTTGTTGTCTACATGTTGTTATTCCAGCTCGCCTTTTAGGTTATTCACTTAGTCCGTTTGATTCGATTTCCTTCCAAAGGTTGTTAAGTTGTGGTTTCTAAAACTATGTTGTATTCATGTCTATAAATATCTTCAAAACCTTTTACTGCTTAAAGAATAGTTATAATTAAAATTAGCTACTACTTAGAGGCGCAACATTTAGAACTTATTAATACATTAATTTTCTGTTCTACTGCGATCAGCTGCTTTGTTTTAATGTTTTCTGCCCACATGTTGTTACTCCAGCTCGTCTTTTATATTATTCATTCAGTCCGTTTGAAATTAACTCAGTGAAAATACTACAGTCTACCTGGTTTTGCTCCTTGCGACTATGCTTGATCCATAGGTTCCCCATCCTTTGGAGCAGCTGTCTGCATTCAAAAATTATGTTAGTGTACAAATCACGACCTTTGTGAATTAGGTGCACTATTTCTGCTGAGTCAGTGTCACTTTGCTGATTGAAGATATTTCGTAGAGCTGCAACTTTTAGTCCTATTACTACAGTTCTATGACCTCTATTTGCACCCAACAATACTACTTCTACTGGTCTATAGTTGAATGCAAAGTTAGTGATTGTTTAGATAATAGTTGGAGTTACATTTGAACTTTAAATTTATTTAAACAAAGTAAGTTAGATGAGGAGACGAGTTGAGGAGAGGTGACGAGACAAGACGAGATGAGTCAAGAGACTCATGCATTGCCTTCAAATAAAATAAGAAGGCATAACATTTAGAGCATAGTACATTAATTTCTGAATTAACAACAACTGTACATATATTTTATGCTGGCTCTATTTTATTTTTCTACACAAGTTCATAACGACATAAATTTTGTTTTGAACTTTCTACTATGCTGCAACAATGTCGCTGCTAGCTAGCATGTTTTAATGGTTTCTGGCGAGATGTTATTAATCTAGCTCATCTTTTATGCTAATTCATTCCATTTTGCGTATATGATCTATCTAATGTTATTTAGTTGTGGTTCTTCAAAATAGATGTTGGATTCTTGGCTAATGAATCTCAAAGTTTTCTAATAAAATTTTCTTATTTATTGCAGCTTCTGCTGATGTTTCAGATATCACTTGCAATGACAGAAATTTCTAAGTTTTCTGCCATACTTTTGTTCATTCTTCAATAAAGATGAAAGTTTAGAAGATGCACTAACTCATTATTAGTAATTTGCTATGAATGTTTCGCAAAACTTTGGATGTTATACAAGTGTTCTTGTAAAACATATATCGAAACTAACATTATGGGATGTTAACCAATTTATTGTAATCAATCGCACTGTTATCTTTATCTTCCTACGCCCTTTCACTATATGATCTTTTTCTATTCATATTTTTAGTAGTTCATATTTTGGTATTTGTTGATGAATTTAGATTCTTGTGATATTAATGGCTCTAGGATGGAATGTGGTTGGTTAGAGAACACAATTATTTATCGTCTCTAATGGTCAATCTAGGACTAAAGTTGCTGCTCGTCTCTAATGTATAATCTGGGACCAGAATTTTTAATCATTTTAAAACTACTCTTGGACCAGTTTGTTAAGGTCGTAACAGCTATTCTAGGACCGGATTTTTGATGGTCTCTAATGCTATTTTAGGACCAGGTCACACTCGTCTTTAAAACTCTATTACGACTACATTGCGTAGAGTCACAAAAGAGGTTTAACGACATGAATACGATGATATACAGACCATGTATATAGTCCCTAAAAGCATCTCACGACCAGTGTTTTGGCTAGTCGCAAAACCATTTAGGGACGAGTTTTTTGAACTCGTCCTTAGTTACTAGTAGCGACGGTAGTTTCTAGGACGAGTGACGACCAAGTTTTTCTGGTCTCAGTTGCGCATTTGAGACCAGATTTGCACTTTTAGGGACTAGATTTCCCTTCCTTAGAGACTGTTTTTCTTGTAGTGTGGCATAATATCGATATCATTCAGCAAAGGCCAACGACTGAACTCTTGCTATCTCTGCAAAACATTTATGAAATTCTTCACAAGTGTCTACGCTCATTTTTTTTTGTAATGAGAATAAGAAGAGCCCCATCCCCTGATTAAGCACCTTGTTAGTCAGTGAAACTAGACACCAATATTCGTTAAGAGGATCTTGGACAAACTAGAATAGAAATTTCAAAACAATTACTCAGAAACATAAATATGTTCTTTAGTTTCGCCTTAACTGATATATATGTCGTTGAACTTCAGGTGTTCATAGGTAAACATTCAACAATATTTTTTTTTATTTTTTTGTTCATATAGTGTTCAGTACCTGCATTGGAGCTGATTAAATTCTGATTAGCATCACGATATCCCAATTTGGTGGTAAAGCACTTCCTAACAAAGGTCACTTCATACCCAGTGGTCTCAAACTCAAGATGTCTAATTAAGAAGAAATGATTACTTACCATGTAACACCCCAAAAATTTCTAAGTTAAGACTCGAATTATTCTTCATTTGTGAATAAGATCATACTGGGTGATTTTTAATTTTTCTTAGATGTTAAGGCCAACTCTTTACTTTGAAAATGATTTTTTTATATGAATAAAGGTTACTAGAATCTTCTTGCACAAAGTTGAGTTGAAAGCTTTCTTACCAAATGTCTTTCAATATGATATTTTACTTAGTTCAACTTGAAACAGTCATATCTCTTAGTATATGAAGAGTTACGTGATCCTTATCCTATCATATTAAAGGTATTTGAATATGCTTTCCATGATACAAATATTTTGTCAATGCGAGTTCCAAGTAGAAAGTTGTGACTATTTTAGCAACCTATCACAGTACAGTGACGAATTAGCCGACAATACAAGATTAAAAATGGGTTAGTTTTTGTAATTCTACTTCTACGAAAATCCTGAAAAATTTCTTCACTAATTAAAGGCCAAAACAGTAAGATTTTTATCTCTTACATTCAAGATTCTTTCAATCTTTTCAACTTTCTTCTTCAAGGTAAGTCCTTCTCCAAGAATTTTATTCTTTCCAACTTAATTTTCATCATACAATTATGAATCATTAATGAGAATCCTAATTCTTGGTCATTGGGTTTGAAGAAACTAATTCAAAAGTCTCAGGAAATGTTTTCTTCATTGTTCTCCTTCAAACTAGGGCTTAAAGGCTTCTAATCAAATTCTTCTTCAAATTCTTCAAAAATATTTTTTTCCAGGTATGTAATGCTATCATATTGTTGAACTTGTTCTTCCTCATGCCCTACGTTTACTTTCAAATCAGTAAAATAAAAATCTAGGGCCCTATCCCTGTATTTTATTATTCTTGAGATAACTTAATTTTGAGTTCTTTAGTTCCTGATTCTTTCTGAAATTCTATTCCTAATTATTGAGTTGTTATATATTTTGTACCAATATTCTAGAGTTGATTTGTATATGTCAATATTCAACATGAGCCCTATGGATTGAGTATTCTTGAAATGAGTAGTATTGTTGAGTTCTGAATTCATGAGTCTTGAGTATTGAGTTTTCTATGTTGTTAGTGATATCCTTGCTTTAATTTGTTAATGTCTATATTTAAGCATGAACCCTCTTTCAAATTATAAATTTTGAGAATCTTTTAAAGCTATCATTTGTGTTTTAAGATGAGTTTTTGAGGAAGTAAAAAGGGGTTTGAGAAAGAGTATAAGGGAGCAAAGTATTTCCCAAATGTTTCATTCTTACATGAAGAATAAAGAGAGTATTATTTTAAGAAAATAAAAACTTTGATTTCTAAACGAGTTTATGAGTTCAGAGATATTTAGGAGTAGTGACCTCTTTTAAGAGGCTAGTATAAGTAATCTCAAACTTGAGAAAGAGTATGTTTCATAGATTTGAGGAAAAGTATATATATTATTGTAAGTAATATTGAGCACCGATCTGAGAATGAGTTCAGACAACTCAAATTTCTCATAAACCATATCTTGCTAACATGGGTACAAGATCATACTTTAGGGATGAAGTCTTATTGCTTAGCTGATCCAATTAGTTGAGAGGTTCTATAACCGACATGACATATGACAATTCTGGCAGTGTAGGTGAGATATTTTGTCACCACATATCTTATAGTAATAGTTTTCGATTAGAGAATCTCCCAAATAGACTTAAAAGTGTATTGTTATTATATCACTTAATATGTTAAGTTCAATGATGAGTAAGTATTTTTATAATGTTTTAATGGTTTCACTTCTTTATCAACATCTATTGCAGTCCTTTCATTCAGTTATTTTTTATTCAGCTATATTACATACTCGTATATTCAAAGTATTGATGTCATTTCTTAGGATTCTCAACAAGAGTCTGCTAAGATCACTTTATGCGCTATAACCTTTCGAGTGAGGTCTCCTTGTATCCGGAGGACTCCAGTATTATGAGTTGTAAGTATTAGTAGCATTTTGAGTAGTCATGGATCTTGTCCCAACACTCATATGTATATAGTAGAGTCTTAATAGATAGATAGTTTTGGAGATTCTTTGAGTTTCGAGGTTTTCTTTAAAACTTATGTTTAATGCTTCATTATATTCAGAGAGTTTTAAGATTAATACATTGTTGATTTTATCATTTCTTTCATTTTCATATTTATTGTCACGCCCCGATCTACCCTTGAGACGCAGACACGGGACCTAGGACCACAAGTGATCCCAAGCTAACCCTATTGGCTTGATCATGAGCATACTAGAGATAATAAACTGATGCGGAAACTAAATCATAATTAAAATGAAAAGAATGGGAATACCCAAATACTATAACATAGATATATAAAACTGATCAGTTTAATAGAAAGAACATATTAACTCAATGATTAGTTGAAACTAACTGTATTAACTCAATACTAAGATGAAACTAAAAATGTATGAAAATAGCCTCTAACTGACTAAAAATGTTGGGACATCCCCCAGCTAAGTGACTGAAACAAAAGGACTAAAAATACTGGAAAAGAAACTAATGACTATTGTCCTCGGAGAATGAGGACTCAACACTGATTCTACTGAGTTCGAGATCGGGAACCGATCTAAACATGATGCTGAGAACCTGAACCTTCATCACAAGAAGATGTAGCCCACATATGCATCAGTACTTCAAAGGTAGTAAGCATGCATGATAGAGTAAAGTTGAAATAATACGTAATTGAACAAGCACAAAAGCAAGTATAATATTTTGAACAATATATACTCAATGTTGAGCTAACTGAATGCAATAACCATATTTATAACATGCTGAGACTGAATACTAACTGAATTGTAAATATTCTCAATGCAATAGAGTCTGACTGGACTGTGGGAGCTACTAATAATCGATAATAAAACCACATGAGCTAGATGTGGAGTCCGATGTATATGCCCCATTGAGAGGACCCAATATACCCTGCTAGAGGTATAAAGGCATGCTAGCGTGATCACTAAACTGATGCCCACATAGGGGATTTACAACCTACTTGGCTAGTAGTTCTAAGACTATTTGGGTACGCTAAACCCTAGTCCAACTCGGTATTATGCTACTCCAAATGAATTTAGTGATTAACTGATTGTAACTAAGTTTCTGCAAAAACTGGAAAGCTCAAATTGAACATGCAAACTGAACATGCAAACTAAAAATGCAACAACTAATATGGTAATGATGCATTAATAACTGAGGCATATATAACTGAATAACTAAAATATCTAACCTAGCATGTGTAATTCAGGAAATAAAGAAATACATAGCTAGGGTTCTTAAATTCATGCAATAAACTGAGTAATAACATGGTAATATGCTTTGGAACTTGTTAATAACTAACAAATGATGATCTGCTATAATTCTAGAAACCCTAGGTAAATTCATAATAAGGGAATCAAGAAACTGACTGAATTCTAAGACCCAATGGGCGAAAGGAACCCACTAGTGAAATCCCACATACCTGGTGATGAATTCCACGGAGAAATCTTTCTATTTCGGGGCGGGAATTAATGGAAACTTTATGCGTTCTATAACTAGGGTTCTTAACCTTTTTCTCCTCTCTTGCTTTTAATTTTCTAAGTTTTGATTAATAATTTTGATTTGGTTAAGTTCTAGTTATGTTTGTAGTCTTAAAGTGACTAAAACCTCATGATTTAAGGTCTAAACAACCTAGCTAAGGGGCCAAACGAAGAAGGAAAAGACCAAAAGACCCCTAACTTAAAAGTTGTCAGAGTCACTGATGGAGTCGACTAACGGACCGTAAGTCGACTGACGGTATGTACTGGTCGACCGTCATTTGTGACTGAGAGTTAAAAGTCACCTGGCGAATCAACAGAGTCGACTGACGGACTGTAAGTTGACTGACGGTCCGTACTAGTCGATCGTCGTTCGCGACTGAGAACTAGAAGTAAGATGATCAATCAACAGAGTCGCCTGACAGACCGTAAGTCGACTAAAAATTTCGTACTGTTCGATCATCATTGGCGACTGAGAACTAGAAGTTAGTTTTTCAATCAACGGAGTCAACTAACGGACTGTAAGTCGACTAACGGTCCGTATTGGTCGACCTTCGTTTGCGATTGAGCACTGGACGTTAGTTGTTCAAATGATGGAGTCGACTGACGGTCCGTATTGGTCGACCATCATTTTTGACTTAGAACTGAGAGTCAACTGGCCAATCGATGAATTCGACTGACGGACCGTAAGTCGATTGACGGTACGTAGTTGGCTCCGTCGCTAGAACCTGCAACTTCTGAAAATCTACATTTTTTTGTCTATTTTGGATACGGGGTGTTCATTATCTCCCCCTTAGGACCATTCATCCTAGAATGATTACTAAGATAGCTGAAATAGAGGGAGAGAGCTGCAGTCCCTACCACTAAACACTGTAACTGAGTTTTTGACTGAATTGAGTTCGAAGAATATGCAAGTACGCTGAAAATGCAAGTACAAACTGAGGGAACATAATTCTAAGGCTTAATTCACACATAAATGACTGAAAAACTTAAGAGGAACTATTACCTCAAGCTGGAGTGGAATCAAAAGGAAAGAGGTGAGAATACTTGGCTTTCATGCTGCTTCTGCTTCCCAAGTAGCTCCCTATGGACTGACTCCTCCACAAAACCTTCACTGAAGCGACTTTATTGTTTCTTAACCTTTTAACTTGACAGTCAAGAATCTCAACTGGTACATCCTCATAAGAAAGTCTATCTTTCACCGCTACACTCTCTAATAGCACTACAGAGGCTGGATCACCCACCCACTTCTTCAAGAGCGAGATGTGGAAGACTGGATGCACTGCTACTAGTTATACTGGCAACTCTAACTCATATTCCACCTTGACAACCCTTTTTAAGATCTTGTAAGGGCCTACATATCTAGGACTGAGCTTCCCTTTCTTGCAAAATCTCATCACGCCCTTTATAGGTGACACTTTCAAGAAAACCCAATCATCAACTAGGAACTCTAGTTCCCTTCTCCATACATCTGCATAAGATTTTTGCCGACTCTGGGCTATCTTAATTCTATCTCTAATGAGTTGCAATTTCTCAATATCACAATGGACTGAATCTGGTCCTATCAAGGCTGCTTCACCTAATTCAAACCATCCAACAGGAGATTACATCTATGCCCATATAGTGCCTCATAAGGAGCATCTGAATGGTCGAATGGTAGTTATTATTGTAGGCAAACTCAATAAGAGGAAGGTGATCATCCCAACTACCCTTGAAATTGATCACACAAGCCCTCAAAATATCCTCTAGGGTTTGAATGGTACACTCTTCCTGTCCATCTGTATGCGGATGAAATGTTGTGCTAAGGTTAACTTGAGTACCAAGACCCTTCTGAAATGACTTCCAGAAATGAGAGGTAAATTGAGGACCTCTATCACAGATGATAGACAAAGAAACACCATGCAACCTCATAATTTCATTAATATAAATCTTTGCATAGTCCTCCGCCGAATTTGTAGTCTTGACCGCCAAAAAGCGAGAAGACTTAGTCATCGTGTCAACTATCACCCAAATGAAGTCATGATGTCTGTGAGTATGAGGTAACCCTGTGATGAAATCCATATTGATCATATCCCACTTCCAAGTAGTAATGTTGATCTTTTGAGTCATACCCCCTTGTTTGTGATGTTCTACCTTGACTTGCTGGCAACTAGGTCACTTACTCACAAAATATGCTATATCCCTGTTCATGTCATTCCACCAATAGACTTACCGCAGATCGCGGTACATCTTAGTGGCACCTGGATGAATAGAATATTTAAAATGATGGGCTTCTGCAAGAATAAGTTGTCTCAATTCACCCACATGAGGAACACACAATATACCCTGATAGCGAAGTACACCATCTCTCTCTTGGGAGAAAACCTCCACTCTCTGATTGTGGATTGCACCCTTAAGTTCAAGAAAGATTGAATCACTGTCTTGCTTTTCCTTAACCTTCACTACCAAAGAGGATTCTTCCCCATTCTAAACTGTTACACCACTGTCTGATATGATCATAAGGACAACTCCAAGCGAGCAAGCCTGTGAGCATCCTTCACTAGTTCCTTCCTTTCTTCCTCAACATGGGCTACACTACCCATAGAGAATCTGCTAAGAGAATATTCTACTACATTCGCCTAACCATGATGGTAATGCACACTCAAATGATAATCCTTAAGGAACTCAAGTCATCTCTTCTGGCGAAGATTCAACTCTTTATGGGTGAACACATATTGAAGGCTCTTATGGTCAGTGAACACATCTACATGAACACCATACAAGTAGTGTCTCCAGATCTTGAGTGCAACAACCATTGCTGCAAGCTCGAGGTCATGAGTTGATAGTTCTTCTTATGCACCTATAGCTGTCTAGAAGCATAAGTTATGACCTTTTCTTGCTGCATCAAGACATAACCTAGGCACCCTATGGATGCATCACAATAGATCACATAACCATCTGAACCCTCTAGTAGAATCAAGATAGTAGTTGTAGTCAATCTAGTTTTATCAATTTTGCAAAGATTTTCTTACAATCATCTGACCATTGATGTCATGAATGGAATCTACACCCCAGACGAGACCGGCGTCGTTGACCTCTCAGAGGTCGCAAACAAGCCTACTTACGTCATTCTTACTTTACATAGGTTAATTTTAGCAGAAAATTTGAAACTTTTTGTTTCTAAATATTGCTTACTAAACATTTCTAATACATTCGTAATTTGTTCACCATCAACCATCTAACATTAAGAGATAATCAAATGAAAGGAATAGTTCAATAAATCTTAATTGTATAATTACCAAAACGGTCCAATACAAAGTCTGAATCAAAACAGGAAAGAAACGCTAGTGGAACATGCTCCACTAGCTCAACTCTAAAACTAATCTGGAATGTAAAACAGTAGCATCCTCGAAAGCATGAGGACCTACCAAACTCCGGATGAATGCTGACGTCCGGATAGCTGCAACAATGATCCTGTAGCTCTATCGCCTACCTGTGCCTACACCTAAAATAGTATAGATGTATAGGGTTAGTACACACTTGTACTAAGTATGGGTATATGCAAGCACACACCAAGGACACGCATGAGAAATAATAGCTCTTTCCTAACGACATGATTTTTGGAAGTCAAGTCAGTGGACTTGCCAAATTGAGATTAGGAGGTTCCCAAATTTGAATTAGGAAAGTCAATGAGCTTTCCAAATTTGGATTAGGAAAGTCAGTGAGCTTTCCATATTTGGAATAGGAAACTTATTCCATGAGAATAACATACATCATCATACTTTTCACATTTGCAAACAACACATAACATTTACACGTAGCACATATCATATAGCTTACAACACACTTTGTATGTAGCACATAACTCCTTTAATATCATTCATTCATATGCCATGAGACCTCGGAATCATGGACTTAACATTAAGACATCCCATAAATGAGGGCTCAACAGATTGGACCTCAACTAGAGAGTCTTCATTAGCAAACACAGAGTCTGCTTCGTTCATTCATACGTACTCCATTTCATTTCGTTCATAGGCCAGTGTAAACACCAGCTATACCTAGGATGTAGTTTAAGACTTTCATTAGGTTCGTTGTGCAATGACCAAGAATGACCTAATGTCATTACTTGAATCTAACTCACCTTTTGATTATCCTATTCTAACACCTTTGGTATCATTCATTTCATTATGTGCTTCATTTGAGGCTGGCCTCATTCATTCATTGGGAACTTTAACTTTAACCAACATAGATCATGTGAGCATCATGAAATCCAGTGTCTCCCCCACACCGAAAAGAGGTGGAATCACCGGCCAAGGTGACCCAAAACATGCTAGCGTACATGGGAATAAAACCCCGCCAGATCCCTATATTGGCAGTATAGGTTCGAAGACCAGGAGATATAAGGAGACCCATACCCGGCAAGCCGGACAGTCTCATCTCATGAGAGTTACGTGAACCTCTGCCCTTCCCGAAAGAAGGCATCACCGCTCATAGCTAGTCTATCGGTGCTCAGTATAAAGTTCCATTACATTCAACTCATACTTCATGGAAGCTGGCTTCTAGTATGAGGACATCATAGCTCAATAGATGATTTCTCATCTCATCATTAGTATTAAGTGTGTTAATCTCAATACTTTTATTAGAGTGTTCATAGAGACTGGTATCTTCATTAACTTTACACTCTCATAGGTGAGTACGTTTTGGTAATAATTACTTAGGCTGATTTGAGATTGTTCTCATCTTTTACATTAGCCTCATATCATGTTGTCACCACATTCATTAACATTAGCACAATTGCTCTTCATAATTACTCACCCCATTTTACGTGAAAGTTCATTTCATCATATGCCATGTACTTGGCCATTTGCGTATTTCACACTCTTACTTAACCCTTCTAGGGTTTCTTCGTTTCTTTACATACATCTTAGGTCCACTTATTTTTAAGCGTATGCTAGACTTATGGGTCTATACATACAAGCCATGAGGCTTCATTCATAGTTCGTTAAGTGACTCATATCTTCCTAAGATTATGTATTACAAGACTTATGTATCTTGTATATATGCCAAGATATCGATTTCGATCTAAGTAGGTGGCATTATTCTTGAACATTTAATTCACGTATGATTTATGTATCAATACGGAAATTTGGGCAAGGGAACCCAAGTTCGAATCCCTTGGACAATACTTACATTTTTCCTTGACTTTATTTTTAGTTTTCATGATATTGGGACCCTAGGTCGAACCCCAACATCAACATTTCTTTTTAGTTCCTTTTCTCTAGAACTTCTCTCCTTTTGCCGAGGGGTTGTGGGTTCGAACCCCCACAGCCCCCTCTTATTTTCCCATTTATTTTCCTTGTCCATTTCGGCTTAACCAGGAGGTTGTGGGATCAAACCCCCACAGCGTCTCTTTATTTATTTTTTCTTTATTTATTTTTTTCTTCATTTCGCTTGGGACTTAGAGGTTGTGGGTTCGAACCCCCACAGCCTCCTTATTTTCATTTTCATTTAAAATTTAACTACTTAAGTGTTGGCAGTGAGGTTGTGGGATCGAGCCCCCACAGCCTCACTTTATTTTCTTTTTAATTTCTCTCTTTGTCTCCTTCTTCAGCCAAGAGGTGGTGGGTTCGAATCCCACTCCTCCCATTATTTTTATTAATTTAAAATTCCCCTCTGACTCTCTTGTTTGACCGAGAGGTTGTGGGTTCGAATCCCACACCTCTCTTCTTTTTTTTCCAGCTTTCATGTAGTGAGGTCTTGGGTTCAATCCCCACTGACCTCACATATTTTAAATATATTTTTAAACCTCTCAACCTTAAGTATTCTGGCCAAAAATTCCATCACCAAGTGCTGGAAATTTTATTAAATTTTCTATCCTTTATTTAACAACATTCATACGTTCGTTTTGAGGTACTTTCATGATTCGTTTAACACATTCTTAGGTGTAGATTCATTGTTGTTTTAGCTTAGATTTTTTTCACTTATGATCAGCCACCTTACACTTCATTTAACATCACAATTTACACACCTTAAGCACAATAATTCCAATCATCAAACAACCCATTTTAAGACTTCAAAACGGAGAACAACAACAAACATTTTACGCATTGCACCACATCATTTTCGGTTGACATCATTGAACATGCTTGCTATTTCCAATCATAAAATCACAAGGAACATCATATTTCACACTTAGCTACCAGCAACCATACCAACAACATGATTTCTAAACTAATTTAGATTGAAATCGGAAGGAGACTTGGGACAAGGAGTTCAACATTCAAGGGGACAGCCCTAGTTTCATATGTTGACTTTTGTAGAAAGAAATTTCTCTTGGAGAAAGGATTCCAAGAGAGAAAACCCATACCTTGTTGTAGCTTTCCACACCTTTCAAGTGCTGCCAAAATCCTCCCCTAAACCTTCAACACAAACCCATCGAGAAGATGATGCAAAGTTTTCGTTTCTTAAGTTAGCTTGCTTGCTTGTATATTTTTTTTTGTAAGTTCTTTGAGTTTAGAGAACTTTTGATTACTTTCTAATGTTTTTATCTTCTATTTTTGCAGCCAAGAAAAATAATTTGGATGAGAGAGAGAGATTTAGGCTTGAGGGAGAGAGATAGTGTGAGATAGTGCATCTTAAAACTAGGATAGTTGGCAAGACTTAGTCAATTTAAAAAAAACATTAATTAATAAGTAAACAAATAATATATAATAATAAAATCTGATTTTGCTTTTTACATCAGCCAATAATTATAAATTTATTAAATTAATTCACCAATAATAATAAAAATCATATTAAATCCTTGCTCCCACCTAGGTTCGAACCCGGGTGGAGCAAGACTTCATTTCAAGAGACCAATTTCGGCTCTCTCTCCTCAAATTTCCCCTCTACTTTATTAAATAATTAATTAATTATATATTTAGGGTAATTACAATATTACCCCTAGCATGGTAAAAGACCATTTTACCCTTAGACCCTCAAAACTTAAAATTTCTTCTTTTTAAGTCCGGTAAAGACTCCTTCGATTAAATCTTCATTTTCGAGAGCCTTACTTGGTTGGTTCCAACCTTTCCAAGTTCAACTAACTCCCCAAGTTAGTTGGCTTGGTCGTAGTAAGGGTTCTGAGGTTTGGTTCTACGCGTATCAATCCGTGTGAACCTTGGTCTAATCGCAAGCATTCTTGACACCTTAAACATTTAGCTTATTCATTTTTTTAGGGTTGTTACATTATCCCCCCCTTAGGAACATTCGTCCCCGAATGACACTACTCTTTACTAACAATAAGTATGTCATCTATAGAACGTACACATACGTAGGTACTTCAATACTTCCATAGGTGAATATCTGATTCACATCTTAACATGATGGTACACATCCTTGAAACCTACTAGTAGCTTCACATTAATAGACTAAGGAATTCTTCCCTAAACTAGTCTCATCAAAACATACATCATAAGTCAACATAAAAGTCATATAAATCAGTAAACAAACATGATGACTTCAAACATATTAACCTCATACTAGGGCATAAACACCATACACAGTCAAATATATGAGAGGCTAATTAAGGATACGCACCCGAGGCTTCATCAGAAGTGCCTTCCCCTGCACCCCTAGACTTGAGTGCGAAGAATCGTTGCTTCCTTGGAGCCTCTTCATTTGGGCCATTAGTCTGAACTCTCTCCTTCCCTTGTTCTTGACTTCTTCTATTCGGACAATCCTTCACCATGTGTCCCGGTTTTCCACAGTTGCAACAAGCTTTAGAGCCCATCATACACTCTCTTCCACGCTGTCTGCCACACTTCCTACAAGGTTGCCTATTCTTAGGTGTATATACTTCATTGTTTCTCTTATCTCTGGACTCGGAATCCCTATCATAGAGACCACTGGATGAACTTGACTCCCTTTGGTGGGAGAGTCCCTTCTTAAACCTTGGCTGCTCACGGACGCCAAAGTTGTTTCTGTGGCCTCCGTGGCTGGGACCTGCCTGATCTTGAGACCTAGGCCTCCTAACATCACGAATACCCCTCTTTCTACGGCTGTCCTCCACCTGCTGTACATGCACCATCAACCTGGAAAGGTCCATATTATCATGGAGCATCGCAGACCGACATTCCTCCTCCAGGTCTCCATTGATTTCTGTGAGGAACCTACTCATTTCATCCCTGCTGTTCGAAACCAGGGAAGTAGCATACCTGGATAATTCAACAAGCCTCAGTACTCTCCTCAATCTTGCTATTAAATACTAAGGAAAGTAATATACCTGGATAGCTTAACAAACTTCAGGGAATACTCCCTGACTGTCATGGATCCTTGTTTAAGATTGATTAACTCTTCAACCTTGGCTTCCCTCATCTCCCTGGGAAAGAACCTCTCTAGAAATGTTGTCTTGAACACCTCCCAAGTGACTGGCACTCCACCTAAGACACGGCTATCTTGCCACATCTTGCACCAAGTCTGTGCAACATTCTTGAGCTGATAGGAAGCCAGCTTAGCCTTCTCAATATCAGTGGCCCCCATAGCCACCAGGATCTTATGCACCTCATCTACAAACTCTTGAGGATCCTCTGCAGTCCTAGACCTTGTGAAAATAGGAGGACTCATCCTCGTGAAATCCCTCAGCCTGTCAGCCATGCTACGAACCGGTGGGTTCTCCCTCTGAACATTCTGCCGGTTGACCTGGGCAGTCATGGCCTGGGCCTTCATAGTAATGGCCTGTGCCATCTGGGCCAGAGATGCCCTCACCTCAGCATCATTCAACCCAGCTGGATTAACTGGCACAACCACTCCTTCAGCTGGAGCCTGGGGTGGAACTCGGTTGCCCCCAGTAGCTGCTCTTCCTCTCCTCTGACCAATAGCCCTCCTAGGGTCCATTCTCTGAAAACAAAAAAAATTGATGTTAGATACGCTCATAACACCAAGAAATCAGACATTCAGAGAAGCACGATAAGATCAGAAGAAGGTAAAATTTCCTACGCATCATGCAGTTTCTAATTCAGGATAGTGGGGCACTTCACTACCATGACTTAGAAACTACTCAATGTGGTTGATGTGAACTCATTATTCTCGGAATTTAACCTAGTGCTCTGATACCAACTTTGTCACGACTGGAATCTAGACCCCAGACGAGATCGGCGTCGTTGACCTCTCAGAGGTTGCAGACAAGCCTACTTACGTCATTCTTACTTTACATAGGTTAATTTTAGCAGAAAATTTGAAACTTTTTGTTTCTAAATATTGCTTACTAAACATTTCTAATACATTCGTAATTTGTTCACCATCAACCATCTAACATTAAGAGATAATCAAATGAAAGGAATAGTTCAATAAATCTTAATTGTATAATTGCCAAAACGGTCCAATACAAAGTCTGAATCAAAACAGGAAAGAAACGCTAGTGGAACATGCTCCACTAGCTCAACTCTAAAACTAAGCTGGAATGTAAACCAGTAGCATCCTCCAAAGCATGAGGACCTACCAAACTCCGGATGAATGCTGACGTCCGGATAGCTGCAACAATGATCCTGTAGCTCTATCGCCTACCTGTGCCTACACCTAAAATAGTATAGATGTATAGGCTTAGTACACACTTGTACTAAGTATGGGTATATGCAAGCACACACCAAGGACATGCATGAGAAAGAATAGCTCTTTCCTAACGACATGATTTTTGGAAGTCAAGTCAGTGGACTTGCTAAATTGAGATTAGGAGGTTCCCAAATTTGAATTAGGAAAGTCCACGACCTTTCCAAATTTGGATTAGGAAAGTCAGTGAGCTTTCCATATTTGGAATAGGAAGCTTATGCCATGAGAATAACATACATCATCATACTTTTCACATTTGCAAACAACACATAACATTTACACGTAGCACATATCATATAGCTTACAACACACTTTGTATGTAGCACATAACTCCTTTAATATCATTCATTCATATGCCATGAGACCTCGGAATCATGGACTTAACATTAAGACATCCCAGAAATGAGGGCTCAACAGATGGGACCTCAACTAGAGAGTCTTCATTAGCAAACACAGAGTCTGCTTCGTTCATTCATACGTACTCCATTTCATTTCGTTCATAGGCCAGTGTAAACACCAGCTATACCTAGGATGTAGTTTAAGACTTTCATTAGGTTCGTTGTAAAATGACAAAGAATGACCTATTGTCATTACTTGAATCTAACTCACCTTTTGATTATCCTATTCTAACACCTTTGGTATCATTCATTTCATTATGTGCTTCATTTGAGGCTGGCCTCATTCATTCATTGGGAACTTTAACTTTAACCGACATAGATCATGTGAGCATCATGAAATCCAGTGTCTCCCCCACACCGAAAAGAGGTGGAATCACCCGCCAAGGTGACCCAAAACATGCTAGCGTACATGGGAATAAAACCCCGCCAGATCCCTATATTGGCAGTATAGGTTCGAAGACCAGGAGATATAAGGAGACCCATACCCGGCAAGCCGGACAGTCTCATCTCATGAGAGTTACGTGAACCTCCGCCCTTCCCGAAAGAAGGCATCACCGCTCATAGCTAGTCTATCGGTGCTCAGTATAAAGTTCCATTACATTCAACTCATACTTCATGGAAGCTGGCTTCTAGTATGAGGACATCATAGCTCAATAGATGATTTCTCATCTCATCATTAGTATTAAGTGTGTTAATCTCAATACTTTTATTAGAGTGTTCATAGAGACTGGTCTCTTCATTAACTTTACACTCTCATAGGTGAGTACGTTTTGGTAATAATTACTTAGGCTCATTTGAGATTGTTCTCATCTTTTACATTAGCCTCATATCATGTTGTCACCACATTCATTAACATTAGCACAATTGCTCTTCATAATTACTCACCCCATTTTACGTGAAAGTTCATTTCATCATATGCCATGTACTTGGCCATTTGCGTATTTCACACTCTTACTTAACCCTTCTAGGGTTTCTTCGTTTCTTTACATACATCTTAGGTTCACTTATTTTTAAGCGTATGCTAGACTTATGGGTCTATACATACAAGCCATGAGGCTTCATTCATAGTTCGTTAAGTGACTCATATCTTCCTAAGATTATGTATTACAAGACTTATGTATCTTGTATATATGCCAAGATATCGATTTTGATCTAAGTAGGTGGCATTATTCTTGAACATTTAATTCACGTATGATTTATGTATCAATACGGAAATTTGGGCAAGGGAACCCAAGTTCGAATCCCTTGGATAATACTTACATTTTTCCTTGACTTTATTTTTAGTCTTCATGATATTGGGACCCTAGGTCGAACCCCAACATCAACATTTCTTTTTAGTTCCTTTTCTCTAGAACTTCTCTCCTTTGGCCGAGGGGTTGTGGGTTCGAACCCCCACAGCCCCCTCTTATTTTCCCATTTATTTTCCTTGTCCATTTCGGCTTAACCAGGAGGTTGTGGGATCAAACCCCCACAGCGTCTCTTTATTTATTTTTTCTTTATTTATTTTTTTCTTCATTTCGCTTGGGACTTAGAGGTTGTGGGTTCGAACCCCCACAGCCTCCTTATTTTCATTTTCATTTAAAATTTAACTACTTAAGTGTTGGCAGTGAGGTTGTGGGATCGAGCCCCCACAGCCTCACTTTATTTTCTTTTTAATTTCTCTCTTTGTCTCCTTCTTCAGCCAAGAGGTGGTGGGTTCGAATCCCACTCCTCCCATTATTTTTAGTAATTTAAAATTCCCCTCTGACTCTCTTGTTTGACTGAGAGGTTGTGGGTTCGAATCCCACACCTCTCTTCTTTTTTTTCCAGCTTTCATGTAGTGAGGTCTTGGGTTCAATCCCCACTGACCTCACATATTTTAAATATATATTTTTAAACCTCTCAACCTTAAGTATTCTGGCCGAAAATTCCATCACCAAGTGCTGGAAATTTTATCAAATTTTCTATCCTTTATTTAACAACATTCATACGTTCGTTTTGAGGTACTTTCATGATTCGTTTAACACATTCTTAGGTGTAGATTCATTGTTGTTTTAGCTTAGATTTTTTTCACTTATGATCAGCCACCTTACACTTCATTTAACATCACAATTTACACACCTTATGCACAATAATTCCAATCATCAAACAACCCATTTTAAGACTTCAAAACGGAGAACAACAACAAACATTTTACGCATTGCACCACATCATTTTCGGTTGACATCATTGAACATGCTTGCTATTTCCAATCATAAAATCACAAGGAACATCATATTTCACACTTAGCTACCAGCAACCATACCAACAACATGATTTCTAAACTAATTTAGATTGAAATCAGAAAGAGACTTGGGACAAGGAGTTCAACATTCAAGGGGACAGCCCTAGTTTCATATGTCGACTTTTGTAGAAAGAAATTCCTCTTGGAGAAAGGATTCCAAGAGAGAAAACCCATACCTTGTTGTAGCTTTCCACACCTTCCAAGTGCTGCCAAACTCCTCCACTAAACCTTCAACACAAACCCGTCGAGAAGATGATGCAAAGTTTTCGTTTCTTAAGTTAGCTTGCTTGCTTGTATATTTTTTGTTGTAAGTTCTTTGAGTTTAGAGAACTTTTGATTGCTTTCTAATGTTTTTATATTCTGTTTTTGCAGCCAAGAAAAATAATTTGGATGAGAGAGAGAGAGAGATTTAGGCTTGAGGGAGAGAGATAGTGTGAGATAGTGCATCTTAAAACTAGGATAGTTGGCAAGACTTACTCAATTTTAAAAAAATATTAATTAATAAGTAAATAAATAATATATAATAATAAAATCTGATTTTCCTTTTTACATCAGCCATTAATTATAAATTTATTAAATTAATTCACCAATAATAAAAAAAATCATATTAAATCCTTGCTCCCACCTAGGTTTGAACCCGGGTGGAGCAAGACTTCATTTCAAGAGACCAATTTCGGCTCTCTCTCCTCAAATTTCCCCTCCACTTTATTAATTAATTAATTAATTATATATTTAGGGTAATTACGATATTACCCCTAGCCTGGTAAAAGACCATTTTACCCTTAGACCCTCAAAACTTAAAATTTCTTCTTTTTAAGTCCGGTAAAGACTCCTTCGATTAAATCTTCATTTTTGAGAGCCTTACTTGGTTGGTTCCAACCTTTCCAAGTTCAACTAACTCCCCAAGTTAGTTGGCTTGGTCGTAGTAAGGGTTCTGAGGTCTGGTTCTACGCGTATCAATCTGTGTGAACCTTGGTCTAATCACAAGCATTCTTGACACCTTAAACATTTAGCTTATTCATTTTTTTAGGGTTGTTACAATTGAAACTTGACCATTTTTTAAGTCAAACTAGTCAATGATGAGGCTATGGTTGAAAATCCTTCTAGTAACCTTCTATAATAACCCGCTAGACATAAAAAACTTCTAATATCTGTAGCAGAGGTAGGTTTGGGCCATTATTTCACTACTTCTATCTTCTGCAAATCTACTCGGATCCCTTTGCTAGATACAATGTGACCAAGGAAATCAACAGATTGAAACCAGAACTCACATTTACTAAACTTAGCAAATAACTAGCGATCTTTGAGAGTCTGCAGAACAACTCTCAAATGAATCACATGTTCTTCCTCATTCCTAGATTAAATGAGGATATCATCAATAAAGACGATAACGAACAAGTCAAAGTACAGTTTGAACACTCTATTCATCAAATCCATGAAATCTGCAGGAGCATTGGTTAGTCCAAACGACATAACAACAAATTCATAATGACCATACTGAGTTCTGAAGGTTGTTTTCAGAATGTCACTATCTCTGAGTCTTAGCAGATGATAACCCGATCTGAGATCTATCTTTGAAAAATAAATAGCACCCTAAAGTTGGCAAAACAAGTCATCAATCCCGGGGATGGGATACTTATTCTTGATTGTGACCTTGTTCAACTGTCTATAGTCAATGCACAATCTGGCAGAACATCTTTCTTCTTTACGAACAACACTGGTACACCTCATGGCGAAATACTGTATGATGAATCCCTTATCTAGAAGGTCTTTCAACTACTCTTTCAATTACTTAAGCTCAGTTGGAGCCATTCTGTAAGGAGGAATAGAAATAGGCAGGGTATCTAGAAAGAGATATATTCAAAAGTCAATTTCCCTCTCGGGAGGAACTCCGGGAAGATCTTTGGAAACACTTTGGGAAACTCACTAACTACTGGAACTGACTCAAGAGTTTGGGTTTCAGTGCTATAATCCTTAACCCGAAGTAGATGATAGAGTTAACCCTTAGAGATCATCTTTCTAGCATTAAGGTAAGAAATAAATTGACCCGTAGGCGCTAACCTACTACCCTTCCATTCTAAGATTGGTTCTTTTGGAAACTGAAGACGAACAATACTAGTTCTACAATCGACTGAGGCATAACATGAGTGTAGCCAATACATGCCTAGAATTACATCAAAGTCTACCATTTCTAACTCTACAAGATCTGCTGAGGTGACTTTTTAAGAGACTGTGACAAGACATTTTCTGTATACCCGTCTAGCTATGATTGGGTCACCAACTGGAGTAGAGACTGAGGAAGGTTCTTAGAGAGTTTCTGGACTAACACTAAATTGGACTGCTTTGTAAGGAGTTACAAATGAGAGAGTAGCCCCTGGATCTAACAATGAATAAACATCAATGTCAAAGACTCGTAACGTACAAATGACTACACCAGGAGAACCCTCCTTATCCTGGCAAGCTTCAAGAGCATACAACCTGTTCTGGCGCTGACCGCCACCTGTACCAGATGAATTACCCTGTTGAGTCGGGCGACTTACTGGTGCTGCTGAAGTTGTAGACTGAGCTCTACCATTACTATCTCCTTGACCCTGTCTAGAAGGATAATCCCTCAACCTGTGAGCAGAGTGACCTCATCTAAAGCATCCTTTTTTTCCTGTGAGGCACTCGCCTGAATGGTTCTTACGACACTTAGGGAAAGTGGGGTAAGCCTTGGTGCCTGAAATACTTCCATGAGACTTAGAGCCTGGTGCCCTAACCTTTTTATCATACCTGTTCTTGGAGGATGGAACACTAGCTGATGAAAGGGCTGGGGTCGAAGAGTTCTGCTGAAATTGCGAGCGATTTCCACCATTCAACTTCTGGTGGGATTAGTCATAGTTCCCAGTCCTAGCCTTCTTATTATCCTTGGCATGTTCTCTAAGCTTATCACCCTCAATCTGCTGAGCATGAGTCATAAGCCTAGAGATGTTCACGTCTCCTAGTAACATAGCATTTTTACACTCTGCTTTCACCAAATCTAACACTCCATACAAAAAATTATTCATCTAATCCCTGTAGTGAGCAACCATGTGAGGAGCATACCTAGAGAGTTAGTTAAACTTAAGCCCATACTCTTGGACCGTCATGTTACCATGCCTTAAGTTCATGAATTCCTGGGCCTTTGAATCACTCAACTCTATTGGGAAAACCCCATCCAAAAAGATCTCACTAAAGCAATCCCAAGTAATAGAAGCTGCATCTGTACCCCTATTTTCCTTCCACAGAGTGTACCAGATAAGAGCAACATCCTTCAGCTGTTATGATGCCAACTCAACCCGATCATTCCCAGTGACCTGCATCATCTCAAAGATATTCTTGATCACATCTAAGAAATTATAGTGATCCTCATTAGTTTGCGATCCTAAGAACTCAAACGAATTCATCCTAAAAAATTCACGGGCACTTGTTGTTGCTGATCCACCATTAGCATTCACAGGAGCTTGAACCCGATTGTTCTGGTTGGCCACACTCTTAGACAACATCTGAATGGCGTTCCTGAACTCCGCATTAGAGATTTCCTTATCTGGGACTGGATGACGTGCGTTTGCATTCCTAGCATTAGCTCTAAAAGGAGGCATGATCTGAAATGTAGAACGTCGAGTTAGAATGGAATTAAATAATACCTTACGCACGATAAGAATAACATGAAAGTGACGTTTTTCCTAAAACACTTAATAGCCTCCCTCTTATTAGATGTGGTGCACTTCACATCCATGAAAAGGAATCTACTTAGTGCGACTTTTCAGAAATCCTAGGACACTTAAACCTAGTGCTCTGATACCCGGTTTGTCATTCCTCGAGATACCCTCGAGACGCAGACACGGGACCTAGGACCACAATTGATCCCAAGCTAACCCTATTGGCATGATCATGAGCATACTAGAGATAATAAATTGATTTGGAAGTTAATCATAATTAAAATAAAAAGATGGGAAATACCCATATACTATAATTGAGATATATGAAACTAATGAGTTTAATACAAAGAACATATTAACTTAATACCAAGATCAAACTAACTATGTCTGAAAATAACCTCTAACTGAATAGAAATGCTAGGACATGCCCTAACAAATTCTAGCAAAACTAAAACTAAAGGACTAAAAATACTGGAAAAGAAACTCATGACTATTGTCCTCGGAGGATGAGGACTCACCACTGATTCTGCTGAACTGGAGATCTGGAACCGATCTAAACGTCATCTAGATGTTGAGAACCTGAAACTACACTACGAGAATATGTAGCGCACGTATGCGTCAGTACATGAAAGCAAATGAGCATGCATAATTGAGTAAAGCTGAAATAATACATGCTGAGACTGAATACTAACTAAACTGCAAATACGGTCAATGCAATAGAGTCTGACTGGACTATGGGAGGTACTACTAATCGATGATAAAACCACATGAGCTAAATATGGAGTCCGATGTATACGCCCCATCGAGAGGACCCAATATACCCTACCATAGGAATAAATGCATGCTAGCATGACCACTAAACTGATGCCCACATAGGGGACTTACCACCTACTTGGCTAGTAGTTCTGGTACTATTTCGGTAAGCTGAACCATAGTCCAACTTCGTATTATTCTACTCCCAATGTATTTAGTGATTAACTGATTATAACTAAGTTTCTGCAAAAATTGGATAACTCAAGCTAAACATCAAACTGAAAATGCAACAATTAATCTGATAATGACGCATTAATAACTGAGGCATGTATATTTGAATAAGTGAAATATCTAACCAAGCATGTATAATTCAAGAACTAAAGAAATACATAGCTAGGGTTTTGAAATTTATGCATTAAACTAAGTAATAACATGGTAATCTGATTTGGAACATGTTAATAACTCATTCATGATGATTTGCTGTAATTCTAGAAACCCTAGGTCAGTTCATAATAAGGGAATCAAGAAACTGACTGAATTTTAGGGACCCAATGGGACAAAGAAACCCACTAGTGAAATCCAAAATACTTGGTGATAAATTCCACAGAGAAATCTTTCTATTTTGGGGCTGGAATTGATGAAACTTTATGCGTTCTTGAACTAAGGTTGTTAAACTTTTTCTCCTCTCTTGCTTTTAATTTTCTAACTTTTGATTAATGATTTTGACTTGGGTAAGTTCTAGTTATGTTTCTAGGCTTAAAATGACTAAAACCTCATGATTTAGGGTCTAAACGACGTAGCTTAGGGTCTAAGCAAACAAGAAAAAGACCAAAAGACCCCTGACTTAAAAGATGTTGGAGTCACTGATGGAGTCAACTGACGGACCGTAAGTCGACTGATGGTCCGTACTGGTTGTCTTTCATTTTTGACTGAGAGTTGAAAGTCAGCTGGCGAATCGACAATTGAGTAATGGTCCATACTGGATGACCATCATTTGCGACTGAGAACTGGAAGTAAGCTGATTAATCTACGAAGCTAACTGACGGTTTGTACTAGTCGACTGTCATTCGCGACTGAGAATTGGAAGTTAGTTGTTTAATCGACGGAGTTGAATGACGGATCGTAAGTCGACTGACGGTCCATACTGGTCGACCATCGTTCACAACTGAGAACTGGAAGTTAGTTGTTTAATCGATAAAGTCGACTGACGGTCCGCACTGGTCGGCCATCGTTTGTGACTTAGAACTGAGAGTAAGCTGGCCCATTGATAGAGTTGATTGACGGACCGTAAGTCGACAAACGTTCTGTAGTTGGATCCATCGCTGGCACCTGCAACTTCTGAAAATCTATATTTTATTTTATCTATTTTTGATACGGGGTGTTACATTTATGTATGTTTGAGATAGTCTTCCACTTGTAGTAAACAAGGATGAGGGTTCTTTTGGGGACCATGACGGTTCTCGCGTATCTGACATGTCAAGTGTGTAGGCTTGGGTTTTGAAAAACTTGGTATTAGTGCCTCAAAGTTTAAGTGTCCTAGGTTGTCTATGAAGTCATGTTAGTAGAATCTTATTTATGGTTGTGAGGGCCCCTCTTCTATAACTGAGGAATTACAAAAACTTAAGGGAAGTTTCCCTTCTTTCATACTCTAAATTGTGCAATACAATTGTTTCATAAGAAACTTACTCAAACGCGTGCATTTCTCAAATCCATTCAGCTATGGTTCAAATAGCAAAGTCAGATCCTTATCGATGAGTAACTCTCAACAACAGTTTTCAGAAAGTCGTGAGACTTTAGAAGGGCTTGAGAGATGCCCATGTGTGATCATAAGTTTTGAGATTCAAGAGAATGCACTCTTATTCATATGACTCGTGTATTTAAGCTAAAACGAGATGTATTCCCAAACACTTTTCAATAAAACTTTATTCAGTTGAGACCCTTTTGAGGATGTGCGTTTTATATCTTTGGTATTATTTTCACCCCAAAAGGTAGTATGAGTTACTATATTATGAGTAGTAATAGTAAAATTGGCCTGAGTTAGAATAATGCATGCATGGGTAGAGTGATCTAAGAAAGGAAGGTAGTGGTAAGGAAATTTTGTTGTTGAAGTAACGCACCCACTAAGTTATTAATGATGATTTCCCCCCGGTGGTAGACTAAGAAGTGATGAGTTTTTATAGATTCATGATAGAAGGTAGCGTAAGAGTTACTAGTATCGTTGATTTATAGTATACTTTAACCAGAAATAAGTTTATGTCAATGTCTTGTTGTGCTAGTGCACACCAAGTATATGTGTTGAATATAAGAATAGAGTATTCATGTGGTGATAGATCTAAGATAGACTTATGATTTTGAAGGGGGACCTGTAGTATTCAGATGATTATAGAAGTAATTGTGGAATACTGTATAGTGAGTTGGTAAATAATACATATGTTATAAAAGAGAATATGTTGAGAGATTGTAATTAGAAAGACTATGAGGAAAAGATCGACTATTTTTGACTATTTTTCCATGAGGTTTTAGGGATTTTTTTTGTTGATTCTATCTACAACTTGTAAGTTATGTAGTATATGAGAAGTGGTTTCTGCCCATGTTTAGTACTAGACACAAAGCTTGAATTTTTTATGAGTGTCATGATAAAAACAAAAGGGGGTGGGGGATGGCAACACGAGGGTGATGATGTTAGTTTTAAGATCTGATCTAGTAGGTTTAATGTTAATTAGGTGAAGAGTTAAGGTGTTACTTTTCTGTTAAGGTGAGTGGTACAAGTGTGGTATTGTGATTCTTAGATTAGAGAGAGAAAGTAAGGCTAAGTCATTAGATTAACAAGAGCATTATGTGTTTTAACCAAGATCGTATTTAGTAGGACGAGGTTCTAATTAAGTTTATGATTTTTCCTGTGTGTCTAGATAGTATATTTCAATTGCCAACATGGAATAGGCTAATGTAAGCATTATTTTTTCCTTACGATTTAGGTTGAGAACCTTTACAAGTCAATGTGGGTAATAGTTATAGATAGTCCTTTATAGAAGCCCAAAGAAGTTACGAGAAGCATCTAAGAAAGACGACTTAGAAGGAATCTTAGTGAATGTGCATGGAGAGCTCAATAGCCATAATATTAGCATTTTGTGAGTAAGAAAAGCAAATTTAGACTAGTTTAGAGATGATGGAATAGATCCATATCTTGAAAGTATCATCTTTAGACCAAAGGGGGATGATAAGATGAGAAATCAAGTCCAGTATTATGAATAAGATACTGATGTGTTCAAAAAGCATTATAGTGTTATTTTTCTAATATCAGAATGGTATCTATGACCTATGCTCATACATATAAGATAGATTCACATCTATGCTCAATTAATCTAGAATGAGGGCAAAGACTTTAGGCAATTGATCTCAATCTTATTCCATAAAGTTATGGATATGAGCCTCATGATATGAACCTATGCATATAAGCACTCACGTCTCTTAGTATGACCAGTATAAAAAATTAATGATTTAATGTGAATGGATATAAACATAATATACATTATTCATATTCTTACATCAGATTTCTCGAATGAATCATGCTTATGATCTTTCGCTCTAAGTTTTTTTTAGTGAGCCTTTTTAATTTGAAAATAGTGATGGTGAAGATCAGTTGTATTCCTCGAGAGTAGGGTGGAAAGTGTTTCTAAACTTTAAATCTATCAGTCTATCGCTTAAGTCATAGTAGTCCTATTCATACTTTGTACCCAGATATCCTTGTTTCATGCCAAATAATTTCGTTGAGATCCTCAATATATAAGACTCTGTTGAGATCATTTCATATGCTCATCAGCTTTTGAGTGAGTTCTTCTTGTTTCCAGAGGACTCCATTTTTATGAGTTGTTAATATTAGTAGCATTTGGATTAGTCGTGGGTCTTGTTTAGACACTCGTCACTATATAGTTGAGGATTTGTAACACCCTAAAATGAACTAAGGTGAACTAGAGCTTCGTGAATGTTTCGTGGGTTAGTTTTGTGTTAAAATGAGTTACATTGATGTACTTAGGGAGTGTGTGAAGTTTGGTGACGTTTCAAAGTCAAACGTCCAAGAACGTCCATGACGTTCGCAAGGTGTGCCTTAGATTGTGCTTGTGTGTCTTCATGTGTTTTAGGGAGTTTTACGTGTTCGTTTTAATCGAAATTGGTGTGGGATGTTCCTAATACCTAGAATACTATGTTTAGGGGTTTAAAGTCTGGGTAATACCCCACCTAGTACCCATAAGGACCCTAGAAGAGATCCCCAAACGTCTAGGCAGAACCTGGCAAAGCTGCCCAAAAACAGCCCCAAACGCTAAGGTAGTCGATGCCCCTTTGTTCAATCGATGCCCTGTCGTATAGGGGCGTGGGTTGGGACTTAGTTTTGGGGGATCAACCCTCCACCTTACATTTGTTGAAAAAAATGACGCCCAGCAGCACGGGCCGTCGTTCAATCGACGCCCCGTTGCTTGGGTCCATCGAAGGTGGTCCTGCAAAAGCTGTGGGACACGCTGCCTTGGCTTGGGGTGTTTGGTAGATTCACCCAAAGTCTTTTAGGAACATTAGAAGATATTTTTAGGGTCTTTTAGGTATATTAAAGTGTTTCAAACCCTAAGACCTAATTTATACTTCATTTCCTAAAACCCAAAACCCTTCTATCTTAAAAGACTCTCTCAAACTCCATAGAAGCTAGAAGTCAAGAAGGAGCTAGGAGGGATGTTAGTGGTTGAGTTCTTAATAAAAATCATTGGGGTTTCTTCTACTTAAGTTATGGTAGTCATCCTTGAACCTTCTTCTATTCAAGGAGTCCTTTCTAATAAATTTTCAAAAAGGGTTCTTAAACCTTAACTTCTTCTATCTTTAACTATAAATATGGGTCTTGCATGAAAATGTTATAAATGATTCAAATATGATGTTTCTAATGTTAGTTGGTTATTTTAATGCTAAAACTTCAACGAAAACATGTTAAAGATTTATATCAAATTTTGGCTTATGGAATGGGTTAAATGGGCATGAATTTGTAGCCTTTGAACTTTGGTTTATTTGGGTTGATGTTTCTGTTTAGATACTGAACTAAGGGCTATTTTATGATGAATTGTTGAGTAAATTGTAAATAGGTGTGAAGGCTTTGGAAGAATGGTAAGTTGGTCTCGTTATTAACTCTCATTTTGAATTGCTCTTGAGTGGTATGGTCCACCTTCTTGGTAGCGGTGTTTACTTGAATTGAATGAATGTGAAGTTACTTGTGTATTATGAAAGAGGCCATAAAGGAATATTATGTGAAGTAAGATGATTATGATGTTATTCTAGTTAATGTGACTTGTGAAGCTCATTATGAGAAGTATGCTAGAGATTATGCCTAAATTAATTATATGACTAAGTTAATCATGTTAAAGTGTGTAATGTGATGAATGAAGGTCTAATCATGTATAGAATTGAATTAAAATGAAATGATTCTTATGTTCAAGGTGTGTTCACCTGTACACACACTCACACATGAATGAATTAATGAAGCTAAGTTAAGTCAAAAAGGGGAGTGTTGGGGTGAACACTCTTCGTGAGTTGAGATGAAGTGTTTAGTAGCAACCTCACTACATCCTAAGATCTTTGTAAGATAGATCGGAGGATGAACGCCCTTCGTGAGTTGAGATGTTGTGTTCACTAGTTATCCTTAACCTATAGTATATAATGTTTAGAATCCGTGGGGAGTTATGCCTAGCACCGAGAGGATATGAAGAAGGGGTGGTTACACTTATTGAGTTGAGATGTTGTATTCCAATGTACCTCTTGAGATGAGTACTCCTCGTTAGTAGAGAATGAGTTACTTAGTAGCAATATCCTTATCCCTTAACTATGCGCCCGCATAGGTGTAGCTATTGGGAAAGCCATGTAAAAGCTAAGAGAATGACCCTACCCTAGGCAAGTGGGGGTCCCTGATCCAATAAGGTAAGTATCGGTATTCCATGTCTAGATCTCATGGTCTATGTCGGTTAAGCTAACCCCCACAAAAGTAATGAAAGTACTAAGTCTTCTGATACAGTGTACTACTTAGGGTAGGTAGTGGAATGGGACATTATCTATCCATTGCACTAGGTAGGCATTCCGAAAGGGAAGTCTTGGTGATTCTTATATGAATTGAATGAACTAAGTCTCCTAAAAGAATGTAATACTTAGGGTAGGTGGTGAAATGAGACGTCATCTATCCATTGCACAAAGTAGACCTTCCGAAAGGGGAGTCTTGGTGTGTCTTATATGAATTGAATGGCTAAGTCTTCTGAAAGAGTGTACTACTTAGGGTAGGTGGTGGAATGGGACGCCATCTACTTATTGCACTAAGTAGGAATTCCGAAAGGGAAGTCTTGGTGTGTTGTTTGAGTGTTCTTATAATGTCTTGTTATTGAGTGGGGACTTGTTCTCCCGAGGCGAGTAAGCCTAGACGGGGTAGTCTTGGGGATCACCTAGGTGTGTATTGAAGGAGGTGTATGGGCGTTTCGTTCATGTCTTACCTTGGTTAGTCTTAGGATAACCTTATCTAGGGAAACTCCTACGGAAATGAGTTCACTTCTTTTTGGCTTGACTTTGGGAGTTCACTGTTTTTGGATAAAGTGAATTTAGTGTAAGTTGAAAGGGTTCACTGTAACAATTTTGTAGCTTACTGTAAAATGGTCCTTTTTGTGAAAAATTATGGAAATCCTTCTCTAATTGTTAAATGATGATTCTTATATTTTTTTACTTCTATATTCATGAATGTTTTACTTACTTGGCATGAAAATGTATTCATACTAAAATGTCCCTTTCTGCATGTTTTTGCATATGTCATACTTAGTACATTATTTGTACTAACCCCATACTTTTCTATACTTTATAATTATAGGTCTTGGAAGCCAGATTGAAGTTTAGAAGACAAGCTTGGGAAAGATTCTCTCAAGACAAATATGTCCTCATATATCCGAGGGCATAGTCCTATTTTCTTATTTTCTGTATCTAAGACTTATTATGTATTTTTTAATGTAAAGGGCCGTGTTCCTAAGATATTATGCCGTGTCCTTAAGTTGTCTTGTGACGATAAGATTCTCTTAGTATTTATGAAATAATTCCTTTTTAGATTAAATGTCGTGGAAAGATTTAATTCCGCACTACTTTTCATGTCTTATGCAATGAATGATAGTAAAAGGGATTGTACAAGACCCCAAAGAGTCAAGTACGCCTTGTACCGACCCAAGGGTTCTCCCTAACTTCTAGGGGGTACTTGTGGGTCCTGACAGACTTGGTATCAGAGCATATGTTTATGGGAAATAGTTTAGGGTCTAAAGTCGCACAAGCCACGTCTAGTAGAGTCTTGGTCATTGGTGTAAGTCGCGACACATCCATGGACAAGAGGCTACAAGATGATAGAAGTTTCACTTTGTTAATTATTCTAATGTCGTGCTTTAGAGTTGAGTTATATAAGGTGTCTTTTCTCAACTTCTTCTCTTTGTGTTTATAGGACATGAATACGAGGATATCAACCACTAGAAGGGAGGAGGGAGGTGTATCTAATGAGAGGATCCCTCCCCGTGTTGACCAAGTTCCTATTGTTGGCCTAGAGAGAGAGAATGGAGGTTCCCCTTCATGAACCTCAAGTGCCACCGGAACCTCAAGAGACTCAAGTGCCCCAAGTGCCCCTTATGGCTCAAGCTCCTTTTGTTGAAGGGGATATGACTAATGCGGAGTTGGCGGCTTCCCTAATGAATTTGACCCAACTCATGACGACTCAATCTCATGTCGTCAATAATCCCTTTGTTGCCCAAGCTAACCAAGGAGGTGGACCTCAACCTCATGCTAGTACTCCCGCTTCTAGAATTCGTGATTTCATGAGGATGAACCCTCCTACTTTTCATGGCACTAAGGTGGATGAACATCCACAACGCTTCATAGATGAGTTGTTCAAAGTGGTGGATGCTATGGGTGTGACTCCTAGGGATAAAGCGGAATTAGCCGCTTACCAACTTAAGGATGTGGCTCAAGTGTGGTTTGAGCAATGGAGGGATGAGAGACCCTTGAGAGATGGTCCACTTGATTGGGAGGTGTTCAAAGAGGCTTTCCTAGATAGGTTCTTTCCCCTAGAGTGGAGGGTGAAGAAGATGGTTGAATTCATGAATCTTCGTCAAGGGGAATCAGTGTGCAAGAGTACTCCCTTAAATTCACTCAACTCTATAAGTATGCCCCAGCCATGGTAGCCAACCCTAGGGATAGGATGAAGAAATTTGTGATGGGATTATCTATCTTGGTGGAGATAGAGTGTCGTATGGCAATGCTTCTTAATGACATGGATATTTCTAGGCTCATGGTGTATTCTCAACATATTGAGGAGTCCAAAATTAGGGAGATAAGGCAAGAGGGTAAGAGGCCAAGGTCGGATGATTCTAGTAACCAAAAACCTAAGAATAGGTTCTTTCACCAAGAGTCTTCCATGGGGAACAAGGATAGATCTCCAAACAAACATTCCCAAGGCGGTGGCCATACTTTTGAGAGGACTAGATGTGGTTCTTGTGGAAAGCAACATTTGGGTAAGGGTCTTGCCGGAACGGATGGTTGTTTTGAATGTGGGAGTAAGGTCCACAAGACGAGGAACTTCCCTAACATCAAAGCAAAGGGTAAAGAGGTCAATCAAGCTCCTCAAGGTGGTCTAGATCCCAATGCTCCAAAGAAGAATCCTCCCTCTGGGATGGGAGTTAGGAAAGAGAACTAATCCAGATTTGATAGTCCCGGTAAGTTCTAATACTTTTTGATTGTTGTGTTGATGTTATCAAATGATTTTATATGGATTTACCTTTCATATGATCATGCCTTCTTGATGAATTGCTTAAAGAATGAATTTTTGGAAATTCTAGTTTGTTTCACAGTGTTACAGTGAATGCTCTCTGTAAAGTTTCTCAATTTTTAAAAAAACTGCTTTCTCTTGAATTGTAGTTTCAATTTGTGTAAAAGTGTTGTATATGAGCAGGTTTAATGTTGGAGAATGTAGTTCCTCCATAAATGAAGAATAAGGGTGAATTTTGAAATCTTAAGGTTGTTACAAAGTTGCCTGTGTTGCAAAGTGTTGAAAATGTAAAATTTTACTCTTTGTTAGTTGGTTGCTTGACTATGAATGTCTGATCATGATTGTAATGTGTTATGTGTTGATAATTGAGTCCTTGATGGTCTTAAAGTTTTAGTGTCATTCGAGGACGAATGTTGTTCTATGAGGGGGAGAATGTAACACCCTAAAATGAATTAAGGTGAACTAGAGCTTCGTGAATGTTTCGTGAGTTAGTTTTGTGTTAAACTGAGTTACATTGATGTTATTAGGCAGTGTGTGAAGTTTGGTGACGTTTGGAGGTCAAACGTCCAAGAACGTCCATGACGTTCGCAAGGTGTGCCTTAGATTGTGCTTTTGTGTCTTCATGTGTTTTAGGGAGTTTTACGTGTTCGTTTTAATTGAAATTGGTGTGGGATGTTCCTAATACCTAGAATACTATGTTTAGGGTTTAACGTCTGGGTAATACCCCACCTAGTACCCATAAGGACCCTAGAAGAGAGCCCCAAACGTCTAGGCAGAACCTGCCAAAGCTGCCCAAAAACAGCCCCAAACGACGAAGGTAGTCGATGCCCCTTTGTTCAATCGATGCCCTGTCGTATAGGGTCGTGGATTGGGACTTAGTTTTGGGTGCTCAGCCCTCCACCTTACAGCTGCAGACCAAAACGTTGCCCAGCAGCACGGGCCGTCGTTCAATCGATGCCCCGTTGCTTGGGTCCGTCGAAGGTGGTCCTGCAAAAGCTGTGGGACACGCTGCCTTGGCTTGGGGTGTTTGGTAGATTCACCCAAAGTCTTTTAGGAACATTAGAAGATATTTTTAGGGTCTTTTATCTATATTAAAGTGTTTCAAACCCTAAGACCTAATTTTATACTTCATTTCCTAAAACCCAAAACCTCTCTGTCTTAAAAGACTCTCTGAAACTCCATAGAAGCTAGAAGTCAAAAAGGAGATAGAAGGGCTGTTGGTGGTCGAGTTCTTCATCAAAATCATTGGGGTTTCTTCTACATATGTTATGGTAGTCATCCTTGAACCCTCTTCCATTCAAGGAGTCATTTCTAATAAATTTTCAAAAAGGATTCTTCAACCCTAACTTCTTCTCTATCTTTAATTCTCATTGCATGAAAATGTTTTAAATGATTCAAATATGATGTTTCTAAAGTTAGTTTGTGATTATAATGCTAAAACTTCAATGAAAACATGTTAAAGCTTTATATCAAATTTTGGCTTATGGAATGGGTTAAATGGGCATGAATTTGTAGCCTTTGAACTTTGGTTTATTTGGGTTGATGTTGTTGTTTAGCTACTTCCCTAAGTGATATTTTATGATGAATTATTGAGTAAATTGTACATAGGTGTGAAGGCTTTGGAAGAATGGTAAGTTGGTCTCGTTATTAACTACCATTTTGAATTGCTCTTGAGTGGTATGGTCCAACTTCTTGGTAGCGGTGTTTACTTGAATTGAATGAATGTGAAGTTACTTGTGTATTATGAAAGAGGCCATAAAGGAATATTATGTGAAGTAAGATGATTATAATGTTATTCTAGTTAATGTGACTTGTGAAGCTCATTATGAGAAGTATGCTAGAGATTATGCCTAAATGAATTATATGACTAAGTTAATCATGTTAAAGTGTGTAATGTGATGAATGAAGGTCTAACCATGTATAGAATTGAATGTTGAAACGATGCTTATGTTCAAGATATGTTCACATGTGAACACACAAACTCACACTCACACTTGAATTAAGAATGAAGCTAAGTGAACTCAAAAAGGGGAGTTGGGTGAAAGTGTTTAATGAACCTGAACTAATCCTAAGACTTTCTAAGATAAGAGGATGAATGCACTTCGTGAATTGATGATGTGGTGTTCACTAGTTATCCTTAACCTATAGTATATAATGTTTATGAATATATGACTAAGTTAATCATGTTAAAGTGTGTAATGTGATGAATGAAGGTCTAACCATGTATAGAATTGAATTAAAATGAAACGATGCTTATGTTCAAGATATGTTCACATGTACACACAAACTCACACTCACACTTGAATTAATGAATGAAGCTAAGTGAACTCAAAAAGGGGAGTTTTTGGGTGAACACTCTTCGTGAGTTGAGATGAAGTGTTTAATAGCAACCTCACTACATCCTAAGAGCTTTCTAAGATAGATCGAAGGATGAATGCACTTCGTGAATTGAGATGTGGTGTTCACTAGTTATCCTTAACCTATAGTATATAATGTTTAGAATCCATGGGGAGTTATACCTAGCACCGAGAGGATATGAAGAAGGGGTGGTTACACTTCGTGAGTTGAGATGTTGTATTACAATGTACCTCTTGAGATGAGTACTCCTCGTTAGTAGAGAATGAGTTACTTAGTAGAAATCTCCTTATCCCTTAACTATACGCCCACATAGGTGTAGCTATTGGAAAATCCATGTAAAAGATAAGAGAATGACTCTACCCTAGGAAAGCGGTCCCTCATCCGATAAGGGAAGTATCGAAATTCCATGTCTATCTCTCATGGTCTATGTGGGTTAAGCTAAACCCCACAAAAGTAATGAAAGTACTAATTCTTCTAAATAGTGTACTACTTAGGGTAGGTAGTGGAATAGGACGTTATATACCCATTGCACCAGCTGGCATTCCAAAAGGGAAGTCTTGGTGAGTCTTATATGAATTGAATGAACTAAGTCTCCTAAAAGAATGTAATACTTAGGGTAGGTGGTGGAATGGGACGCCATCTATCCATTGCACTAAGTAGACCTTTCGAAAGGGGAGTCTTGGTGTGTCTTATATGAATTGAATGAGCTAAGTCTTCTAAAAGAGATACTTCTTAGGGTAGGTGGTGGAATGGGACGCCATCTACTTATTGCACTAAGTAGGCATTCCGAAAATGAAGTCTTGGTGTGTTGTTTTAGTGTTCTTCTAACGTCTTGTTATTGAGTGGGGACTTGTTCTCCCGAGGCGAGTAAGCTAGATAGGGTAGTCTTGGGGATCACCTAGGTGTGTATTGAAGGTGGTGTATGGGTGTTTCCTTCATGTCTTACCTTGGTGAGTCTTAGGATAACCTTATCTAAGGAAACTCCTACAGGAATGAGTTCACTTCTTATTGGCTTGACTTTGGGAGTTCACTGTTTTGGGATAAAATGAATTCACTGTAAGTTGAAAGTGTTCACTCTAACAATTTTGTAGCTTACTGTAAAGTGGTCCTTTTGTGAAAAATTAAGGAAATCCTTATCTAAGTGTTTAAATGATGATTCTTATGTTGTTTTACTTCAATATTCATGAATCTTTTACTTACTTGGCATGAAAATGTTTTCATACTAAAATGTCCTTTTTTGCATGTTTTTGCATAATCCATACTTAGTACATTATTTGTACTGACTCCATACTTTTCTATACTTTATAAGTATAGGTCTTGGAAGCAAGGTTGAAGTTTAGAAGACAAGCTTGAGAAAGATTCTCTCAAGACAAAGTATGTCCTCATATATCTGAGGGAATAGTCCTATTTTCTTAGTTTCTGTATTTAAGACTTATTATGTATTTTTTTAATGTAAAGGGATGTGTCCCTAAGATATTATGTCGTGTCCTTAAGTAGGCTTTTGACGATAAGATTCTCTTTGTATTTATGAAAGAATTCCTTTTTATATTAAATGTCGTGAAATTTTTTAATTTCGCACTACTTTTCATGTCTTATGCAATGAATAATAGTAAAAGGGCT
Source organism: Solanum lycopersicoides (assembly GCA_022817965.1). Lineage (NCBI taxonomy): Eukaryota > Viridiplantae > Streptophyta > Magnoliopsida > Solanales > Solanaceae > Solanum > Solanum lycopersicoides. The sequence continues at coordinate 22,039,741 of CM040621.1, forward strand.
TGTACAAGACCCCAAAGGGTCAAGTACGCCTTGTCCCGATCCAAGGTTTCTCTCTAACTTCTAGGGGGTACTTGCGGGTCGTGACAGGATCCATAGATAGACAACTCTGAAGGTCTTTCTGTTTCAGATGTTTTCTTTAAAAATTATGTTTAATACTTAATAAACTCCGAGAGTTTTGAGATTTAAAAATACACCGTTGATTTAGAATTTCTTTTAGTTTGATGTTATGTATGCTCGAGTTAGTCTTTCGTTTATAATCAGCCAGGATGAGAGTTCACTTGGGGACCAACAATGATTTTCGAGTGTCGGCCACATCTATGATGTAGGCTCGGGTCGTGACATACCACTCTAACACGATCATTATTTGTATCAAAAGGATATAGTCTTGAGTCACAATGAAAGATGTAAAAGCTTAAGAGAAAAACTTATCCGATGGAGCATCTCTTAATCAAAAAGTTGCTACATGGAAAAAAGGGAAAAACTAAGTGGACTTGTGGCTATAAAAAATAAGATAAATATAACTTTATTTGCAATTTAAAAATTGACTTTGTGTTTGACAATACTTTTTGAAAATATATTTAGAACTTGAAATGTTTTTAAATAATATATGATTTATATCCCCACAATTTTTAAGAACTCGCCCAAAATATTTTTTTTAATGAAAGCAAAACAGTCCAAACGAAAAGAATTCTGAAAAAAATATATTCTTATCATGTATGTTTTTCTATTCTCCTTCCCCACTTTTCCTTTCAGTTTTATTTCTGTATATGTTTGATAATTGAACTTAACCGAATCAAAATCAATATGCACCAAATAAAAAATATACATCATATTTTATTTGGTTTGTTTTAAATAATTTAAAATAGACTAATTTGATTTCTAGTTTTGGATCAATAATCGATCAAATGTTTATTTTCTAGCCAATAATGTTCTAGTTGTTTGTACTCATTAAGAAAACTCACAAAGATGGATCGCATGACCTCCCAAAGGAAGATATAATGATCCAAACAAGAGGAAAATGAAGGTAGAGTTGACGAGAGCTCCAAATGAAGATATAAAGGAAATAGGGAAGCTCAATTTGGAAACTCTAAGAATTACAGTTTGGATATAAGGGCACGCTTGTTTACTCTTTTGATTGGGTCGTTGTTTTCTCTTGAATTTGTTTTTTCTTTTGGGCCTTTTGGTCTATTTTTTTTAGACATATTTTTTGAATAAAAGAAGCTCCTGCTCCACTGTTGAATGAAACGACCATAAATGAATAAATTGAAATTGTTAGTCACATTTTATAGATAAATAGTATATCTAAAACGGCTAGTAAGTAAAACTAATTTTTGCCTATTAAGGATTAACACATGGTGAGACCCGAGTTATAAATACCATTTTAATTGAAAATACTGGTGTAAGGAAAATATGAGTTAAGCAAGAGTTGGATCAACATGATAAAAGACAATAATGAAATTCTAAGTTGAATATAACAAAACTTTAAAGCAAGAATACAACTACATTCAGGAAATTACAACTGTATTATTTTAAGGATTGAAATAATTTTCATATAGTTAACTTAGAATCAAATTAAAAATAGTTATGATTTTGATTGTACTACTGTCCAGATTTATTAGACAAAATGTAATTTTTTGGTTTATAATTTTCCAACAAATTGAATCATGAGATGATCAAAATTTCTTTCAATTCCAGCAATTTCTTCTAGGAGAACGAGAGTCTTTAGCAGGTTTAGACATATCATGAATATCCACTATTACAATATTTCTCTTGGTTTTCCTTTTTTCCGACAACCTCTCCTCAAATTCTCTTGCTTGATTAAAACTTCATCTCTATGTTTTTTGATGTTTTGTGTTTCTCTTTTACATTGGTCTCACAACTACAAAGTTTTCTGTTATTCTCTCAATTGGTCTCTTCCTAATTACACTGCAGTTGCTTTGTTTTTTGGTGAGCAATATGAAAGAAGTTTCTTTTGATGAGGAGAAACTTGTACAATTTTTTATACACAATTTAATCTTTATTGTTGGTTTCTTTTTGTAGATGAACTAATATGATGTGTTCATGTACGACTCCGTCTTTCTTTCTTAGATTTTCTCCTCAAATTCTCTTGCTTATTAAAACTTCATCTCTATGTTTTTTGATGTTTTGTGTTTCTCTTTTACATTGGTCTCACAACTACAAAGTTTTCTGTTATTCTCTCAATTGGTCTCTTCCTAATTACACTGCAGTTGCTTTGTTTTTTGGTGAGCAATATGAAAGAAGTTTCTTTTGATGAGGAGAAACTTGTACAATTTTTTATACACAATTTAATCTTTATTGTTGGTTTCTTTTTGTAGATGAACTAATATGATGTGTTCATGTACGACTCCGTCTTTCTTTCTTAGATTTTTCTTTCTTGATCACTTTATTTTCATTCACTAGCATTTTCATATGCATCATCATCAAGAATGAAGTCATCGTGGTCTTTCAAGTGCATTATCTTCTTAAATATCTTACATCTGCGCTTTATCAAAGTGCAGAAGATATATCACAATTTTTTTTTTGAATTATGAGGGTCTTATTTATAGTTGTAGGATGAAAGAGTTGGTATAAGGACAAGTATTTTTGGCCAACTATATTGAATTAACATGTGACCTGATAAGGAGTCAATATTATCATGTCACATGTTAATTCACATAGTCTAGTCTGTAATAAATAAATATTTCGGGCCAGTTCCTAAAAATTAGGGGATATAAATCATATGTTTTTAAATAACATTTCAAATTCTAAATATATTTTTCAAAAAGTATTTTCAAACACAAATCCAATTGTAAAAATATCAAATGAAGTGATATTATTTTATTTTTATAGACATACGTCCATTTAGCTTCATCTGTTTTCACTTTGTTTTTTCGTAAAGATATTCTCTATCAGATTAAGTTTTTCCCTTAATCTTTATATATTTATTACAGACTAGACTATGTCCTTTTAATACAAACAATGGTCATGGTAAGTACTCCTTTATTCTTAATCAAAGGAGTCAAGGTTGAGTCCCCTGGGTATGAAGTTACCTTTTTAGGAAGCCCTTTACCATCAAATGCGAGACATCGTGGTGCTAATCAGGATTTAATCGGCTCCAATGCAAGTAATGTAGACCATGTGAAAATAAATAAAAAATAAGAAAATCTTTTGTTGAATTTTTACCTGTACAAACCTAATTTTCAAAGACATAGATATTACTTAAGGCCAAACTGTTGAACACACTGAGTACAATATTGGAGAGTTTTAGTTGAGATTAGGCCCAATTATCAATCAATTAAATAAGAATAGGGTTAGACAAAGAGTTAGGCGTATAGTGAAGAAATTGTCCTTTTCTCTCATCTTCTTTCTAAAGTCTTAACTTATCATCCTCATTCTAATCTCTATGTTTAGTTACTAGTTATTTCAGTGTAACATCTCACAATTTGAAATGGCTAAGAAACTAAAAATATTCATCTTTTGAAAGAAAAGGAAAAATCTAGAAAATTTATCTAAGATCAGAAAGTGAGTGTTGGTCATTTTCAAAGAACCATAACTTCTAGCTCAGGATGAGTCAGAGATAGTTGTTGATATGGTTGGAAATCTCTTGAAGAGATTTTTCCAACACCGCCGAGTTTTTGCATTTTTGATATCGTATGAGTGTGATATGTCTATCAAAAGTTGGGCTATTGAATTGAGGCAAGTTCAAATCAGGATTTAAGGAAGGGCAAACTAGTATTTTCACGAATTAATTTCCTATTTCACTTTAGGGGTTTATTGGGGATAAAAACTAAGTTTAGTTTAGTTTGGAATATTAGACTTTACGCTTAGAGCATGGAGAAGAGAGAAAAGTCAAGAATTCGCCAAGAACATTAAGAATAACGAGTGGATTTCATCAAGGGTGATCCCTATCAAGGTATGTGAGATCTTTTAGTGTTGGGTCAGTTCACCCACACACCAAGCTTTTTTCGATTCCATAATTTTTGAATTGGTTGAATGCGAATAGTGAAGTTCTTGAAGGACATTGTTGAATATTATTGATTGAGTCGTTGAATTCATATTGTTACTTTGATTCGTAATTCCGTATTGTTTTTCGAGTTATATCTATTGGATATTGAAGGTACTAATGATCATAAGGGTTTGCTAAACGAGCTATGGAAGTTTAGGGGATTTAGCGTTATAATACGATAGGAGAAAATCGTTTAGACGCACCTGGGCAGCACCAGGTGTGGCGCGCAGCATCATCACCAGAGGTCCTGGGGAGGCAGACCAGTGCGCTATATTTGTTCCCTAATAATCTAGGGCTGGCACAACACGCCCCAAACTAGCCTAAATTGGCGTTTTCCCCTAGTCTTCGTAATTCAGTCTGATTAAGTCTTTCTAAAGTGTTTTAACAATTCCTGATGATTCTAACTACTCTAAATGACTTCTAACCATATAGAAATCATCAAAAAACGCAAATTTACAACCTTGAATCCATAACTTCCAATTCAAGGAAAGTTAGAGCCAAGTCAAGAGAATTTCTAGATTCTTTTCACGAAGTCTTTTACTAATATTTTAAACTTATTTTGAGATTCAAGATCAGATTGAGTAAGGATTAACGATAAGAAGAAGAAGATCATTTCAAGTTTCAGAAGTCTTTCAAAAATGTTTAAGTGTCGTTTTAAGAATTAAGGTCGAGTTCAGTTTAGAGTAAAGTAAAGTATTCCTTCAAAGCAGTATATGGGAACTAAGTATTCCCAAAGGAACATAAAATATTTTTACAATTAAAAAGAAGGGAAACTGAGATTTCCAATGAGACTTCAGGCTAGTTTTCATTTAAAGAGAAATAGCTATCTAAATGAAGCAAGCAGGGAAATTGATACTTCCTATATAGAGTTTGAGCCAATTTTTTGAGCACTAATGTCAAATGACAAAACCAATATGTTTTTAAAACATAAGAGACAGTATAATTTGAAGTAGTATGAGCACCTATATGGGGAAGAGTTCAGACAACTCAGAGCCCCCATAAACCATGTAACCACCATGGGTAGAAAAGGGTCATACTTTTTTTATGAACACTTTTGACAGTAGACTAGTTGATCTATTAGTCAGTTCAGGTCTTATACCTTTGGCTAGGTATAGGATGCATTGGCAGCGTAAGTTAGATCGTTGTATCATCACTGTAGCTCTTAAGTGATGGTTTTCGGTTAGATAAATTCCCAGAGAAGTTAAATGTATTTATATATATACATCAGATTATTTGTATTTTTACATACATCTCAAAGTTATTTTTATACATTCAGAATTTATAGCATGTTTTCAATTAACTTTTCTATATATTGCACTTGCTATCAAATTGCTTTATATTGAAATGACTCAGCATTATTGAGTTATGTTATTCATGAGTTTAGCAGAGCCAAGGTACGTGTTCCTTCTTACTCCTTTCAAGCTTAAGTTGTTTTAGCATTCCAAATCGTATACTCGTACATTTAATGTACTGAGGCCAGTTGGCCTACATCGTATCATGATGAAGACTCAGGTAAATAGGATCAACATCCGGTGCACCATTGATCAAGTTGAGCACTCCAGAGTCAGTTGTGAGCCTCTTTGCATTCCAGAGGTTTTTATTGTATTTTTCAGTATTTTCTTTATTAGGATGTTGTGGGCTCTGTCCTAACATCCTTCTCAGTTTTAGAAGACTTCATATATAGGCAGTGAGATGTTAGTAGTTCAGTGGTCTTTGTGTTTTCAATCTTATGTTAAAGACTTGGGTTGCCATTTTGGCCAAGTTGGATGTTCAAATCTTTAAAACATTCCAGTTATCTTATTACTCAGCTTAGTTTAGTTCTTTTATCATTATAGTATTAATTGTTTTCTTCCACTGAGTTACGTAAGCCAGGCCAAGGGACCCCTCGAGGACAAAAATGGTCTTCGAGTGTCAGCCACGCCCAGGGTATAATATCAATGCGTGACAAACTTGGTATGAGATCACAAAGTTCAAGAGTCTTATGGAGTCTATGAAGCCGTCTCTATAGAGTCCTAGTTATCGGTGTAAAGCGCGCCACATTTATAATTAGGTGTAACATTCCAGAAAAATGTACTTGTTTAGGGAAGGGTCCATTAGGTTGCAAGGATACGTATGGGGATACATAGGCATCCCAATGCCCAATATTGAGAAATATTGGGCATATTAGAAAATATTGGCTTAAAGGGTGTTAGATAAATTTTCTAAGTATTAATAAGCTTGTTTAAGAAATGTACCTGCAATGAAGACCCTAAGCTAAAAACATATATTTCCTAGCATTTGCACATTCGGTACGAGGCATCCATGTGTCAAGCCTAGGCACCATAGCACATGAACAATTAAAATGACCATGTAGATTAAGCGGTGTCCAAGGACATAGTGAGGATCCTTGGACAAGGAGTGAACTTTCCATATGCAACAATAGAAGTGAATGGTTGGGAAAGTGTGCAGCAACACATGTGTAAGCACATGTGCAGGCACATGTGTAACTGACCAAGGGGGACCACGCGACCAACCTAACCAATTTCGATTAGGGCGGTTAGGGGCAGGGTGCGAACGGGTCCCTCCATGTGGGGCCTAACTCCCTAAACAACTCTAGACTCTAACTAACTGACCTAACTAGATACCTAACCTAGGACTAACCGAAATAAACTAACTAGTGCACCTAACAACCTAAGACTTAACCAGGTGACACTAACCTAGTAACTAATTAAAGAAACATCCTAGTGCCTAACTTAGGATGGTCCAAAAGGGTTAGTTATGCTCCTAATGACTTAGGGGTACTTTAGTAATTACCCTAGGTCCCTTAAATAATTAAACTAGCAACTTAATTAATTAATGAAAAATTCAAAATTAGGCGAGACCCTTAGCCAATTTCAATATTTCGTTTAAGTCAAATGTTCTCCTATGTCTAGTCAAAGAGTTGAAGTTGCAGTTAAAAGATTTACTTAATAAGGGTTTCATCCAGCCGAGCATATCCCCATGGGGGGCTCCAGTGTTGTTCGTTAAGAGAAAGGATGGAACTCTTATAATGTGTATCGATTACCGACAACTCAACAAAGTCACTATAAAGAACAAATATCCTCTTCCCAGAATCGATGATCTATTTGATCAACTCCAAGGTTCAAGCTTCTTTTCTAAAATAGATCTTCGGTCAGGGTATCCTAAGCTTAGAGTGTGACAAGAATACGTTCCTAAGACCTCCTTCTGTACTAGGTATGGTCATTACGAGTTTCTTGTCATGTCATTTGGTCTCACTAACGCAGCAGCCGCGTTTATGGACCTTATGAATAGAGTATTCCGTGAATATCTTGATTCTTTTGTCATAGTATTCTTAGATGACATCCTCATATACTATGAGACTAGAGAATAGCATGAAGACACTTGAGAAAGAAATTGCAAGTACTCAGAGAACATCAGTTGTATGCAAAGTTCAGTAAATGTGAGTTTTGGTTGAGATCAGTGACCTTCCTTGGTCCTGTTGCGACCGACCAGGGTATTAAAGTTGATCCGAAAAAAAGGTTAAATCGGTGAAGAATTGGCCGAGACCCCTCACTCCAACAGATATTCGAAGCTTCTTGGGTTTGGCTAATTACTATCGCAGGTTTGTGGAGGGTTTTTCCACTATTGTTGCTCCGTTGACAGACTTAACGAAGAAGAAGGTGAAGTTTGATTGGTCTAAAAAGTGTGAGAAGAGCTTCCAAGAGATCAAAGACCGAATCACTTTAGCCCAGTTCTCACATTGCCGAGGAGTGGTGCAGGATATGTGGTGTATTGTGATACTTCCCGAGTAGGTTTTGGATGTGTTCTTATGCAAGATTGCAAGGTGATTGCATATGCATCGAGACAGTTGAAAATTCACGACAAGAATTACCCTACTCATGAACTTGAGTTAGTTGCTGTGGTATTTGCGTTGAAACTTTGGAGACATTACTTATATGGTGTACATGTTGATGTATATACTGACCATAAAAGTCTTTAGTATGCTTTTACGCAGAGAGAATTGAACCTTTGTCAGAGAAGATGGCTAGAACTGCTCAAGGATTATGACATGAGTGTCCACTATCACCCAGGTAAGGCCAATTTAGTGGCCGATGCATTGAGTCGATTGATCATGAGCAGCATGTCTCATGTTGATGATGAGAAGAAGGAGCTAGTTAAAGAGGTACACCAATTGTCTAGGTTGGGTGTACGACTGGTAGATACACCAAGTGGGGGTGCTTGGGTTCATTCAAGTTCTGAGTCCTCATTTGTTGTAGATGTTAAATCTAAGCAGCATCTCGACCCAGTACTCATGGAGTGTTGAGTAAGTTGAATGAATCATTTTCCCTAGGAGGGGATGGTGTACTCAGATACCACAGTAGATTATGTGTGCCCAATGTTGACGATGTGAGGCCTAATATTTTGGCAGAAGCTCATGGTTCCAGGTATTTCATTCATCCAGGTGACACTAAGATGTACCATGACCTGAAATAGGTCTATTGGTGGAAAGGTATGATGCGAGATATTTCTATGTTTGTAAAGGAGTGTCCCAATTGCCAACAGGTTAAGGCCGAACGCCTCAAGCCTGGGGTCTCACCCATTCCATTGAGATCCCAACATGGAAGTGGGAGGCTATCAATATGGATTTTGTAGTAGGTCTGCCAAGGACTAGGAAACTGCATGATTCCATTTGGGTTATTGTTGACAGAATGATTAAGTCCGCTTATTTCATACCTGTGAAGTCTACTTATAAGGCGAAGATTATGCCAAGCTATATATTGATGAGATAGTGAGATGGCATGGGATTCCTTTGTCTATCATTTCGGATAGGGGAGCCCAATTCACTTCTCACTTTTGGAGATCTTTCCAGAAGATCTTGGGTACACAGGTGAAGCTTAGTACTGCTTTTCATCCGCAGACGGATGGACAAGCAGAACGTACCATTCAACCCTTGAAGACATGTTGAGAGCATATGTTATTGACTTCAAGGGGAGTTGGGATGATCACTTGCCATTGGTTGAGTTCTCTTATAATAATAGCTACCATTCTAGTATTGGGATGACACCTTTTGAAGCATTGTATGGCAGGAGATGTAGGTCTCCAGTTGGGTGGTTTGAAGTAGGAGAATCTTCCATCCTTGGCCCTGAGATCATACATGAGTCTATAGATAAGGTGAGGATGATCAAGGATCGGTTGGCTACTGCTTACAGTCGTCAAATATCCTATGCTGATAACAGAAAGAGATCTCTTGAATTCGAAGTAGGTGATCAAGTCTACTTGAAGATATCACCCATGAAAGGGGTGATGAGGTTTGGTAAGAAATGGAAGTTGAGTCCGAGGTATATAGGTCCTTATGAGATCTTACAGCGAGTAGGAAATGTGGACTACGAAATGAAGTTACCACAAAACTTGTCTTCTGTTCATCCAGTGTTTCACATTTCGATGCTTAAGAAGTGTCTAGGCGATCCAGCATCCATCCTGCCTGTTGAGGGGTTAGGAGTTGATGAGAACCTTGCTGATGAAGAGGTTCCAGTTGAGATTTTAGATCGTCAAGTGAAGCGTCTGAGGAACAAGGAGATTGCCACCGTGAAGGTATTATGGAGGAACCACCTTGTTGAGGGAGCGACATGAGAGGCCGAGGACGATATGAGATCCCGTTACCCTTACTTGTTCAGTTCTTGAGGTTAGATATACTCTTTCTAAATCTGTTTTTGTTTAAGAAACTCTAAGTTTTTAGTGCATTAGTCGAGTTTGGTGTTGTAAGTCCATAATCGTGTGTTTTATACCTGCACTATAAGAGTTAAAATGAGTTCATGGTTGCATTCATTTTTCTGTTTTTGTATAGCGTAGACAAGATTTTTGTGTTGCATGAGTTGTGATGTGCATTAAGTTAAGTGTGATTGGGAAGGAAGTTCCTCAATCTCAAATATGAAGCTTCAGATTTGCTTTGAGTAATATGCATCATCCAGAGTAACTGTGGATCAGATATTCAGAAAGAGTAAATTTTCAAGTATGTTAAAGTGTTTTCGAAATTACCCTCTTTGTTTTAAAATGATGTGTAGTGTCATTCAGGGACGAATGTTCCTAAGGGGAGCATAATGTAACATTCCAGAAAAATGTATTTGTTTAGGAAAGGGTCCATTAGGTTGCAAGGATACGTATGGGGATACATAGGCATCCCAATGCCCAATATTGAGAAATATTGGGCATATTAGAAAATATTGGCTTAAAGGGTGTTAGCCAATTTTCTAAGTATTAATAAGCTTGTTTAAGAAATGTACCTGCAATGAAGACCCTAAGCTAAAAAAATATATTTCCTAGCATTTTTCACATTAGGTACGAGGAATCCATGTGTCAAGCCTAGGCACCATAGCACATGACCAATTAAAATGACCATGTAGATTAAGCGGTGTCCAAGGACATAGTGAGGATCCTTGGACAAGGAGTGAACTTTTCAAATGCAACAATAGAAGTGCATGGTTGGGAAAGTGGCAGCAACACATGTGCAAGCACATGTGAAGGCACATGTGTAACCAACAAAGGGGTACCACGCGACCAACCTAACCAATTTCGGTTAGGGCGGTTAGGGGCAGGGCGCAAACGGGTCCATCCATGTGCGGCCTAACTCCCTAACAACCTCTGGACGCTAAATAACTAACCTAACTAGCTAACTAACCTAGGACTAACCAAAATAAACTAACTAGTGCACCCAACAACCTAAGACCTAACCGGGTGACACTAACCTAGTAACGAATTAAAGAAACATCCTAGTACCTAACCTAGGATAGTCCAAAAGGGTTAGTTATGGTCCAAATGACTTAGGGGTACTTTAGTAATTACCCTAGGTCCCTTAATTAATTAAATTAGCAACTTAATTAATTAATGAAAAATTCAAAATTAGCCCGAGACCCATAGCCAATTTCAAGATTTCGGTTAAGTCAAATGTTCTCCTATGTCTAGTCAATTTAGGAGGGGAGTTTTAGTAATTAGCTAATTAATTTATTAATTAAGTTAATTAGTCTAAAGTTGAATTATTCAACATCAGTTCCTAATACCTAAAACACACGATCATTAACTTAGAAATGCGACTAAAAGGTAGTAAGCAAAAACGTAGAAAGACAAAGGTTCTCTTAGGCGATTTCAAGGTATTCTTCAAGGTCTTCGTGCAAGGTGATCATCGTAGATTCAATTCTACATAAGGTATGGGTTTTCCGTCCTTGAATTCTTTCTCCAAAAGGATTTTCAAACGTTTTGAATTCATGAATATCGAAACTAGGGTTGTTCCCAATGATATTGTTGAAAGTCCATTTCCCTAGTTATCCTTGTTTTCGATTCTAATAAGTATGTAGACGTAATCTCGAACATGTTGTTGGTATGTGGTGCTAACTGATCATTATGTGTAGGTTTCTTTATTTGTTAATGACTAATGAGGCCTATAGATTTGATTCGTATGATTTGGGTATTAGTTACACGAAATAAAGAATGATGAAATGCTTAATTGTGTTCGAGAATATGAAGTTTGCTATATGTCGGTTATGAAGTTTAGTAACTATTAAATGTCGACTTGTTTATATTGAGAAGATCACTATAGTACATTCATCAAAATTAATTGATTTGGCTAGTGATAACATAATGAAAATTGTTTAAGTAAAGTTTGGTTCATGCCAATAAATTGGTTAACAATGTTTTGCCCAAAAAGTTGAATGGAATTGGTTTACAATGTTATTTCCAAAATATGATACAAAATTGGCTAATGACTAAGTTAAACCAAAATAAGCATGACCAATGTAACTCATTGAATTCATAACCAAGGGTATGTCACTCATTGGGACAAGTCCCAACATACTCTATCAAAATGAACTATGAACAGAATAACTACATTGAACGAAGTTCATAACGTTCATAAAGAATGGTATAAAGTTACCAAATGACATTGAACAAGATAAAGTGAGTAATAACATAACTAAAAGTTTAAGAGTTATGAAAGTGACAAGAATGGGGTGTTAAAGGAAGTGAGACAAGTCTCACTTACACCTAAGACAACTATGTTAAAGATACTCACATAAGAGGGTGTTAGAAAGCATGAGACGAGTCTCATTAACACCAAGATGATAATGTAAGGTTAAATTCACATTTCATCAAGTAAATGAAGGGATAACAAGTTATACATAGAGTAAGTAAACCTCATAACTAGAAGCAAGCTTCCATAATGTTTGAGTCAACTCTAAAAGTTATGAAGTAAAAGAAATTGAGCAAAGCACCGATAGACTAGCAACGAGCTTGTGCAAGAACATGTAAGTCTCATGAGATGAGGCTCCACCAAGGTGGATAAGAGTCTCTGAAAATATCCTAGTCTTTGAACTATGTTGCCAGTATGGCAACTAGCCAGTGGATTCCACCTAAGAGAGCTAGGTAAATTTGGTTTCACTTTGGACGGTGAAACCACCCCTTTTCAGTGTTGGGCAGATACTGGATTTCATGTTTAGATCACATGATCTGTGTCGGTTAATGCTCAAATAAAGTTTTTGGTTTCAAATTAGCAGTGAACCACATCTTTTCGGTGTGGGGAAGACACTGGACTTGGTTTCACTTTAGCCGGTGAACAACCCCTTTTTGGTGTGGGCAGACACTGGATTTCATGTTAACTCACATGATCTAGGTTCACTTTGATCGGTGAACCACCTCTTTTTGGTGTGGGGAAGACACTGGATTTCATGTCATTTCACATGATCTTAATGATAAAGACTTCTTTAAGAAAGTAAGAAAGAAAGAAGAAGAGATGTAAGTTCAAAGTGAACTAAGAAAGCAAGAGTTTAAGAAAATCAATCATCAATGTTTGATAATAATGAAGTTTTCAACAAGTAAGGGGCATAGCTAATAACGACTTCTTATATTATGAAAATGATCAAAACCAAATGAGATTGACTTATAATGACTTCTTATATTATGCAAATGATCATAGCCAAATAAGATTGACTTATAATGATTTCTTATATTATGCAAAGAATCAAATAATAGGCATAGCCAATAAAGATTGGCTTAATAAGATTTCATGCCCCATTGTAGTTAAATCATTTCCTTAGTCCTTTGGATTACTTACTCGATTCATTTTAGGTATGGGACGATAACGAATCATTGAACTCGTAAGTAAAACATAGGATCAAAGGAGATCTTTGAACTAGACAACAAAAAGAAGAACAAACTGAAAAATAATCTAAGTATGAGAAAAGGAGCTCTCGGCCTAGGGGGAGCAAAATTATAATTTTTCGTTCGAGTTGTTTTAAAATTATGTTCATGATTCCAAGGTATTAAGTTCATATAGAAAATGAGTTGTGTGCTTTGAATGCATTAAAATACGTCATATTTACACTATGAATTACAAATAACGAATTGAGAAAGTCTAGTGACTTCACTTTCCAGAAATGGCATGTTGTTATAGGAAGAACTTTCCTTGATCATGCATAGTCCTTATGTGTATGTGTGCATACACCCATACTTAGTACAAGTGTGTACTAACCCTATACTATTAATTTTATTGGTGCAGGTTAGAGAGAAAGTTGAAGACTCATTGAAGCGGTTTGGATTAGCGATCTCTAGACTTTGGTAGGTCCTCTTGAGTTCGAGGATGCTACATTTATCTTTCTAGCTTAGTATTTTAGACATAGCTAGTGTATGTTGTCCCTAGCGTCTCATTTCAGATATTTTATTCAAAGCTTTGGATTAAGGCCGTTTTGGCAAACTATTACGATATATATTGATTCGTTCATCTGAATTGTTTAATCGATTGTAGATGGTTGTTTAGTTGAGCTCATTAGAATATGAATCTATGTAGTAATTATATGGAGTCTATGTATACTTCATTAAGCTTTAAAATTTTTAAATTTTCCGTAAATTTAACTATATGATTGTGATGAAAGCTAAGAAGAGGCTTGTCTGCGACCTCTGAGAGGTTAACGACGCCGATTGCATTTGGATTCCAAAATCCGGGTGTGACATTAGGAGACTCCAACATTTAGGAAATACTTCAGTTCTTTCATATTCCTTTTCATGCGTTTGAGTTTATCTCAAAAAATTTCTCTCTAATTTGTGCTTGTGTGTTTTTATAGATAACCATGCCTCCACAAAGACCAGAAAGAGGTCGTCCAGCTAGGAGGAATGTAGATAAACTAGAGTTGACCAATGCACATGAAGTGCAACCTCAAGGAGAAGTCACAAATGCTGAATTCGGTGAGGCTATCCGGATGTTGAACCAAGTTATGACTAAACATGTTGGGCAGCAAAGAGGAGCCAGATAAGAAGAGGTTCACACTTCGAAGATTTGTGAATTCTTGAGAATTAATCTTCCCAATTTCACCGGTTCAAGCACTACTGAGGATCCAGAGAATTTCGTTGAGGAACTGAAAAAGGTTTATGATGTGATGCATGTCGTTGATGCTGAAAGAGTTGAGCTAGATACATTTCAACTGAAAAATATGGTAGGACTTGGTTCGATCAATGGAAGGAGGGCATAGAAGAGGATGCATCATATCCAAGTTGGGCCTGTTTTGAAGAAGCTTTCTTGGGGCGCTTCTTTCCCTCAGAATTGAAACAAGCTAAGGTACAAGAGTTTCATACACTGAAAGTAGACTCTTTAAGTGTGCATGAGTATGGGTTGAAGTTCACCCAGTTGTCCCGCTATACTACTGAAATAGTTCAAGATATGAGAAGCAGGATAAGCTTATTTGTAGCTGGGTTGGGTCGTTAATCGAGCAAACAGGATAGGGCTGTGAGTCTTATAGGTAACATAGACTTATCTAGGTTGATTATCTATATGCAACAGGTTGAAGAGAAGAAGTTGGGAGACATATAAAAGTATAAAAGCAAGATAGCTAAGACAGGGAATGAGTTCGGGCAGCAGAAGAGTAATGCCAACTAGTCATCCTTTCAATAGAAACAGAAGGGTCCTGCCCATCATCTGCTAGTGCACCTATAACCAAGCACAAGGTTCAGTACTATGGTCATAATTCTAGAGCTAAACCTGCATACTCACAAGGCAGTGTGGCGCAAAGAGGTTGTAAGACTCCTTCTTGTGCCAAGTGTGGTAGAAACCACTCTGGTGTTTGTCGTGAAGGATCCACTGGTTATTTCATGTGCGGTCAAACCAAGTATTTCATGAGAAAATGTCAAAAGAATAAGCAAGTGAGTGGTAATGGGTGCAATAAAGCATAGTCTTCATCAGTTGCTCGACCAGACAGGGCGTCACCTAGGGGAGCTACTTTCGGTACTGGCGGGGGAACAAATTGCTTGTATGTCTCAACAATTACCGGGAGCAGAAAAATTCGACAGATGTTGTCATTGGTATGATTCAAGTCTTTGACTTTACTGTTTATGCATAGCTAGACCCTGGAGTGAGTTTATCTTTTGAAACTCCATATGTTTCCATGAACTTTGATATTATTCCCAAGCAACTTAGTGAACCATTCAGTGTTTCAACACCTGTTGGGAATCCATTCTAGCAGAAAGGGTATATCGTGATTGTCCACTTTCCGTCAATCAAAAGAGTACCATGGTTGATTTAGTTGAGTTAGACATGGTAGAATTTGATGTCAATCCTTGTATGGACTGGCTTCATGCATGTTATACCTCAGTTGATTGTAGAACTAGAGTAGTCAATTTCAGTTTTAGTTTCCAAATGAGCCAGTCTTAGAGTGCAAAAGTAGTTCAGCATTCCCTAAGGGTCGTTTTATTTTGTACCTTAAGGAGAGAAAGTTTGATTCTAAGGGGTGTGTCTATCAGTTAGTTCGAGTTAATGACTCTAGTGTTTAGATACCTCCTATTCAGCTTTTTACAGTAGTAAAAAAGATCCCTGAAGTCTTTCCAAATGATCTTACTAGAGTCCCTCCTGAGAGAGAGAGAGACTTTGGTATAGATATTATTCCAGATACTCGTCCTATCTATATTAGACCATATAGAATGGCACCAGTAGAGTTGAAAGAACAGTTGAAAGATTTGTTAGATAAGAGTTTCATTCGACTAAGTGTCTCACCTTGGGGCGCTCCTGTCTTGTTTGTCAGAAAGAAGGATGGTTCCCTTAGGATGTATATAGATTACAATCAATTGAGCAAGGTTACCATCAAGAATAAGTATCCTCTTCACAAGATAGATGATCTTTTCGATCAACTTTAGGGTGCTTCTTGTTTTTTCCAAGATTGACCTCAGATCAGGCTACCACCAGGTGAAATTTAGGGAATTTGATATTCCAAAGACAAAATTCAGAAAAAGATATGGGCATTATGAGTTTTTGATCATGTCCTATGTTTGACCAATGCACCAGCAAAGCTTATGAACCTTATGAACAGAGTCTTCAAACTTATGTGGATATGTTTGTTATCGTCTTCATTGATGACATACAAATCTATTCAAGGAATGAGGAAGATCATGCGAGTCATCTCAGAATAGTCCTTCTGATTTTGAATGATAAAGAGTTATATGCCAAGTTATCAAAATGTGAGTTTTGGCTTAAGTATGTGGCATTCATGGGCCACATAGTTTCCAGTGGTGGAATGAGAGTTGATACCCAAAAGATAGAAGCAATTCAGAGCTGGCCTAGACCCACGTCTCCAACTGATATTAGGAGTTTCTTGGATTTGTCTGGCTACAATAGAGGGTTTGTTGAGGGGTTTTCTTCTATTTCATCTACTTTGACAAAGCTGACTCAGAAGACAGTTAAGTCTCAATGGCCTAAAGCTCGTGAGAAAAGCGTTCAGGAATTGAAGAAGAGGTTGACTACTACCCAGTTTTAACCTTACCAGAAGGTACTCATGGTTTTGTGGTGTATTGTGATGCATATAGAGTTCGTTTGGGCCGCATGTTAATGCAGAATAACAAGGTTATAGCTTATGCCTCCAGACAGTTGAAGGTTCCTGAGAATAATTATCAAACACATGACTTAGAGTTGCCTGCTGTAGTATTCTCCTTGAATACGACGTCACTATTTGTATGGTGTTCATCTGGATGTCTTCACTGATTAAAGAGCCTACAATATTTGTTCACTCAGAGATATCTTAATCTCAGACAAAGGAGGAGGTTAGAATTGCTCAAAGATTATGACATTAGAATTCTTTACCACCCAGGTAAGGCAATTATTGTTGCTGATGCCTTAAGCAGGTTGTCTATAGGTAGTACCGCCCATCTTGAGGAAGAGAAGAAGGAACTAGCAAAAGAAGTGCATAGACTTGCACGCTTAGGAGTCTGAACTCATAGATTCCACAGAAGGAGGAATAGTGGTGACAAATGGGGTTGAGTCATCATTAGTGTTAGCAGTGAAAGACAAGCAATACCAAGATCTCATTTTGTTTTAATTGAAGGCAAATGTGCATAAGCAAAGAGTATTATCTTTTGAACAAGCGGGAGATGGTGTGTTAAGATATCAAGGTAGATTGTGTGTACTCATGGTGAATTGACTTCAAGAGAGGATTATGGAGGAAACTCATAGCTTTAGATATTCCATTCATCTGGGTTCCACAAAGATGTACTGCGATTTGAGAGAAATATATTGGTTGAATGGTTTGAAATAGGGCATTGCCGAGTATGTTTCCAAGTGCCCGAATTGCCAACAAGTTAAAGTAGAGCACCAAAGGCCTGGAGGTTTGGCTTAGAATACAAAACTTCCGAAATGGAAGTGGGAGAAGATTAATATTGACTTCATCATAGGGTTACCAAGGTCTCGCAGGCGGCATGATTCAATTTGGGTGATTGTCGATAGAATGAAAAAATTAACCAACTTCTTGCCGGTAAGGACCACTCATTCGGCAGAGGATTATGCAAAGTTATATATTGAGGAAGTGGTGAGACTTCATGGAGTTCCAGTTTTGATCATTGAGATATAGGTGCACAATTCAGTGCACAATTCTGGAAATCTTTCCAGAAAGGTTTGGGTTTAAAGGTGAATATAATCAATGCTTTCATCCTCAGACGAATGGGCAAGTAGAGCGTACTATCCAGACGTTAGAAGATATGTTGAGGACAAGCGTGATTGATTTCAAGGGGAATTGGGATGATCACCTACCTCTTATTGATTCTCTTACAACAACAGTTATCATTCTAACATCCAAATAGCTCAATACGAAGCTCTTTATGGGAAAAGATGCAGATCTCCTATTGGGTGGTTTAAAATTGGGAAAGTAGGGTTGATAGGACCAGATCTAGTTCACCAAGCTATGGAGAAGGTGAAGGGATTCAAAAGAGATTGAAAATGGCACAGAGTTGTCAAAAATCCTACACATATGTTAAGAGGAGATCGTTGGAGTTCGAAATGGATGATTGGGTATACTTGAAGGTTTCACCCATGAAGGGTGTTATGAGATTTTGTAAGAAGGGGAAACTTAGTCCTCGGTATTTTGGACATTATCGCATAGCCAAAAGGATTAGCAATGTAGCTTATGAGTTAGAGCTACCATAAGAGTTGGTAGTAGTTCATCGAGTGTTTCACATCTCTATGTTGAATAAGTGCGTAGGCGATCCTTCATTGATTGTAACACCTGAAAATATTGGGATTAAGGATAACTTATCCTGTGAGGAGATTACGGTTCAGACTTTAGATTGCCAAGTTCGCAAGTTGAGAACAAAGGAGCTTCCATCAGTCAAGTTCCTTTGGAGAAACCAATTTGTTGTAAAAGTGTCGTGGGAAGCTAAAGAGGATATGAAGGTTCACATCTCTTTGAATCTGGAGAGAATGCAGATCAAGGTACTAATTCTCTTCTTAGTACTTTATAAACTATAACTAAGCATGTAGTTACTTGCTTTTGTTTGCTGAGTGGTGAACTTGATATTACTATCCATAGCTTCGTGAAAGAAATCTCATTCGAGGACAAATTTTCAAAAGGGGAGATATTGTAACATCTCACAATTTGAAATGGCTAATAATAAGCTAAAAAAATAAAAAATTCATCTTTGGAAAGAAAAGGAAAAATCTGGAAACTGTCTAAGTTTAGAAAGTGAGTATTGGTCATTTTCAAACGGCTATAACTTCTAGCTCAGAATGTGTTATAGCTTGTTCTTGATATGGTTGGAACGCCCTTGGAGAGATATTTCCAACACCACCTAGTTTGCGGATTTTGGATATCGTATGAGTGAGATATGTCTATCGGAAGTTGGATTGTTGAATTGAGGAAAGTCCAAATCAAGATTTAAGGAAGGGCAAACTAGTCATTTCACCAATTGATTTCCTTATTCGTTTTAGGGGTTTATTGGAGTAAAAACTAAGGTTAGTTCAGTTTGGAAGTTTATACTTTACGCTTAGGGCTTGGCGAAGAGAGAAAAGAAGAAGGAAAGGGAGAAAAGTCAAGAATTTGCCTAGAACGTCAAGATTAGCGAGTGGATTTCGTCAGGCGTGATCCCTATCAAGGTATGTGAGATCTTTTAGTATTGGGTTTGTGCACCCACACACCAAGCTTATTTCTATTCCATGATTTTTGAATTGGTTGAATGGGAATAGTGAAGATCTTGAAACACATTGTTGAATTTTGTTGATTGAGTTGTTGAATGCCTATTGTTACTATGATTCGTAATTCCGAATTGTTTTTCGAGTAAGATCTATTGGGTATTGAAGGTACTAATTATCCTAAGGGTTTGGGTAAAGAACTATGGAGGTTTAGGGGATTTAGCATTGAAAAATGAGAGGATAAAATTGTTAAGACGCACCTGGGTAGCACCAGGCGCGGCGCGCCCCAACTATGCCAGAGGGACTGGGGCGGCGCGCATGTAGTGCGCCATTTTGGTGCCTCACTCAGCTAGGGCTGGCATGGCGCGCCCCAAACATGCCCAAATTAGCGTTTTCACCCAATCATCGTAATTCAGTCCGATAAAGCCTTTCTAAAATGTTTTAACACTTCCTAATTATTCTTACTACTCTAAATGACGTCTAATCATATAGAAATTATCTGAAAAAATGAATTTTCAACCTTGAATCCATAACTTGAAATTCAACGGAAGTTAGAACTAAGTCTAGAGAATTCCTAAAGTCCTTTCAAGAAGTCTTTTACTAATACTTTAAACTTGTTTTAAGACTTAAATATCAGATTGAGTAAGGATTAAAGATAAGAAGAAAAAGATCATTTCAAGTTTCATAAGTCTTTCAAAAAGGTTCAAGTGTCGTTTTAAGGCTTAAGCTTGAGTTCAATTTCAAGTAAAGTGAAGTATTCGTTCAAAGAAGTATATGGGAACTAAGTATTCCTAAAGGAACTTAAAATGTTTTCAAATTTAAAAAGAAGGGAAAATGATTTCCAAAGATCCTTCACACTAGTTTTTAGTTAAAGACAAATAGCTTTCTAAATGAAGCAATCAGGGAATTGATATTTCCAAGATAGTATTTGAGCTAAATTTTTAGCACTAATCTTAAATTACAGAATCACTATATTTTTAAAACATAAGAGCCAACATATTTTGGGAGTAGTATTGAGCACACATATGGGGAAGAATTCAGACAACTCATAACTCCATAAACCATGTAGCCACCATGGGTAGAAAAGGGTGTACTTTTTAGATAAATGCTTTTCTTAGTAGACTGGTGGATCCATTACGTAGTTCAGGTCTTATACCTTTGATCGGGTATAGGAAGCGCTGGAATCGTGAGGTAGATCACGGTATCATCACTGTACCTATTAAGTGATGGTTGTCAGTTAGAGAAACTTCTCCAGAAGATAAATATATTTTTATATATATATATATATCAGCTTCTTTGTAGTTTTACATACATCTCAGAGTTTTTTGTATCCTTGCATACATTAAGAATCTATAACATGTTTTCAAAATACTTTTCTATATATTGCACTTGTTTTTAAATTGCTTTTTATTGAAATGAGTCAGTATCATCTAGTTATTTTATTCATGAGTAGAGCAGAGCCAAGATAAGTATTCCTTATTACTCCTTTCAAGCTTAAGTTGTTTTAGCATTCCAAGTCGTATACTCTTCCGTTCAATGTACTGATGCTAGTCGGCTTGCACCGTATCATGATGCAGATGCAGGTAACGAGGATCAGCATCTGGTGAACCATTGATCGAGTTGAGCATTCTAGAGTCTGCTGTTGAGCCTCCTTCCATTCCGGAGTTCTCTTTTAGTTGTTTTTTTTAGTATTTTATTTATTAGGATGTAGTGGGGTCTGTCCAACATTCATCTCAGTTTTAGAAGTTTACATAGATAGACACTTAGATGTTAGTAGTTCAGTGGTCTTTGCATTTTCATTCTTATGTTAAAGATATGAGTTGCCATTTTGGCCAAGTTGAATGTTTAAATCTTTAAAACATTCCAGTTATCTTAGTATTCAGTTTAGTTCAGTTGTTTGATCATGATAGTATTTATTATTGTCTTCCGCTAAGTTAAGTAAGACAGGCCAAGGGTCCGCTCGAGGCCAACAATGGCCTTCGAGTGCCGGCCACGCCTAGGGTGTACACCTTGGGTGTGACATTCAGTGCTCTCTTTGTGATTCTAATTTTGTTTTTACAATTTAGCTATCAATGATTATATATTGTTTGAGCGTTTGTGTTGAGAATTCGTGTTTGTAACAGAACAAAGTGATGGAACTAGTAAACTTAATCTATAAGTGTTACTGTCATATACTTGCTGACCTAAACATCTATAGGTATGTATATACAAGAAGTTTAGGCATTTGATGGAAGTCCACCATTAAAATCCGTATCTTGGTTTTCCGTTATTCTACTAACCTTTCCATAAATTTCCGCTTACTTGATTCAAATTTCTTCTTGATATCATTGTCACTCTATGTTTCTTTTTGCATTAGTCTTGGAACTGCATAGCTTTTGTGATGCTTTCTGCATTGGTCTTGTACTGGAACTGCAATTACTTTTTTTTGTATGAGGAGGATGAGGAGCAACTTCAACATTCATCTTCATCAATGGCAACAACATGCTCTTTGTTGAACCAGTGGAACACTCTTTTATCCTGCATTGGTTAGGGGTCTATTGTGCTACTTCTTCTTTCTTATTTTCTGTGTGATAATAACTCTTCATATTCTTCAAATCGTTGTGGCTCTACTTCTCTATGTCAATGTGCTTGTCACGACACAAGGGTACCCCCTAAACGTAACATGACACATAACACTCCTAAAGGCATTATGTAAGCCAATTAGAATCTCATCACACTAGTAAAGAACAATAAAGAGCAAAAACCATTTTTATCAAGTATTAAGATTTTTCATAAAAGCAAAGCGAAAGTCTAGACATAGTCTCATTTAGCCATCTATTACAATCAAAGTCTCAAAATAGGTTCACAACCCTTACAATAGAAAATCTGAAAGTGTAGTTAAATGAAAGAATTGAAAAAACAAGAAATCACTCGTCCTCGGATCCATGAGGACTCTCTACAAGCTTTGGAGAATAGTCAATACAAGACTTGAACAAAAAGGAAGATCACCTCAAACGCTAGAACCTATACTTTGTAGAAAAATGTAGAATAAATATGGGTTAGTACAAAAATACACTAAGTATGATAGTCATGTATAAAAATCCTTGATATCATGCTAAAGAGGACATTTTAGTTGAAATGTATGTACTTTACCAAGTTTAGAGTTCATCGTGAAAATTAGTGTAAAAGCATAACATACAAGCAAATTCAACATATTGATCATCATGTTATAATGGAAACAAACCATAAGTACCCTCCAAGCATCCTTGTGCAAAGTATGAATAAGATTGCATACTCCTACCCACACTAAGGAAATCAGACTAAGTAATTTTAGTTCATAACTCCAATTCTAGTTCTTACTATCATACTATGATTAGCTTTAACTAACATAGACCATGAGATCTTAATCATGGAATCCGGTGTCTACCCCACACTGAAAAGGGGTGTTCAACTTGCCTAAGGTAGAACTCAACTATTAGATTAGGTAGATCCACTAGCTAAAAGGCCTATGCGAACATAGTTTATGGGATTAGAGTATTTCTACTAGAAAGCCCAATAAGTAAGGGCTTCCACCCCATGAGATTCTTCCTAGAAACCCGACATCTACTATCGTGAGGGCTTCCATCACATATCTCTATCCAGTCGGTGCTAAACATCATTCCCATTGAGTTTATATTAATTCTTGACTGAAATTGATAATTATGGAAGAATGTCTTGACACTCAATCAAACAAACTCATGCTAAAACTCTTAGATTCATTAGGGGATACTGGTCTTGAACCCTTAGAATCACTACATGTGACAAACCTTTCACATTGTATGATATTCATATCTAAGTGTGCAAATGAGGATAATCATCCAATCAACAAAATAATTAGATTATAATGAATTTGTTATTAATATCGAATAATGAATTTGTTCCTATTGAGGATACAAACCATAGATGGAAACTTCATCCAAACAACTTAGTTATGCATGAGTTTAAGGGCTCTGTTTGTTTTGGGAACAAGTTAATTTGAGATTAATTATCATTAAACAGGATTGTTATTCTATCCTCAATGTGGACAAAAGTAACTGCAATTATGAACAACTTATCCTGTGTTTATATGCCAAAAAAACACACGATAAATTCATTCTAAAGTTAATCCTCTAATTAATTATCTCTTATCCCTTATAACAAACAATCCCTAGAAGATTCTTATCCAAATTCATTGTTTTGAAATTGTTGTTACCTCAAGGTTGCAAGGCAACATACTCCTAAATCATATAAGAAAAATATATTTGTGGATAGTTTTAAACATTTTTGGAAAAGGAGGAAAAATTTCTAAATTTGTGGCAGTCCAAAACAATTTTGGAAAAGGGGAAAATGTTTCCAAATTAGTGGGCAGTCCTAAACAATATTGGGAAAAAGGCATAAAGTTTCTAAAAATCATAGAATTAAGGTGTATATAATTAAGAGAGAGACGCAAGTTATGAATGATCACTTAAAAAATTACTATTTTCTTATTTGTTTCGAGAAGCACCTTAACAGAGACAAGCAGAGCAACAAAGGTTTGAAGAAGATGGAGAAGGTGCACGAAAGATCCGTACCAAATGCAGGAGAAAAGAGTGCACCATTAGTTAAACGAAGAGCATTTTGCCATCGTTTATGAAGATGAATGTAGAAGTTTCTCCTCCTCCTCATCCAAAACAAAGCAACGGTAGTTCAAGTACAAGACCAATGCGGAAATCAAAACCAAGTTGTGCAGTTGCAAAACAATGCAAACAGAAACACAAAGCAATAGTGAAGAAGAAATTTGAATCAAGCAAGAGGAAATTTAAGGAAAGGTTGGAAGATCAAAGGAAATCCAAGAGACATATTCTAATTGTGGATTTCCATCAAAAGGTTTTGAGATTATGATGATTCGAGTTATAAATTTCTCACCATAACTTTTACTCTTATTATGTCTTGTAATGTTTTAGAGTAATAGCATTCACTTCATATTTTAATTTGATGTGGGGTATTCCCTTTCTATTTATGAATTATCTTTATAAATCATGTAAATGCTATTGAAGACTGATTCAAAGTATGACCTGGTCAATTAAGTTTGTTAGTATTGTCCTATATTCTAGGGCTAGTTGTAGCAAATATACTGATCATGGTGCAATACTTTCTAGTTGTGTTTTGGTTAGTAATTACTTGTTTAGTTGGAAATAATGGTCACTTAATGACTTAGTAGTTTGTTATTTTAAGTCTATAAAAAGTTGTACTTTCCTGTGATTTCAAAAACAGAAAAATAGAAAAGACTTGAGCTTCCAATTCTTTGTTTCTTCTTAAAAGTTTTCATGCCTATTTACTCCAATATCTTTGGTATCAAAGCCATGGAAAGGAATTTTAATACATTGAGTGTGGCACAACCACTCATTTCTTGTCTTCAAGGGAGAAAGCTACGTATTCTGTAGTATTCGTATGAAAACAATACTCAAATCTCAAGATGTTTCGGACTTGTTAGAACGAGGATTTCCATATCTTGAAGAAGAAAATAGACTGCGAGACAGTAAGAAAAAAGATGCTAAAGCACTGGTTTTTATTCACCAGGCAATTCATGATAGCCATTTTTCACGGATCGCAGCAGCAACCACATCAAAGCAAGCTTGGTCCATTCTGCAAAAGGAGTTTCAAGGTGATTCAAAGGTAATTGTGGTGATATTGAAATCACTTCGACGTGACTTTGAAACATTGATGATGAAAAATGGAGAATCAATTCTTGATTTCTTGTCCAGAGGAGTGGCATTTGTCAGCAAAATTCGATCATGTGACGAGAATTTTACTGATCAAATGATTGTGGAAAAGATAATGCGAAGCTTGACTCCAAAATTCTATCATGTAGTCGCTGCTATAGAAAAGTCTAAGGATCAATCAATTTTTACCTTTGATGAATTGATGGTATCTCTTCAAGCCCATGAGGCGAGACTCAATCGATCTATTGAAAAAAATGATGATAAAGCATTCCAGGGGAAGGAAGCAACAACTAAATATGGTGAGAACAATGGTCCAGCGAGCAGAGGTCGAGGAAGAGGAGGATTTCCTAGTGGTCGAGGTTGTGGTTATGGAAGAGGCAGAGGAAGGAATGATGGGCATAGGCAGTCCAATGAGCAAAGTAACACAAAGAATAGCATTTAGTGTCATCATTTTCAGCGCTACGGACATATAAAGGCTAATTGCTGGTATAAAGACCAGAAAATAAACTTTTGCAACAAAAGAAAATGAGGGAGAATTATCTCTTTATGGCTTGCATTAATACAGATCACAAGCCAAGTGATGTATGGTTTGTAGATAGTGGTTGTTCAAATCATATGACAGACACAAAATCTTTGTTCTAGGGCTAGATAATAAGCAAAAGAAAAAGGTCTAGCTTGGCAACGCAAAAGAGATGCAGGTTGAAGGAAAAGGAACTGTGCGTATTAATACTAACCACAACAAAGTAAAAATGTTGGACAATATTCAATTTGTACCTGACTTAGGATACAATTTATTGTGTGTTGGACAACTAATATCTGATGGTCATTCTGTTCAGTTTGATGATGATGCTTGTGTCATTACAAACATGAAATCAGGCAAGAAGGTTTGCATCACTATGACGCCAAACAAGATGTTTCCACTGGATGTTTCTAACATGGAAAGTTTTGCACTTGCTGCAAGTGAAAAGGATGAGTCAAAGTTGTGGCATTTGAGGTATGGTCACCTTAATATAAAGGGTCTGAAATTGCTAGTTGACAAATGTATGGTTCTTGGGCTACCAAAAATTGATTCTATTGAATTGTGTGAAGGGTGAATTTATGGAAAACACACTAGGAAGTATTTTCCTGTTGGAAAAGCTTGGAGGGCTTCGAAGTGTCTTGAATTAATACATGTTGATTTATGTGGACCTATGCATACTACATCTTTTGGTGGGAGTCGTTATTTTCTACTATTTATTAGATGATTGTAGTCACATGAGTTGGGTCTATTTTTTAAAAAGAAAATCAGAAACATTTCAAAAATTCAAGTACTTTAAAGCCCAGGTTGAGAAGCAAAGTGGTCTGTGCATAAAAAAAATTCGCACAGATAAAGGCGGCGAATTCTTTTCCAAGGAGTTTAATCTCTTCTGTGAGGAAAATGTCATTCATAGGGAACTGACAACACTTTATACTCCGAAGAAAAATGGTGTTGCTGAGCGAAAAAATTGCACTGTTGTGGAGATGACAAGAAGCATGTTACACGCAAAGGGAGTTCCAAATCAATTTTGGGCTGAAGTTGTAGCGACATCAATCCATTTATTGAATCTGTCTCCAACGAAGGTTGTTATGTATCAAACTCCATTGGAAGCTTGGAAGGGTAGAAAACCAACTGTAAGTTATTTAAGAATTTTTGGTTGTATTGCTTATGCTTTGGTGAATTCCCAATTTCGTCATAAGTTGGATGAAAAATCTTAAAAATGTGTTTTTATTGGTTACTGCACACAATCTAAAGCATATATATAGTATAACACTCTTAGTAGAAAGGTTTTAATTATAAGCGATGTAGTATTTGATGAATTCGATAGCTGGAATTGGAGTGGAAGCAACGATAAGATGCAAGAGCATATTCCTATGCCCACTAGAATCACTTTCGATGCAATTCAGCAGCCAACTCCTACAGCTACAACAACCAGTGCTAGTACCACTTCTCCAGATTCATTTTCTTCAACTTCAGGGAGTATAAAATCTTCATCTACTGTTCTTGAAGAGTCTTCGATGAGACAATTCCATTAAGAAGATTAAGAAGGCTTAAAAAGCCGAACCTGAAGTACGCCTATGACGTGTATACATCTTGTCAATTTTATTTTGCTATTTCACATCCTACACATTATGGAGAAGCAACTGAAACGGAAGAGTGGCGGAGAGCGATGTTAGAAGAAATGAAATATATCTAAAAGAATGGCATGTGGGAGATGGTGGAATTACCAGAAGACAAAAATGTAATTGGTTTGAAATGGGTGTTCAAGACAAAGTTTGCAGTGGATGGGATCATGCAAAAGCATAAAGATCGTCTTGTGGCAAAAGGATATGCGCAACAATATGATATTGATTTTGAAGAAACATTTTCCTAGTTGATCGATTTGAAATTGTTAGACTTGTTCTAGCATTGGCTGCATAGTCACAATGGCTAGTTTATCAATTTGATGTAAAGTCGGCATTTATCAATGGAGACCTACAAGAAGATGTATATGTAGCACAACCAGAAGGTTTCATAAAGAAGGGCGATGAAACAAAGGTCTACAAACTAAAAAAGGCATTGTATGGTTTGAAGAAAGACCCACGAGCGTGGTATAGAAAAATAGATGGATATTTTCAGGGAAAGGAATATATGAGAAGTGAGAATGAACCAACGTTGTACGTAAAGAATAAAGGTAATGATTTCATCATTGTTTGCCTTTATGTTGATGATATCATTTATTCTAGATCTTCTATATCTCTAGTGGATGAATTTAAGTCCCAAATGATGAATGAGTTTGAGATGTCAGATATGGGGTTATTACATTATTTTCTTGGCCTTGAAGTCCATCAAGCTGAAGATGGAATATTTCTTTCACAAAGGAAATATGCCAAGGCCTTCTCCCTAAGTTTGGTTTGCTTAATTGCAAGCCTGCTGCTACACCTATGAATGTTGGTGAAAAAATGCAGCTTAAGGATGGAGCAGAGATGGACGATGCTAGAAGTTTCAGAAGCATGGTTGGAGGTTTATTTTACCTAACACATACTCGCCCCGATATTACATTCTCTGTTGGTGTTATATCCAGGTTTATGCAACAACTTTCAAAGGTTCATTTTGGAGCAGCAAAAAGAATTATGAGTTATGTCGCTGGAAATATGGACAACGAGATTTGGTATTCACAATTTTCTAACTTCAGATTATGTGGGTTCACAGATAGTGACTATGCTGGTTCATTGGATGATAGACGAAATATTTCAACACATATTTTTACTCTTGGGTCAGGAGTAATAAGTTGGAGATTAAAGAAGCAATCTACAACAACCATATCCACGTTTGAAGCTGAGTACATTGCAGCTACTTCAGCGGCTTGCCAAGCTATCTGGCTAAGAAGGATGTTAGCAGAACTTCAGCATAAGAATGAAAGTGCAACAGAGATATATTGCGACAACAAAGCATCAATCTCCATGTCAAAGAATCCAAATTTTCATAGTAGAACACAGCACATTGATGTTCGCTTCCATTTCATTCGTGATTTGGTTGCAAAGGAGGAGATTGTACGGAAGCATTGTAGTACACATAAGCAATTTGGCTGATATATTGACCAAGTCGTTGGCAGCAGACAAGTTTATCTATTTGAGGGCTTTGCTTGGTGTCTGTAACTTTGAATCAAGGGGGAATATTGAAGACGGATTCAAAGTATGACCTGATCAATTATGTTTGTTAGTAGTGTCCTATATTCTAGGGCTAGTTGTTAGCAAACATGCTGATCATGGTGCAGTACTTTCTAGTTTTGTTTTGGTTAGTAATTACTTGTTTAGTTAATGGAAGTAGTGATCACTTAATGAATTAGTAGTTTGTTATTTCAAGTCTATAAAAAGTTGTACTTTCCTGTGATTTCAAATACAGTAGAAAATACTTTAGCTTACAATTCTCTGTTTCTTCTCAAAAGTTTTCATGCCTATTTACTCTGACAAATGCATATAGAAAAAGTTCCAATCTTGAATATACAGAAATCTACTCAAATTACAAATCTTGTAAATGCATACATATAGTTGTTCATGTCAACTGAATTTTGAAAATTTGTTGCTACTATATGACTGTAACACTAATAGATTAATTTTATAGGTTCCATTACTTGTTTTATTTTGGTATAATATCAATATCATTCAGCAAAGTCAAACAACTGAACTCTTGCTATCTCTGGAAAATATTTATGACATTCTTCACAAGTGTCTATGCTCATTTTTTTTTGTAATGAGGATAAGAAGATCCCCATCCCCTGATTAAGCACCTTGTTAGTTAGTGAAGCTAGACTCCATTATTCGTTAAGAGCATCTTGGAAAAACAAGACTAGAAATTTCAAAACAATTACTTAGAAACTTAAATAAGTTCTTTAGTTTCGCCTTAACTGATATATATATCATTGAACTTAAGTTGTACATAGGTAAACATTCAACAAAAGAATTTTTTTTAAAAAATTGCGCACTGTGTTCAATACCTGCATTGGAGTCTTAAATTCTGATTAGCACCACGATGTCCATATTTGGTGGTAACGCGCTTCCTAACAAAGGTTACTTCATACCTAGGGGTCTCAAAATCAAGATGTATAATTAAGAAGAAATGATTACTTACCATGTAACACCCTTAAAATTTCTAAGTTAAGACTCGAATCATTCTTCATTTTTGAATAAGATCATACTAGATGATTTTTAGTTTTTGTTAGGTGTTAAGGTCAACTCTTTACTTTGGAAATGATTTTTTATATGAATTAAAGTTACTAGAATCTCCTAGCACAAAGTTGAGTTGAAAGTTTTTTTTACCAAATGTCTTTGAATATGAGATTTTACTTAGGTCAACTTGAAACAATCATATCTTTTAGAATATGAAGAGTTACGGGATCCTTATCCTATCAAATTAATGGTATTTGAATCTGCTTTCCAACATACAAAATTTGCGTCAATGCGAGTTAAAAGTATACAGTTATGACTATTTTAGCAACATATTACAGTACATTGACGAATTAGCCGACAATTAAACATTAAAAATGGGTCATTTTTTGTATTTTTACCTCTAAGAAAATCCTGAAAGAGTTTCTTGAGTAATTAAAGGTCAAAACAGTAAGATTTCCATCTCTTAATCCCCCATTCTCTTCTCTCTCAAACCCCAAGGCAAAACCCGAAGGAAGAATCAAAGTAGAAGACTTAAATTCAAGATTCTATCAGTCTTTTCAACTTTCTTCTTCAAGGTAAGTCCTTTCTCCAAGAATTGTATTCTTTCCAACTTAATTTTCATCATACAATTATGCATCATTAATGAGAATCTTAATCTTGGTCATAGGGTTTGTAGAAACTAATTCAAGAATCTTAGAAAAAGGTTTTATTGATTTTCTCCTTCAAACTAAGGTTTAAAGACTTCTAATCAAATTCTTCTTCAAAATTCTACAATTTTGTTTCCCAGGTATGTGATTCTATCATAGTGTTGAACTTGTTCTTCCTCACGCCCTACATTTACTTTCAAATCAGTAAAATAAAAATCTAAGGCTCTATCCCTATATTTTATTATTGTTGAGATAACTTAATTTTGAGTTCTTGAGTTCCTGATTCTTTTTAAAATTCTATTCCTAATTACTGAATTGTTATATATTTTGTATTAATATTCTTGAGTTAATTTGTTTATGTCTATATTCAACATGAGCCTTATGAATTGAGTATTCTTGAGATGAGTAGTATTGTTGAGTTCTGAGTATTAAGTTTTCTATATTTTTATTGATATCTTGAGTTAATTCGTTAATGTCTATATTAAAGCATGTACCCTATTTAAATTATAAATTTTGAGAATGTATTAAAGCTAACATTTTGTGTTTTAAACAAAGTTTGTGAGGAATTAAAAAGGGGTTTGAGAAAGAGTATAAGGGAGCTAAGTACCTCAAATGTTTCATTCTTAAATGAAGAAAGAGAGTATTATTTAAAGAAAATAAAAACTTAATTTTCTAAACGAATTTATGAGTTCATATATATTTAAAAGAAGTGACCTCTTTTAAGAGGCTAGTATGAGTAATTATCTCAAACCTGAGAAAGAGTACGTTTCATAGATTTGAGCAAGAGTATATATATTATTGAGAGTAATATTGAGCACCGATATAGGAATGAGTTCCGAAAACTCAAAATCCTTATTAACCATATCTTGCTAACATGGGTACAAGATCATACTTTTAGGATGAATTCTTATTGCTCAGTGAATCAACTTAGTTGAGAGGTTCTATACTCGGCATGGTATATGAAAATTCTGGTAGCGTAGGCGAGATATTATATGAGTTCATATATATCTCATAGTAATAGTTTTCGATTAGAGAATCTCCCTAATATAGTTAAAAGTGTATTTTTATTATATCACTTAATATGTTCAGTTCAAAGATGAGTAAGTATTTTGACAAAGTTTAATGGTTTCACTTCTTTATCAACACCTATTACAATCCTTTTATTCAGTTCAAAGTATTGATGTCATTTCTTAGGATCCTCAACAAGATCTGTTAAGATCACTTTATCCTTCGTCACCTTTCTAGTGAGGTCTCCTTGTTTCCGGAGGACTCCAGTCTTATGAGTTGTCAGTATTAGTAGCAATTTGAGTAGTTATGGATCTTTTCCCAACACTCATTTGTACATAGTAGAGGCTTAATAGATAGTTAGTTTTGGAGATTCTTTCAGTTTAGAGGTTTTCTTTAAAACTTATGTTTAATACTTAGTATATTCACAGAGTTTAGAGATTTAATACAATGTTGATTTATCATTTCTTTTGTTTTGATATTTATGTATGTTTGAGATAGTCTTCCACTTGCAGTCAAAAAGGATGAGGGTTCTCTTGGAGACCATGACGGTTCTCGAGTATCAGACATGTCAAGTCTGGAGGTTTGGATTCTGACAAACTTGGTATTAGAATCTCAAAGTTTAAGTGTCCTAGGTTGTCTATGAAGTCTTGTTAATAGGATATTATTTATGGTTGTGAGGGCCCCACTTCTATAACAGAGGAATTACAGAATTTTAATAGAAGATCCCCTTCTTTCATACTCTAAATTGTGCAATACAACTGTTTCATAAGAAACTTACTCAAACTCATGCATTTCTCAAATCCATTAACCTATCCCTCATACCCAACATGGTTGAAATAGTAAAGACAGATCCTTATCGATGAGTAACTCTCAACAATAGTTTTTACAAAGTCATCTTGAGATAAGCCCATGTGTGATCACAAGTGTTGAGATTCAAGAGAATGTACTCTTATTCAAATGACTCGTGCATTCAAGCTAAAACAAGATGTATTCCCAAACTCTTTTCTCTAAAACGTTTTTCAATTGAGACCCTTTTGAGGATGTCTGTTTTAGATATTTGGTATTATTTTTATCCCAAAAGATAGTATGAGTTACGATGTTATGACTAGTAATAGTAAAAGTGGCCAGAGTTAGAATAATGCATGTAGGGGTAGACTAATCTAAGGAAGGAAGGTAGTGATGAGGAAATTTAGGTTGTTGCAATAATGTACCCACTAAGTTATTAATGAGGATTTTCCCCCGATCGGTAGACTAAGAACTAATGAGTTAGAGTGTACTTTAACCAGAAATAAGTTTATGCCGATGTGTTATTGTGCTAGTGAAGTCCAAGTATATGTGTTGAATATAAGAATAAAATATTCATGTGGTGATAGATCTAAGATAGGCTTATGATTTTGAAGGGAGAACCCTTAGTATTCAGATGATTATAGAAGTAATTGTGGAATGGTGTATAGTGAGTTGGTAAATAGTACATAGGTTGTAAAAGAGAATATATTCATAGATTGTAATTATATAGATTACTAGGCAAAGATCGACTTTTTTTCCTTCAGGTTTTAGGGATCTTTTGTTTTATTGATTCTATCTACATGTTGTAAGTTAGTGTACTATATCAGAAGTGGTTTCTGCCCATGTTTAGTACTAGCAATTAAGCTTGAATTAGAGATGAGTGTCATAGGGGGGGGGGATGGCAACACGAGGGTGATGATGTTAGTTTTAAGATCAGATCTAGTATCAGCTTTAGACCCAAGGGGATGATAAGATGAGAAATCAAGTCCAATATTATGAATCAAATATTTATGTGTTGAGAAAGAGTTATAGTGTTATATCAATCCAGTCATTCTCATGCGTATTCTCAAAGTTTAACAATTACAACATCCTGTTAATGTTTCTAATATCAGAATTGTATCTATGACTTATGCTCATACATTTTAGATAGATTCACATCTATGCTTAATTACCAGGGACAAAGACTTTAGGAAATTGATCTCAATCTTATACCATAAAGTTATAGATATCAGCCTCATGATACGAACTTATGCATACTAGCACTCACGTCTCTTAGTATGATCAGTATCACAAATTCTTGATTTACTGTCAATGGCTATCAACAAAATATATATCATTCATATTCTTACGTCAGATTTCTCAAATGAATCATGCTTATGACCTTTCGCTCTAAGCTTTTTTAGTGATCCATTTTAATTTTCTTTAGCGATGCTGATGACAAGTTGTATTCCTTGAGAGTAGGGTGAAAGTGTTGCTAAACTGTAAATCTATCAGTCTATCGCTTAAGGCATTGTAGTCTTAATCATACTTTTTACCCATATATCCTTGTTTCATGCCAAATAATGTCGTTGAGGTCCTCAATAAGAGTCTGTTGAGATCATTTTATATGCGCGTCAGCTTTTGAGTGAAGTCTCCTTGCTTCTAGATGTTTCCAGTTTTATGAGTTGTTAATATTAGTAGCATTTGGAGTAGTTGTGGTCTTGTTTTGACACTCGTCAATATATAGTAAGGGATTCATAGATAGGAAACTTTGGAGGGTCTTTCTGTTTCAGATGTTCTCTTCAAAATTTATGTTTAATACTTAGTATACTTCAAGATTTTGAGAGTTGGTACACCATTGATTTAGAATTTCTTTTAGGTTGATTTTATGTATGCTCAAGTTATTCTTGCACTTGTAGTCTACCAGGATGAGGGCTTGCTTGGGGACCAACAATGGTTTTCATGTGTCAGCCACATTTATGATGTAGTTTCGGGTCGTGACATACAACTCCAGCACGACCATTGTTTGTATCAAAAGGCTATAGTCTTGAGTCACAAAGAAAGATATAAAGCTTAAGAGGAAAACTTATTCCGATGGGGCATCTCTTTATAAAAAAGCTGCTACCTGGAAAAAAGGGAAAAGCTAAGTGGACTTGTGACTATAAAAAATAAGATAAATATAACTTTAATTACAATTTTAAAATTGACTTTGTGTTTGACAATACTTTTAAAAAAATATATTTAGAACTTGAAATGTTGTTTAAAAAATATATGATTTATAGGTCACAATTTTTAAGAACTCGCCCAAAATATTTTTTACTGAAAGCAAATCAGTCCAAATGAAAAGAATTCTGGAAAAAAATATTTTGATCATGTATGATTTTGTTTTTCTCCTTCCCCGCTTTGCCTTTGAGTTTTATTTTTGTATATGTTTAATAATTGAACAAAACAGAATCAAAATCAATACGCACCTAATAAAAAATATACGTCATATTTTATTTTGTTTGTTTTTTAAATAATTTAAAATAGACTAATTTGATTTTAGTTTTGGCTCAATAACCAATCAAATGTTAATTTTCTAGACAGCAATGTTCTAGTTGTTTGTAATCATTAAGAAAACTCACAAAGATGAAATGCACGACATCCAAAAGGAAGATGTGAATGTACAAAGCAAGATGAAAATGAAGGTAGAGTTGAAGACATCTCCAAATTGAGATATAAAAGAAATAGGGAAGCCCAATTTGGAAACCCTAAGAATTGTGGTTTGGATATACAGGCACACTTGTTTACTCTTTTAATTGGGTCGTTGTCTTCTCTTGAATATTTTTTTTGGGGACTTTTGGTCTATTTCTTTCTGACATATTTTGTCACGCCCCGAGCTATCCCCGAGACGAAGACACGGAACCTAGGACCACAAGTGATCCCAAGCTAACCCTGCTGGCATAATCATGAGCACACTAAAGATAATAAACTCAATGTGGAAGCTAAATCATAATTTAAACTGAAAAGATGGGGAATACTCATATTCTATAACTGAGATATTTGAAAACAATGAGTTTAATACAAAGAAGTCATTAACTCAGTACTAAGCTGAAGCTAACTATGTCTGAAAATAGCATCTAAACTGACTAGAAATGATGGGACAAGCCCCAGCTAAGTCTAGCAAAAACTGAAACTACATGACTAAAAGACTAAAATGAACTCATGACTATTCTCCTCGGAGAATGAGGACTCACCACTGAATCTGCAGAACTGGAGATCGAGAATCGACCTAAACTCGATCTGGATGCTGAGAACCTGAACCTACATCACGAGAAGATGTAGCGCACATATGCGTCAGTACTTGAAGGTACTGAGCATGTAGGATAGAGTAAAGCTTAAATAAAACATAACTAAACAAGCACAAAAGCAAGTATAATAATCTGAACATGATATACTGAATTCTAAGCTAACTGGATGCAATGACCAAATTTATAACATTCTGCGACTGAATGATAACTGAACTGTAAATATGGTCAATGCATTAGAGTCTGACTGAACTATGGGAGCTACTAATAACCGATAATAAAACCACATGATCTAAATGTGGAGTCCGATGTATACGCCCCATCGAGAGGACCCAATATACCCTACCAGAGGTATAAAGGAAGGCTGAAGTGATCACTAAACTGATGCCCACAGAGGGGACTTACATCCTACTTGGCTAGTAGTTCTGGGACTAATTGGGTACGCTGAAACCTAATCCAACTCGGTATTATGCTACTCCCAGTGAATTATGTAATTAACTGTTTATGATTGTTTTTTCATAAATACTGGATAGCTCAAAACTAAACATGGAAACGAGAATGCAACAATTAATCTGGTAATTATGCATTTATAACTGAGGCATGTATATCTAAAGTAACTGAAATATCTGACCTAGCATGTGTAATTCTAGAAATAAATAAATACATAGCTAGAATTCTAAAATTCATGCGATAAACTGAATAATAACATGGAAATCTTATTTGGAACATATAACTAATTAATTTATGAAGTTCTGTTGAAGTTCTAGAAAACCTAGGTCTAATCT
Source organism: Solanum lycopersicoides (assembly GCA_022817965.1). Classification (NCBI taxonomy): domain Eukaryota; kingdom Viridiplantae; phylum Streptophyta; class Magnoliopsida; order Solanales; family Solanaceae; genus Solanum; species Solanum lycopersicoides. The sequence goes on from CM040621.1 coordinate 22,076,003, forward strand.
TGACATGGGAATGAAGAATCTGACTGAAAACTAGGGACCCAATGGGTGAAAGGAATACACTAGTGAAATACCACATACCTGGTGATGAAATCCACAGAGAAATATTTAGATTTCGAGGCTGGAACTGAGGGAACCTGGTTACGTTCTTGAACTAGAGTTTAAACAATGTAGGAAAAGACCAAAAGACCCTTGACTTAAAAGTTGTCGGAGTCACAGACGGAGTCGACTGACGGTCCATACTGCTCTACCGTCGTTTGTGACTGAGAGTTGAAAGTCAGCTGACGAATCGAAGGAGTCAACTGACGGACAGTAAATCGACTGACGGTCCGTACTGGTCGACCATCGTTTGTGACTGAGAACTTAAAGTAAGATGATCAATCGGCGAAGTCGACTGATGGTCCGTACTAGTCGATCGTAGTTTGTGACTTGGAACTGAGAGTCAGCTGTCCCATCGATGGAGTAGACTGACGGACCGTAAGTCGACTGACGATCCATAGTTGGCTCCGTCGCTGGCACCTGCAACTTCTGAAAATTTGAATTTTTTGTACTTTTTTGGATACGGGGTGTTACATTATCTCCCCCTTGGGACCATTCATCCTCGAATGATGACTAAACTAGCTTATATAAAGGGAGAGAGCTGAAATCCCTACTACTAAACAGTGAGGACTGATTTTTTGACTGAATTGAGTTCCAAGAACATTCAAATACGCTGAAAAAGCAAGTACAAACCAAGGAAACATGACTCTAAGGTTGAATTCACTCATGATTGACTGAAAAACTGAAGAGGAACTATTACCTCAAGCTGGAGTGGAATCGGAAGTAAAGAGGTGAGTATACTTGGCTTTCATGGCTGCTTCTGCTTTCCAAGGAGCTCCCTCTATGGAATGACTCCTCCACAAAACTTTGACTAAAGCGACTTCTTTGTTTCTCAACCTTCTAACCTGACGATCAAGAATCTCAACTGGTACATCCTCATAAGAAAGACTATCTTTCACCTCCACAATCTCTAATGGCACTACAGAGGCTGGATCACACACACACTTCTTCAAGACCGAGATGTGGAAGACTGGATGCACTGCTGCTAGTTCTGCTGGTAACTCTGACTCATATGCCACATTGCCAACCCTTTCAAGATCTTGTAAAGGCCTACATATGTAGGACCGAGCTTCCCTTTCTTGCATAATCACATCACCCCCTTCATAGGTGACACTTTCAGGAAAACCCAATCATCAACTTGGAACTCTAGTTCCCTTCTCCTTACATCTGCATAAGATTTCTGACGACTCCTGGTTGTCTTAAGTCTATCTCTAATGAGTTGAACTTTCTCCATATCATAAAGGACTGAATCTTTCCCTATCAAAGCTGTTTTACCTACTTCAAACCAACCAATAGGAGATCTACATCTACGCCCATACAAAGCCTCATAAGTGGCCATCTGAATATTTGAATGGTAGCTATTGTTGTAGGCGATCTCAATAAGAGAAAGGTGATCATCCCAACTACCCTTGAAATCGATCATACAATCTCTCAATATATCCTCTAGGGTCTGAATGGTACGCTCTGCCTGTCCATCGATCTGCGGATGAAATGACATGCTAAGGTTAACCTGAGTACCAAGACCCTTCTAAAATGACTTCCAGAAATAAGAGGTAAATTGAGGACCTCTATCTGAGATGATAGACAAAGGAACCCCATGTAACCTCACAATTTCATTAATGTAAAGCTTGGCCTCGTCCTCTGCCTAATATGCAGTCTTGACTTCCAAAAAGCGGAAGACTTAATTATCCTGTCAACTATCACCCAAATGGAGTCTTGTTTTCTGCGAGTACGAGGTAACCCTTTGATGAAATCCATATTGATCAAATCCCACTTCCAAGTAGGAATATCGATCTCTTGAGTCATACCTCCTGGTTTCTGATGTTCTACCTTGACTTTCTGGCAATTGGGGCACTTACTCACAAAGTCTTCTATATACCTCTTCATGCCATTCCACCAATAGACTTCCCGTAGATCGCGGTACATCTTAGTGTCACCTGGATGAATAGAATATTTGGAGTTATGGGCTTCTGCAAGGATATGCTTTCTCAACTCACCCACATCAGGAACACACAATCTACCCTGGTAGCGAAGTAGACCATTTCCCCCTTGGGAGAAAACCTCCACTCTTTGATTGTGGACTACACCCTTAAGTTCAAGAAAGATTGGATCACTGTCTTGATTTTCCTTAACCTCCACTGCCAAACAAGATTTTTCCCCATTCTAAATTGTTACACCACTGTCTGATATGCTCATCAGGCGAACTCCCAAGCCAGCAAGCCTATGAACATCCTTCACTAGCTCATTCCTTTCTTCCTCAACATGGGCTACACTACCCATAGATAATCTGCTAAGAGCATCTGCTACTACATTCGCCTTATCAGGATGATAATGCACACTCATATTATAATCCTTAAGGAACTCAAGCCATCTCCACTGGCGAAGATTCAACTCTTTCTGCGTGAATACATACAGAAGGCTCTTATGATCAGTGAGCACATCTACATGAACACCATACAAGTAGTGTCTCCATATCTTGAGTTTAAACACCACTGCTGCAAGCTCGAGGTCATGGGTTGGATAGTTCTTCTCATGAACCTTAAGTTGTCTAGAGGCATAAGCTATAACCTTATCTCGCTGCATCAACAAACAACCTAGGTCAACTCTGGATGCATCACTATAGATCACATGACCATTTGAACCCTATGGTAGAGTCAAGACAAGAGCTGTAGTCAATCTTGTTTTCAATTCTGCAAAGCTTTTCTCACAATCATCTGACCATTGAAACTTGACCATCTTCTGAGTTAACCTAGTCAATGGTGAGGCCATGGATGAGAATCCTTCCACGAACCTTCTGTAATAACCCACTAGCCCTAAGAAACTTTTGATATCTGTAGCTGAGGTAGGTCTGGGCCATTGTTTCACTGCTTTTATCGTCTGTGAATCCACTCGGATCTTTTTGCTAGATACAATGTGACCAAGGAAAGCAACAGATTGCAACCAGAACTCACATTTGCTAAACTTAGCGAATAGCTGGCGATCCTTGAGAGTCTGTAGAACAATTATCAAATGACTCGCATGTTCTTCCTTATTCCTAGAGTAAATGAGGATATCATCAATAAAGACAATAATGAACAAGTACAAGTACTACTTGAACACTCTATTCATCAAATCCATGAAAGGTGCATGAGCATTGGTTAGTCCAAACGACATAACTACAAATTTATAATGACCATACCGAGTTCTGAAGCTGTTTTCGGAATGTCACTATCTCTGACTCTAAGCTGATGATAACCCGATCTGAGGTCTATCTTTGAGAAGTGACTAGCACCCTGAAGTTGGTCAAACAAGTAATCAATCCTGGGGATGGGATACTTATTCTTGATTGTGACCTTGTTCAACTGTCTTTAGTCAATGCACATTATGAGAGAACCATCTTTCTTCTTTACGAACAACACTTGTGCACCCCATAGTGAAATACTAGGTCTGATGAAGCCCTTATCTAGAAGGACTTTCAACTGCTCTTTCAATTCCTTAAGCTCTGTTGGATCCATTATGTAAGAAGGAATAGAAATAGGTTGGTTATCTGCAAGAAGATCAATTCCAAAGTCGATTTCCCTTTTGGGAGGGACTCCGGGAAGATCATCTCGAAACACTTTTAGAAATTCACATACTAATGGAACTGACTCAAGAGTTGGGGTTTCAGTGCTGGAATCTTTAACCCGAACTAGATGATAAAAATAAACCTTAAAGATCATCTTTCTGGCCTTAAGGTAAGAAATGAATCGACCCTTAGGCGCTAAGCTACTACCCTTCCACTCTAAGATTGGTTCGTCTGGAAACTGAAAACGAAAAATCCTAGTTCTACAATTGACTGAGGCATAGAAGGAATGTAACCAATCCATGCCTAGAATTACATCAAAGTCTACCATTTCTCACTCTACAAGATTTGCTGAGGTGACTTTCTGAGAGACTGTGACAGGGGTTGTAATAGTATACCTGTCTAGCTATAACTGGGTCACCGACTGGAGTAGACACTGTGAAAGGTTCTGAAAGAGTTTTTGGACTAATAATGAATTGAACTGCTATGTAAGGAGTTACAAAGAAAAGAGTAGCCCCTGGATCTAACAATGCATAAACATTAAGGTCAAAGACTCGTAAGGTGCCAGTAACTACATCAGGAGAACCTTCCTGATCCTGGCGAGCCTGAAGAGCATACAACATGTTCTGGCGTTGACCGCCACTGGTACCAGATGAGTTACCCTGCTGAGTCGGGCAACTTGCTGGTGCTGATGAAGTTGTATACTGAGTTGTACCGTTTCCACCTCCTTGACCCTGTATAGAAGGACAATCCCTCAACCTGTGACCAGACTGACCGCACCCAAAACATCCTTGTTTTCCTGCGATACACTCACCCCGGATGGTTCTTACCACACTTAGGGCAAGCGGGGTAAGTCTTGGTGCCTGAAACACTTCCCTGAGACTTAGAGCCAGGTGCTCTAACCTTCTGGTCATACCTGTTCTTGGAGGATGAAACACTAGATGACGAATGGGCTTGTGCTGAAAACTTCTGCTGACTCTGCGAGCGATTTTCACCATCCGATTTCTGCTAAGAATAGTCATAGCACCCAGTCCTAGCCTTCTTATTCTCCTTGTCCTGTTAAGCTTATCACCCTCAACCTGTTGAGCATGAGTCATAAGCCTAGAGATGTTCATATCTCCTAGTAACATAGCATTTCTACAGTCAGATTTCACCAAATCCGACACTCCATACAAGAACTTATTCATCTGAGCCCTGGAATCAGCAACCATGTAAGGAGAATACCTGGAGAGTTGGTTAAACTTAAGCCCATACTCTTGTACAGTCATGTTTTCCTGCCTCAATTTCATGAATTCCTGAGCCCTGGAGTCACGTGTGAAATTGCGTGACACATGAATTCTATTGAAGGAGCCAAATTTATCATGTCACATGATAATTCAATAAAGTTGGTCAAAAATATTTGTCCTTATTTCAACTCTTCCAGACTACAATGATAAATAAGACCCTCATAATTCAGAAAAAAATTATTATATATCTTGTGTACTTTGATAACGCGCAGAAATAACATATTCAAGAAGAAAATGAACTCCAAAGACCATGATGACTTGATTCCTTTTTATGATGCACATGACAATGCTAATGATGAATGTCAAGTAATCAGGAAAAACAAGTCCGAGAAAGACGGACAGAGTAATAGAGGAACACATTAGATTACTTCATCTACACATAAGAAACCAACAATGAAGATTAAATTGTGTATCAAGAAAGCTGTACAAGTTGCTCCTCATCAAATACAACCTTTTTTAGATTACTCACAAAAAAAAAAATTGCACTATAATTACAAACCAGTTGAGAGAACAACCCAAAACTCTGTGCTTGTGAGACTAACACAAAAAGAAACAAAAAACATAAAAAACATGGAGATGAAGTTTGAATTAAAAAGGAGAAAATTTGACAGAAGATTGGTAGAACAAAGTAAAGCCAAGAGAAAGAATGTAATGTTCAACTTTCATGATATGCCTAAACCCGCTGAAGACTCGTGTGCTCCCAGAAGACACTGGTGGAATAGAAAGAGATTTTGATTATATCATGATTTAATCTGTTGAAAATTTTACACCAAAATCTTTTCGAGTTGTCTAGTAAATTGTGGACTTCAGTAGCATTCTAATGATTACTAATTTGAATTTGATTCTAACTTTCCTGCATGAAAATTATCTCAATCATTAAATAAAACAGTTGCAATTTACTTAATGAAGATGTATGCTTGCTTTAAAGTTTTGTTATAAACAACTCAGAATTTCATTATTGCCTTTTGTTATCTTCATCCAACTCTGGATTTATTCATATTTTCCTTAATCTAATATTTACAATGAAATTGATATTTATATCTCGAGTCTCACCATATGCTAATACTGAATAGGGACAAACTACTTTACTTACTAGTCATTTTAGGTATACTCGTAATATAGAAGATATCACTAGCAATTTGAGTTTTTTTTGGTTCAATAGTGGAGCTAGGAGCTCATTTTATTCGAAAATAAATATGTCTATACAAAATAGACCAAATGGGCTACAAAAAAAATTCAGGAGAAAATTATGGCCAAGTCAAAAGTGTAAACCAACATGCCCTTCTATATAGACCCTAATTCTTAGGGTTATCAAATTGAAACCCACCTCCCTCGCCCCCCCCCCCCCCACATTTCCTTCATATCTTCGTTAGGAGCTCTTTTCAAATCTACATTCTTTTTCCTCTTGCTCTGTTTCATTAATATCTTTCTTTGATATGACATGCAATGCATCTTCCTATGACCTGCAATGCAATGCATCTTCCTGAGATTTTTTAATGATGAAGAACAACTAGAACATTATTGGCAAGAAAATAAAAATATGGGTCAGTTATTTAGCCAAAACTAAAATCAAATTAGTCTTTTTTAAATTATTTTTTAAAAAATCAAATAAAATATGATGTATATTTATCTATTTGGTTGTTATCAATTTTATTCAGTTTAGTTTAATTGTTAAACTTATACAAGAAATAAAATTGAAATACAAAGTGGGGAAGGAGAAAAAAAAATGATCGAAATTATTTTGTTCAGAACACTCCTATTTTCGCCCTTTTTGCTTTCATAAATAAATATTTCGAGCCAGTTCCTAAAAATGAGGGGATATAAATCATATGTTTTTAAATAACATTTCAAATTCTAAATGTATGTTCAAAAAGTATTTTCTAACACAAATCCAATTATAAAAATTCCAAATGAAGTGATATTATTTAATTTTTATAGCCAAACGTCCATTTAGCTTCTTCTCTTTTCGCTCTGTGGCGGTTTTTGGGTAAAGATCTGCTGCATCATATTAAGTTTTCCCCTTAAGCTTTATATCTTTATTACTGACTAATGACTATGTCCTTTTGATACAAACAATGGTCATGGTAAGTACTCCTTTATTCTTAATCGGAGATCTCAAGGTTGAGTCCCCTTGATATGACGTCACCTTTTGGGGAAGCCCTTTACCATCAAATGCGAGATATCGTGGTGCTAATCAGGATTTAATCGTCTCCAATGCAGCTTATGTAGACCATATGGAAAAAAATAAAAAATAAAAAAATCTTTTGTTGAATTTTTATCTGTATAGACCTAATGTTCAAAGACATAGATATCTTAAGGCCCAACTATTGAACACATTTATGTTTAAGAGTAATTGTTTTCAAATTTCCTAGTCTAGTTTGTCCAAGGTCCACTTAAAGCATAATGGAGTCTAGATTTAGTAACTAAGAAGGTTCTAAATCAAGGGTAAACAATATAGAATGTTCCTAGCTTGACTCTTTTTTTTTTTGTGCCTCTTTAGAAGAATTGCTAGGAAGATGGGGTGGGTCTCATTCTCATTACAAAAACAAAATGAGCATAGATGCTTGTGAAATAGACATTTGTGAAGAATATTGTCGATTTTATGCAGACAGATAGTGCAATTGTTTGACTTTCAATTGTTTGACTTTGTAGAATGATAGTGATATTACGCCAAAAGAAAATGTTGTGAATCAAGATGACTTTCTACTGACTTATGTGTTAGAAGTTGTGAATGGTGTTGATTTATATGTGATTATTGGTCTGAGTAAAATATTAGAGAGTTTTAATTGAGATTAGGCCCAATTATCAATAAATTAAATAAGAAGAGGGGTTAGACAAAAGAGTTAGGCATATAGTAAAGAAATTGTCCTTTTCTCTCATCTTCTTTCTAGAGTCTTAACTTATCATCATCATTCTAATCTTTATGTTTAGTTACTAGATATTTCAATGTAATATCTCACAATTTTAAATGGCTAAGAATAAGCTAATAAACTCAAAATATTCATCTTTGGAAAGAAAAGGAAAAATCTTGAAAATATGCCTAATATTAGAAACTGAGTTTTGGTCATTTTCAAATGGCCATAACATCAAGCTCATGATGAGTTAGTGATAGTTCTTGATATTAGTGGAAATCCCTTGGAAATATCTTTCAAACACCTTTGAGTTTGTGCATATTCAATATCGTATGAGTGAGATATGTCTACCGGAAGTTGGGATGTTGAATTGAGGAAAGTCAAAATCCGTATTTAAGAAAGGGCAAACTAGTCTTTTCACCAATTAATTTCCTATTTCATTTTGGGAGTTTATTAAGGTAAAAACTAAGTGTAGTTCAGTTTGGAAGATTAGACTTTACGCTTAGGGCTTGGAGAAGAGAGAGAAAAATCAAGAAAAGGGAGAAAAGTCAAGAATTCGCCAAGCACATCAAGATTAGCGAGTGGATTTCGTCAGGGGTGATCCCTATCAAGGTATGCGAAAACTTTTAGTGTTGGGTCAATTCACCCACACACCAAGATTGTTTCAATTCCATGATTATTGAATTGGTTGAATGAGAATAGTAAGTTCTTGAAGGACATTGTTGAATTTTTTTATTCTAGTTTTTGAAGTCCTATTGTTGCTTTGATTCATGATTCTGGATTGTTTTTCGAGTTAGATCTATTGGATATTGAAGGATTTAATGATCCTAAGGGTTTGGGAAAAGGAGTTTGCAGGGGGATTTAGAGTTGAAAAACGATAGGAGAAAATCATTCAGATGCACCTGGGTAGCACCAGGCGTCGCGTGCCCCATCTGCGCCTGAAAGCCTGGGGCGGCGCGCCTGTAGTGCACCATTTTGGTGCCTCAGTCAGCTGGGGCTGGTGCAGCGCACCCCAAATGTGCCTTGCCCAGTCTTCGTAATTCAGTTTGATTAAGCCTTTCTAAAATGTTTCAACATTTCTAATAATTCTAACTAGTCTAGATGAGTTCTAATCATATAGAAATCATCCAAAAACACGAATTTACAACCTTGAATCCATAACTTCAAATTCAAGAAAAGTTATAGCCAAGTCTAGAGAACTCATAGAGTCCTTTCAAGAAGTCTTTTACAAATACTATAAACTGGTTTTTATAATTAAAGATCAGATTGAGTAAGGAGTAAAGATAAGAAGAAGAAGAAGATCATTTCAAGTTTCATAAGTCTTTCAAAAATGATTAAGTGTCGTTTTAAGACTAAAGCACGAGTTCAATTCAGAGTAAAGTGAAGTATTCCTTCAAAGCAGTATATGGGAACTAAGTATTCCCAAAGGAACTTAAAATGTTTTCACATTTAAAAAGAAGGGGAACTGATATTTCCAAAGATCCTTCGAGCTAGTTTTGAGTTAAAGAGAAATAACTTTCTAAATGAAGCAAGCAGGGAAATTGATACTTCCAATATAGGGGAATAGATGAAAAAACTCACAATCCCCATAAACCATATCGCCACCATGGGTAAAAAAAGGTCATACTTTTTAGATTAACCCTTTTAACAGAAGACTAGTGTATCTATTAGGAAGTTCAAGTCTTATACCTTTGGCCGAGTATAGAACATGCTGGCAGCGTGCGGTAGATCGTTGTATCATCATGTAGCTCTTAAGTGATGGTTGTCAGTTCGAGAGACTTCCGCAGAAGTTAAATGTATTTATATATATATTACCTTATTTGTATTTTTACATACATCTCACAATTATTTGTATTCTTGTATACATTCCAAACTTATAGTATATTTTCAAACACCTTTTCTATATATTACACTTGCTTTTAAATTGGTTTATATTGAAATGAGTCGGTATTATTGAGTTATGTAATTAATGATTTGAGTAGAGCCAAGGTAAATGTTCTTTCTACTCCTTTCAAGCTTAAGTTGTTTTAGCATTCCAACTTGCATACTCGTACATTCAATGTAATGATGTCAGTTGGCCTGCATAGTATCATGATGCAGATGCATGTAACGAGGATCGGCATACGGCGCACCGTTGATCCATTTGAGCACTCTAGAGTTAGTTGTTGATCCTCCTTGCATTCCAGAGGATTCCTTTTATTGTTTTTTTTTATTCAGTATTTTCTTTATTAGAATGTTGTGGGGTCTGTCCCAACATTCATCTCAGTTTTAGAAGTGTACATAGATAGACAGTCAGATGTTAGTAGTTTAGTGGTCTTTGCATTTTCATTCTTATGTTAAAGACTTGGTTTGTAATTTTGGCCAAGTTGAATTTTTAAATCTTTAAAACATTCCAGTTATTTTATTATTCAGTTTAGCTATGTTCTTTTGTCATTATAGTATTGATTGTTGTCTTCCCCTGAGTTAAGTGAGCCAGGCCAAGGGTCCCCTCGAGGCCACCAATGGTCTTCGAGTTCCCCCACACCCAGGGTGTAGGCTCGAGGCATTACAAACTCGATATTAAAGCACATGGTTCAAGATTCCTAGGAAGTCTATGAAGTCGTGTATGTAGAGTCCTAAAATCGATTTGAAGTGTGCTACATCTATAATTAGGAGGCTGCAACATTTAGGTTATACTTCACTTCTTTCATATTCCTTTTCGTGCGTTAGATTTTATCTTTAAAAAGATTCTCTTTGATTCATGCTTACATGTATTTTCAGATAACCATGTCTCAACAAAGAGAAGCAAGAGGTTGTCAATCTAGGATAAATGTAGATGAACCAGAGTTGCCCAATGCACCTGAAGTGCAACCTCATGGAGAAGTCATAAATGCTGAATTTTGTGAGGTTATCCGGATGTTGAGACAAGTTGTGACTAAGCAATTTGGGCAGCAAAGAGGAGCTAGACAAGAAGAGGTTGACACTTAGAGGATTCGTGAATTCTTGAGGATGAATCTTCCCAGTTTCACCGGTTCAAGCATTACTGAGGATCCAGAGAATTTCATTGAGGAACTGAAAAAGGGTTTTGATGAAATGCATCGTGCTGATGCTGAAAGATTTGAGCTACCTGCATATCAAATGAACAAGTAGCTAGGACTTGGTTGGATCAGTTGATGGAGGGAAGAGATGAGGATGCACCACATCCGAGTTGGGACTGTTTTGAAGAAGCTTTCTTGGGGCGTTTCTTTCTCCGAGAATCGAAATAACCTAAGGTACGAGAGTTTCATACACTGAAAAATGGTCTCTTTGAGTGTGCATGAGTATGGGTTGAATTTCACCCAGCTGTCCTTCTATGCTTTTGAAATGGTTAAGGACATGAGGATCACGATGGGCTTGTTTGTCGCTGGCTTGGGTCAATCACCGAGCAAAGCGGGCAGGGCTGCAAAACTGATATATGTTATGGACATATCCAGGCTGATGATTTATGTGAAGCAGGTTGAAGAGAAGAAGTTGAGGGATAGAGAAGAGTATAAAAGCAATAGATCTAAGACACGGAATGAGTCCGAGCAGTAGAAGAGTAATGCCAACCTGTCATCCTTCCAACAGCAACAGAAGGGTCCAGCCTCATCAAATGCTAGTGCACCTACACCTAAGAACAAGGGCTAGTACTATGGTAAGAATTCCAGAGCTAAACTTTCATACTCATAGGGTAGTGTGGCACAAGGAGGATAGTAAGCTTCTTTCCTACGCCAAGTATGGTGAAAACCAGTCCGTTGTTTGTCGTGAGGGCTCAACGAGTTGTTTTATGTTCGGTCAGACCAAGCATTTCATGAGAGAGTGTCCAAAGAATTAATCAAGGGAGTAATGGGGGCAATAGAGCCCTGGCTTCATCAGTTTCTCCACGAGATAGAGCTGCACCTAGGGTAGCTACTTCCGGTACTTTCGGGGGAATAATCGCTTGTATGCTCTCAATAATCGCCTAGAGCACTAAAATTGGCCAAATGTTGTCACTGGTATGATTCAAGTCTTTCACTCTAGTGTTGAGGTACCTCCTATTCAGGTAGTTCCAATAGTAAAAGAGTTTTGAGAAGTCTTTCTAGATGATCTTCCCAAAGTCCCTCTTGAGAGAGAGATAGACTTTGGTATAGATCTTCTTCCAGATACTCGTCCTATCTCTATTCTGACATATATAATGGCACCAACAGAGTTGAAAGAGTATAAAGACCAGTTTAAAGATTTGTTAGATAAGAGTTTCATTCGACCAAGTATCCCACCTTGGAGCACTTCAGTCTTGTTTGTAAGAAAGAAGGATGGTTCCCTTAGGATGTGTATAGATTACCATCAATTGAACAAGGTTACCATCAAGAATAAGTATCCTCTTCCCAAGATAGATGATCTTTTTTATCAGCTTCAGGGTGCTTCTTGTTTTTTCAAGATTGATCTCATACCAAGCTACCACCAGTTGAAAGTTAGGGAATTTGATATTCCAAAGACAGAATTCAGAAAAAGAAATGGGCATTATGAGTTTTGGTCATGAACTATGTTTGACCAATGCACCAACAGCATTTATGGACCTTATGAAACAGAGAATTCAAACTTATTTGGATATGTTTGTTAACATCTTCATTGATAACGTACTAATCTATTAAAGAAATGAAGAAGATCATGTTAGTCACCTCAGAATAATCCTTCATATATTGAAAGATAAAGAGTTATATGCCAAGTTCTCCAAGTGAGAGTTTTTGCTTAAGTCAATGGCATTCTTGGGCCACATAGTTTCAGGTGGTGGAATAACAGTTGATACCCCAAAGATAGAAGCAGTTTAGAGTTGGCCTAGACCCACGTCTCCAATTGATATTAGGAGTTTCTTGGGTTTGGCTAGCTACTATAGAAGGTTTGTTGAGGGGTTTTGTGTATTTAATCTCCTTTGACGAAGCTGACGCAGAAGACAGTTAAGTCTCAATGGCCTAAATCTTATGAGAAAAGCTTTCAGGAGTTGAAGAGGAGGTGGACTACTGCCTTAGTTTTGACCTTACCAGAAGGTACTCATGTTTTTTATGGTGTATTGTGATGCATCTAGAGTTGGTTTGGGCTGCGTGTTAATGCAGAATGGCAAGGTTAGAGCTTATGCCTCCAGACAGTTGGAGGTTCATGAAAGAATTATCAAACCCATGACTTAGAGTTGACTACTATAGTATTCGCCTTGAAGATATGGCTTCACTATTTGTATGGCGTTCATGTGGATGTCTTTACTAATCACAAGATCCTACAATATGTGTTCCCTCATAGAGAGCTTAATCTTTGAGCAATTTTAACCACCCAAGTAAGGCTAATGTTGTTGTTGATGCCTTAAGCAGGTTTTCTAGGGGTTGTACCGCCCATCTTGAGGAAGAGAAGAACGAACTAACAAAAGAAGTTCATAGACTTGTACGCTTAGGAGTCCGACTCATGGATTCCACAGAAGGAGGAATAGTGGTGACAAATGGGGATAAGTCATCATTAGTGTCAGGAGTTAAAGAGAAGCAAAATGAAGATCCCATTTTGCTTGAATTGAAGGCAAATGTGCATAAGCAAAAAGTATTAGCTTTTGGACAAAGGGAAGATGGTGTGTTAACATATCAAGGTAGATTCTGTGTACCTATTGTGAATGGACTTCAAGAGAGGATTATGGAGGAAGCTCATAGCTCTAGATATTCCATTCATCCAGGTTCCACAAATATGTACCCCGATTTTAGAGAAATATATTGGTGGAACGGTTTGAAATAGGGCATTGGCGAGTATGTTTTCAAGTGCCCGAATTGCCAACATGTTAAAGTACATCACCAAATGCCTGGAATTTTGGATCAGAAAATAGAACTTCGAGAATGGAAGTGGGAGATTATTGATATGGACTTCATCACAGGGTTACTAAGGTCTCGCATGTAGCATGATTCAATTCGGGTGATCATTGATAGAATGACAAAATCAGCCCACTTCTTGCCAGTAAAGACCACACATTCAGTAGATGATTAAGCAAAGTTATATATTCTTGAAGTGGTGAGACTTCATGGAGTCCTAGTATTGATTATTTCATCAAGATTAGCTAGTGGATTTCGTCGGGGGTGATCCCTATCAAGGTATGTGAGAACTTTTAGTGTTGGGTCAGTTTACTCACACACCAAGCTTGTTTCAATTACTTTATTTTCGAATTAGTTGAATGAGAACACTGAAGTTCTTGAAGGACATTATTGAATTTTGTTGATTGAGTTTTTGAATTCCTATTGTTGCTTTGAATCGTAATTCTGGATTGTTTTTTGAGTTAGATCTATTGGGTATTGAAGTTACTAATGATCCTATAGGATTGGGAAAAGAACTATGGAGGTTTAGGGGATTTAGCATTGAAAAATGAGAGGAGAAAATCATTCTGACACACCTGGGAAGCACCATGCGCGGTGCGCCCCATCTGCGCCAGACGGCCTAGGGAGGCGTGTCGGCACTTCAATATTTTGGTGCCTTAGTCAGTTGGGCTGACGTGGCGCGCCCCCAACGCGCCTAAATTGGCATTTTTTACACAGTCTTTGTAATTTAGTTCGATTAAGCCTTTCTAAAATGTTTTAACATTGTTTTAATGATTCAAACTACTCTAAATGAATTATAATAATATATTAATCATCCAAAAGCACGAATTTACAAACTTAAATCCATAACTTTAAATTCAAGGAAAGTTAGAGCCAAGTTTAGAGAATTCCTAGAGCCCTTTCAAGAAGTCTTTTACAAATATTTTAAACTTGTTTTAAGACTTGAAGATAATATTGAGTAAGGTGTAAAGATAAGTAAAAGCAGATCATTTCAAGTTTCATAAGTCTTTCAAAAATGTTAAGTGTCGTTTTAAGACTTAAGCTCGAGTTCATTTCAGAGTACAGTGAATTATTCCTTCAAAGAAATATATGGAGACTAATTATTCCCAAAGAACTCACAATTAAAAAGAATGGAAACTGAGATTTCCAAAGTGCCTTCGAGCTAGTTTTCACTTAAAGAGGAATAGATATCTAAATGAAGCAAGTAGGGAAATTGATACTTTCAAGGTAACCTTTGAGCTTAATTTTTTAGTACTAATATCAAATCAGAGAATCAGTATGTATTTAAAACATAATAGCTAGTATATTTTGGATGAACTATTGAGCACTGATATGGGGAAGAGCTCAGACAGCTCACAACCCATAAACCATGTAGACACAATGGGTAGAAAAGGGTCATACTTTTTAGATAAACCCTTTTCACAGAAGATAGTGGATCCATTAGAAAGTTTAGGTCTTATACCTTTGGTCGGGTATAGGATGCGTTAGCAGCGTTAGGTAATCATTGTATCGTAAGTGTAGCTCTTAATTGATGGTTGTCGCTTAGAGAAACTCCCACATAAGTTAAATGTATTTATATATATACATCAGCTTATTGGTATTTTTACATACGTCTTATAGTTATTTATATCATTGTACACATTCAGAATTTATAACATGTTTTAAAAAAAGCTTTTCTATATGTTACACTTGCTTTTAAATTGCTTTATATTGAAATGACTCAGTATTATTGAGTTATGTTATTCATGAGTGTTATTGAGTTATATTATTCATGAGTATTATTGAGTTATGTTATTCATCAGTTGAGCAGAGCCAAGGTAAGTGTTCTTTCTACTCCTTTCGAGCTTAAGTTGTTTTAGCATTCCAACTCGCATACTCATACATTCAATGTCAAGATGCCAGTTGGCATGCATCCTGCATCGTATCATGATGCAGACATCGGTAACGAGGATCGGCATCCGGCGCACTGTGGATCGAGTTGAGCACTCCAGAGTTAGTTGGTGAGCCTCCTTGCATTCCGGAGGACTCTTTTTATTGTTTTTTTCAGTATTTTCTTTTTTAGGATGTTGTGGTGTATGTCCTAACATCCATCTCAATTCAGAAGCCTACATATATCGACAGTCAAATTTTAGTATTTTAGTGGTCTTTGTATTTCCATTCTTATGTTAAAGACTTGGGTTGCCATTTTGGCCAAGTTGAATTTTTAAAATTTTAAAACATTCCAGTTATCTTATTATTCAGTTTAGTTCACTTCTTTGATCATTATAGTACTGATTATTTTCTTTCGCTGAGTAAAGTAAGTCAGGTCAAGGGTCCGCTCGAGGCCAACAATGGTCTTCGAGTGCCGGCCATGCCCAGGGTGTAGGCTCGAGGCGTGACATTAATTTTTCTGTTTGTAATTTTAAATTTGTTTTTACAATTTGGCTATCAATGATTATATAATGTTTGAACATTTGTGTTGAGAATTCTCGTCTGTATTAGAAAAAAGTGATGGAACTAGTCAACTTAATCTATAAGTGTTACAATCATATACTTGCTACAAATCTTCAAAATGATCTTGACCTAAACATCTATAGGTATGTAAGCAGGTTTAGGAATTTGATGGAAGTCCACCATGAAAATCCATCTCTTGGTTTCCCATTATTCTACTAACCTTTCCATAAATTTCCACTTACTTGATTCAAATCTGTTTCGTATCATTGTCACTTTGTGTTTCTTTCTGCATTAGTTTTAAAACTGCAGAGCTTTTGTGATGCTTTCTGCATTGGTCTTGTACTTGAACTGCACTTTTCTTTGTTTTGTACGAGGAGGAGGAGGAGGAGAAACTTCTACATTCATCTTCATCAATGGAAACAACATGCTCTTTGTTGAACTAGTGGCACACTCTTTTCTGATGCATTGGGTAGCGGTCTGTTGTGCTCCTTCTTTATTCTTATTTTTTGTGTGATGATAACTCTTCATCTACTTCAAATTGTTGTGACTCTACTTGTCTATGTCAACGTGGTTGTCACGACACAAGGGTACCTCCTTAATGTAACATGACACATAACACCCCTAAATGCACTATGTAAGCCACTTAGCATCTCATCACACAAGTAAAGAACCATAAAGAGTAAAAACACATTTTTATCAAGTCTTAAGAAGATTTCATAAAAGCAAAGCGTAAGTCTAGACATAGCCTCTTTTAGGCATCTATTACAATCAAAGACTCAAAATAGGGTCACAACCCTTACAAATGAAAAACTGAAACTCTAGTGAAATGAAAGAAATGAAAAAAAAAAAAAGAAATAACTCGTCCTCAGATCCATGAGGACTCACCACAAGCTTTGGAGAATAGTCAATCCATGCTTTGAACAAAAAGGAAGATCACCTCAAACACCAGAACTTACACTTTGTAGAATAATATATAAGAAATATGTGTTAGTATAAAAATTCACTAAGTATGATAGTCATTATGTGAGTGAAAAATGACTTAAAACTGACCCTAAGGCTGTATATAATCACCCCCTAAATTACCAAAACGCCCCTCAATGCTAAAAAAGAACATTTTAGTTGAAATGTATGTACTTTACCAAGTTTAGAGTTTATCGTGAAAATTAGTGTAAAGCATAACGTACAAGCATATTCAACATAACGATCATCATATTATAATGGAAACAAACCATAAGTACCCTCAAAGCATCATTGTGCAATGTATGAATAAGATTCCATACTCCTACCCACACAAAGGAAAGCTGATTAAGTAATTATAGTTCATAACTTCAATTCTAGTTCATACTATCATAATTTGATTAGCTTTAACCGACATAGATCATGAGAGCTTAATCATGGATTCGGTGTCTACCCCACACCGAAAAGGGGTATTTTACTTGCCTAAGGTAGAACTCAACTATTATATTAGGTAGGTCCACTAGCTAAAAGACCTATGAGGACACATATTTTATGGGATAGGAGGATTACTACTAGAATACCCAACCTCTACTAACGTAAGGGCTTCCACCCCAAGATATTGTTCCTAGAAACCCGAAATCTACTATATTGAGAACTTTCATCTCATATCACTATCTACTTGGTGCTAAACATAATTTCCATTGAGTTTATACTAAGTATTGACTTAAACTGATAATTATGGAAGAATGTCTTGACACTCAATCAAACGAACTCATGCTAAAACTCCTAGATTGATTAGGGGAGACTAGTCTTGAACTCATAGAATCAGTACATATGACAAACCTTTCACATGGTATGATATTCATACCTAATTTTGCAAATGAGGATACTCATCCAATCAATACAACAATTAGATTATAACGAATTTGTTATTAATATCGAATAATGTATTTGTTCCAATTGAGGATACAAACCATAGATGGAAACTTCATCCAAACAACTTAGTTATGCATGACTTTAAGGGCTCAGGTTGTTTCGGTAACAAGTTAATTTGAGATCAATTATCATCAGACAAGATTGTTGTTCCATCCTCAATGTGGACAAAACTAACACTAGAATTATGGACAACTTATCCTGAGTTTATATGCCAAATAAACACAGGATAAGTTCATTCTTAAATTAATCAAGTAATTAATTATTTGTTATCCCTCTTATCAAACAAGCTTTACAAGATTCTTATCTAAATCAAGTGTTTTGAAACTATTATTACCTCAAGGTTGCAAGGAAGCATACTCCTAAATCATATAAGAAAAAGTATATTTGTGGACAGTTTTAAATAATATTGGAAAAGGATAAAAAAATTCTAAATTTGTGGCAGTCCAAAACAATTTTGCAAAAGGGGAAAATGTTTCCAAATTAGTGGGCAGTCCTAAACAATATTGGGAAAAGGCATAAAATTTCGGAAAATCGTAGAATTTAGGTGTATATAATTAAAAGAGGGACGCAAGTTATGAATGATCACTAAAATCAATTACTACTTATAACATCTCGTAACTGGAATTAACTAGAATAAGCTAAGAAACAAAGAATAATAAATTTTTGGATTAAGTAGGGAAATCTGGAAAATTTTCAGCTTTCAAAAGTGAGTTTTGGTCATTTTCAAATGGTCATAACTTCCAGATCAAGAAGAGTTTGGATGATTTATTTAATTTATTGTAAATCCCTTGGGAATATCTTTCCAACGCCGCCGAGTTTGCGCAAATCTGATGTCGTATGAGGGAGATATGCCTTTCGGAAGTTGGTTATTCTACTGAGGAAAGTCCAATCCGGATTTAGTAAGGGTAATATTGTCTTTTCACCCTAGTATTTCCTAATTCGTTTTAAGGGTTATTTAGGGGTAAAAACCAAGTCCCAATTCAGTTTAACAAAATTAAGAGCGCTTAGGGCTTGGAAGAAAAGAGAAAAGAAGAGGAAGAGAAAGAGTTGTCAAAGAACACCAACATCGTTGCATGGATTTCGTCGGTGGTGATCCCTATCAAGGTATGTGAGATCATTATGTGTTGGTACTTTCACCCACACCCCAATATGTCTAATTCAGCAAGTTTCATATAGATTGAATGATAAATTTTGAAGTTCTTGATGAAAAAATTGTTAAGCCCCATTGGTTGGGTTGTAGAATACCTTTAGTGGTTTGTTTTGTGTTTCCAGGTTATTTTATGAGTCTAAAATATTGGGTATTGAGTAAATTATTGAATCTAAGTGTTTGGGGGAAGATCCATGGAAGTTTGGAAGGTTTAGAATTGAAAATCGTAGAAGAGAAGTCAGAAAACCCCTCTCAGAGGCCCTAGGGCGCCGCGCCTACCATAGCCCCTCAGGATCTCTGTCCGTCAGGACACGCCGTGCCAGCCAGCCAGATCTCCTGAGTACAGGCTTTGTCCGTTAGGATCTGGCGCCACGCGCCTCTTAGAGCGCCAAGGTCATCATAGGAATTGACGTGTCATACTTTTTAGATGATCACGTAAGTTTAGCTAGTAGATCCTGTAAGTTAAGTAAGGTCCTATACCAATGGCAAGGAATAGGATGGTACTTGTGCAATGTGAGGCAAAACGTTGTATCACCACTTGGTCTAAAAGTGATGGTTGTTGGTAAGAGAATCTCCCACAAAAGTTATATTACTTTCATATATAAGTAAATTTGAGTTGTTATTGCATTTCTTTAACGAAATAATTTGTTTTCTTGTTCTACAAGATTTATATATATTGTATGTTTTTTAAATTGCTTTATATACATACTTTGAGTTAAGTATATTCTTAAGTCGAGAAGAGCCAAGGTAAGTTCATCTTATTCCCCTTAAGCTTAAGTCGTTGTTTAGCATTCCAAATCGCATACTCGTACATTTAATACACTGATGCCAGTTGGCCTGCATCATTTTATGATGCAGACATGATTAACCAGGATCAGGATGCACTGCTTCGTTGATCCAGATTGAGCTCTAGAGTCAGTGCTAAGCCTCCTTGCATTCTGGAGGACATCTTTTTATTGCTTTTCTAGCTTAGTTCATTAGGATGTTGTGGGGTGTGTCCCAACATCCATCTCAGTAAGTTTAGAGGCTTCATAGATAGTTACCAGTTCAGTTTTGGAGTCTAGTTTATCTTATGTTTCATATTTTCAAGTGGTAATACTTAGTGCGATTTTGGCCAATACAGTTATTTAAGTTATTTGATGAGAATGATTTTAATTCTTTATCTGAGATGAGTATAGACTTCCTCTGAGTTAAGTGAGACTGGGCAAGGGTTCGCTCAAGGCTAGTGATGGTCTTTGGGTTTCGGCCACGTCCAGGGTGTAGGCTCCAAGCGTGACAAACTTGGTGTCAGAGCACATGGTTCAAAAGTCCTAGGGAGTCTATGAAGTCGTGTCTGTAGAATCTTAGTCATCGGTGTGAAGCGCGCCATATCTATTATTATGAGGCTACAACATCTAGGAACATTTAACTTCTTCACAGTCTTTCGTGCGTTAGAGGTTATCTCTAAAAAGTCTCTCTTTAACTCGTGCTTGCGTGTGTTTCAGATCATCATGCCTCCACGAAGAGAAGTCAGAGGTAGACCAGCCAGGAGAAATGCTGAGGAACAAGAGCTCCCTAATGCACCGAATGTGCAACCTCAAGGAGAAGTTACTAATGCTTAGTTCTGCGAGGCTATCCGAATGTTGAGCCAAAATGTTACTAACCAAGTTGGGCAACAGAGAGGAGCTCTACAAGAAGGGACTGACACCTCAAGGTTTTGTGAGTTTCTGAGAATGAATCTTCCTAGTTTGACCTGATCAAGCACTATTGAGGATCCGGAGAACTTTGTGGATGAGTTGAAGAAGGTGTTTGAGGTAATGCATGTGGTTGATATTGAGAGGGCTTAATTAGCTGCGTACAAATTGAAGAATGTGGCTAGAACTTGGTTCGACCAATGGAAGGAGGTCAGAGCAGAGGATGCACCACATCCAAGTTGGGCTTGCTTTGAAGAAGCTTTCTTGGGGCGTTTCTTTCCCCGAGAACTGAAGGAAGCAAAGGTACGAGATTTCATCACTTTGAAACAGGACTCCTTGAGTGTGCACGAGTATGGGTTGAAGTTTACTCAACTATCTCGCTATGCTCCGCAGATGGTGAAAGATATGAAGAGCATAATGCGCTTGTTTGTTGTCGGTTTGGGTTATGCGTCAAGCTAGGAAGGTAGGGCTGCAATGTTGATTGGTGACATGGACATATCCAGTCGTATGGTCTATGTGCAACAAGTTGAAGATGAGAAATTGAGGGATAAAGAGGAATATTGAAACAAGAAATCAAAAACTGGGAATGATTCTGATCAACAGAATGGTGGTTGAAGTCAACCACATTTTCACAAATCAAAAGGGCAGGCACCATCATCTGCTACTGCACCTGCGCCCAGAAAGAGAGGTGATTATAATAGCAAGAATTCCCAGAACTTCAAGGCTAGACCAACTCAATCCCAAGGTAGTGTGGCACAAGAAGTTAGTGAAATTTCTGAATGTGGTTGATGTGGTAGAACCCACCCTGGTAGATGTCGTGATGGCCAGACAAGTTGTTTCAAGTGTGGTCAAGAGGGCCACTTCATGAGGGAGTGCCCTAAGAATAAGGAAAGTGGTGGAAATCCGGGCAACAAAGCTCAATCTTCATCACTTGCTCCACCAGACAGGGCTGCACCTGGAGGAGCCACTTTTGGTACTGGCGGAGGAGCAAACCGTCTCTATGCAATCACTAGCCGCCAAGAGCAAGAGAACTCTCCAGATGTTATTAGGGGTACGATCAAAGTTTTTACTTTCGATGTTTATGCTTTGTTAGACCCAGGAGCAAGTTTATTCTTTGTAACTCCTTATGTTGCAAATCAGTTTGAGATTCTTCGTGAAACACTTTGTGAACCCTTTTAGTTTTTCTACACCTGTTGGGAAGTCTATTCTAGGGTAAAGAGTCTATCGTGATTTTCCTGTTTCCATCAATCACAAGAGCACTATGTCTTAACTAGTAGAGTTAGACATGGTCTATTTTGATGTCATTCTAGGTATGGACTGGCTCCATGCCTGTTATGAATTAATAGACTACAGAACTTGAGTTGTCAAGTTTCAAATTCTTAATAAGCCAGTCATAGAATGGACTAGTAGTTGAGCAGAGCCTAAGGGTCGTTTCATTTTGTACCTTAAGGCGATGAAGTTAGTTTCAAAGGTGTGTATCTATCATTTAGTCCGAGTTAATGACTAAAGTGTTGAGGTAGGTTCCCTTTAGACAGTACCTATAGTCACTGAGTTTCTAGAAGTCTTTCTTAATGATCTACCCAGAGTCCATCTCAACATAGAGATACACTTCGGCATAGACGTCATCCTAGATACTCATCCTCTCTCTATTTTTGTCATACATAATGGCATCAGCAGAGTTAAAAGAGTAATTGAAAGATTTGCTAGATAAAGGCTTCACTCGACCATGTGTCTCGCCTTGGGGCGCTCCAATTTTATTTATGAGGAAGAAGGATGGTTCCTTTAGGATGTGTACCATCTAGAATAAATACCCTCTCCCAAGGATAGATGATTTTTTTTATCAACTTCAGGGTGCTTTTTGTTTTTCCAAGATTGACCTCATATTAGACTATCATCAGTTGAAAGTTAGGTAATGTGATATTCGAAAGACAAATTTCAGAACAAGATATGGGCATTATGAATTTTTAGTTATGTCCTTTGGTGTGACAAATGCACCTGCAACGTTCATGGATCATATGAACAGAGGCTTCAAACCTTATTTAGATCTATTTGTCATCGTCTTCATTGTTGACATACTGGTTTATTTAAGAAATGAAGAATATCATGCTAGTTACCTAAGGATTGTTCTTCAGACTTTGAGAGATAAAGAGATATATGCCAAATTCTCCAAGTGTGAGTTTTGGCTTAAGTTTGTGGCATTCTTGGGCCACATAGTTTCTGCTGATTTGATTAAAGTTGACACTCAGAAGATTAAAGCAGTTCATAATTGGCCTAGACCCACATCTCCAAATGATATAAGGAGTTTCTTGGGTTTGGCTAGTTATTATAGGAGATATATTGAAGTGTTTTTGTCAATCTCATCTCCTTTGACCAAGCTAACTCAGAAGCCAATCAAGTTTCAATGGTGTGAAACTTGTGAGAAAAACTTTCAGGAATTGAAAAATAGATTGACTACCAGTCTAGTGTTGACATTACTAGAGGGCACTCAAGGCTCTGTGGTGTATTTCGATGCATCAAGAGTTGTCTTGGCTGTGTGTTGATGCAGAATGGCAAGGTTAAAGATTATGCCTCCCGACAGTTGAAGATTCATGAGAAGAATTATCCAACTCATGACTTGGAATTGGCTGCAATAGTTTTTGCTTTGAAGATATGGCCTCACTACTTGTATGGTGTTCATGTTTGTAAATTCACTGATCACAAGTGCCTCCAATATGTATTCACGCAGAAAGTGCTAAATCTCAGACAAAGGAGGTGGTTGAAATTACTCAAGGATTATGATACGAGTATTCTTTACCACCCAGGTAAGGCTAATGTGGTTGATGATGCCTTGAAAAGTTTTTCCATGGGTAGTACAGCCCACGTTGAACAAGGAAAGAAGGAGTTAGCTATAGATGTGCAAAGAACTGCACATTTGGGAGTCAGACTTATGGATTCCGAAGGAGGCATAGTGGTGACCAATGGGGTTGAGTCATCATTAGTGTCAGAGGTGAAAGAGAAGACAGACCAAGACCCAATATTTCTTGACTTAAAAGTTGAATATTCGTAAGCAAAGAGTATTGGCTTCTGAACAAAGGGGAAATGGTGTGCTAAAGTGCCAAGGTAGATTATATGTACCAAGGGTTGATGAACTCCAAGAAAGGATCATGAAGAAACCTCACAGCTCAAGAAACTCCATACATCCGGGTTCCACCAAGATGTACCATGACTTGAGAGAGGTATATTGGTGGGAAGGCATGAAGATAGATATTGTTGAGTTTGTTGCCAAGTGCTCAAATTTCCAACAAGTGAAAGAAAGCGCCAAAGCCCTAGAGGTATAGCTCAGAATATAAAACTTTCGAAATGGAAGTGGTAGATTATTAATATGGACTTCATCACAGGCTTGCCAAGATCTCGAAGGCAACATGATTCTATTTGGGTGATTGTTGATAGAATGACAAAATCATCCCATTTATTGCCGGTAAAGACTGCCTAATCGGCAGAGGATTATGCTAAGTTTTATCTTCAAGAAGTGTTAAGACTCCATCGAGTTCCGGTCTCTATTATTTCGGATAGAGGTGCACAATTTACTGCACAATTTTGGAAATTTTTCCGAAAAGGTTTAGGTTTGATGGCGAACTTGAGCAGTGTTTTTCATCCTCAGACAGATGGACAAGCAGAGCGTACTATCAAAGACCTTAGAAGATAAGTTGATATCTTGCGTGATCGACTTTAAGGGAAACTGGGATGATCACATACTTCTCATTTAGTTCGCTTACAATAACAGTTACCATTCGAGCATACAAATGGCCCCATATGAAGCTCTTTCTGGGAGGAGATGCAGATCTCCAATTAGATGGTTCAAATTTGGTGAAGCAGGGTTGATAGGACCAGATCTAGTTCACCAAGCTTTGTAGAAGGTGAAAGTGATTCAAGAGAGATTGAAAACAGCACAGAGTTGCCAAAAGTCCTACACAAATGTTAGGAGAAGGTCGTTAGATTTTGATGTGGATTTGGGTGTATTTGAAAGTTTCACCCATCAAGGGTGTTATGAGGTTTGGTAAGAAGGGGAAAATTATCTCCCGATATATTGGACCTTATAGAATATCCAAGAGAGTGGGCAATGTGGCTTATGAGTTGGAGCTACCCAAGAGATAGAAGTGGTTCATCCGGTATTCCATGTGTCTATGTTGAAGAAATGCTTGGGTGATCCCTCATTAATTGTATCAAATGAGAATGTGGGAATTAAGGATAACTTGTCGTATGAGGAGATTCCGGTTCAAATTTTGGATCGTCAAGTTCGCAAGCTGAGAACAAAGGAAATTGCATTAGTTAAAGTCCTTTGGAGGAATAAGTTTGTTGAAGAAGAAACTTGGGAATATTAAGAGGATATGAAGAGGAGATATCCACATCTCTTCGTATCCGGATAGAATGCAGATCAAGTTATTAAATTATTTTCCTAACGCTTTATAAGACTATGTGTAAGCATGAACGTTATTACTTGTTTTGGTTGTTGAGTACTGAAGTGATGTTACTACCATTACCTTAGTGAAAATATCTCATACGAGGATGAATTTTTCCAAGGGGGAACTATTGTAACATATCGTAACTGGAATTAACTAGGAATAAGCTATGGAACCAAGAAATCAATTTGGGAAAAAGTAGGGAAATTAGGAAAATTTTCAGCTTTCAAAAGTGAGTTTTGGTCATTTTCAAAGGCCATAACTTGCGACTCAGGAGGATTTTCGATAAGTTCGTTATATAGATGGAAGGCCCTTGGGAAGATCTTTCCAACACTGCAAAGTGTTTGCAAATCAATGTCGTACGAGGGAGATATGCCTTTCAGAAGTTGGGTTGTTGGACTGAAAGTCCAATCTAAATTTTAGTACGGGTAAAGTTGACTTTTCACCCTAGTATTTCCTAATTAGTTTTAAGGATTATTTAGGGGTAAAAATTAAGTCCCAATTCATTTTAACAATATTAAGAACGCTTAGGGCTTGGGAGAAAAGAGAAAAGAAGAGGAAGACCAAGAATTGTCCATGAATGCCAAGATTGTTGCCTGGATTTCGTCGGAGGTGATCCCTATCGAGGTATGTGAGATCATTCTATGTTGGGTCCGTTTATCCACACCCCAATATGTTTAATTAAGTATGTTTCATATATATTGAATGATAAATCTTGAAGTTGTTGATGAAAAAATTGTTAAATCACCATTGGTTGGGTTGTAGAATACCTTTAGTGGTTTGGTTTGTATTTCCGGGCTATTTTATGAGTCTAAGCTATTAGGTATTTAGTATATTAATGAATCTAAGTGTTTGGGGGAAGATCCATGGAAGTTTGAGAGGTTTAGAATTGAAAATCATAGAAGAAAAGTCGGAAAACCCGTCTGATAGGACCTACGACGCCGCTCTTTTTAGAGCCCCTGAGGACATACTCTGTCCGTCAGGCTCTGGCGCCCCACACCTCTTAGAGCGCCAGGGTCACCTGGAGTTCCCACTTCTCCCCCATATTTTCGTACGAGTTCCTAAGTGATGTACCTATAAATTCTAGTTGATTCCAAAACTCTAAAGTACATCTAAACATCATGAAATCATCCATAAACATGAGATCATGATCCTTGAATCCATAATCCTATTCAAGGGAAGTTAAGATCAAAATCAAAGAAGTTAAGAGTCATGTTTAAAAGTTAAGAAGCAAGTCAAAGTAAGTTCTTAATGTTTGGAAAGAGTCTCAAACAAAATTTTAACTTTGTTTTAAGGCTCAAGTTACAAGTTGAGCAAAGAGTAAAGAGTTGAGTTAAATTCTCAGAAGTTATAAGGGAACTAAGTATTGCCTAAAGAGTTAACTTTCGAGTTCAGCAAAGAGTAAGAGTTGATTTCATTTCTCAAAAGCTATAAGGGAACTCAGTATTCCCTAAAGGTTTATAAAATGTATTAAAATTTAAGTTAAAAGGGAACTGAGAGTTCCAAAAGAGTTTTGAACAAAGAGGGGAACATTGATTCCAAAAAGGAGCTTTTTAAAAGCTAAAGGGTTCAGTAAATTGTCTCAACCCAAAGGAAGGAAGTTTTATTAAATGTGTAAGATAAGTTATATTTTGGGAGTTGTATTGAGCATCGATGTGGGGATGAGAGTTCATATTAACTCAAGTCTCCATGTAAATATTGAAGTCATCATGGGAATTGACGGGTCATACTTTTTAGATGATCACGTAAGTTGAGCTAGTGGATCCACTAAGTTAAGTAAGGGCCTATACCGATGGCAAGGTATAGGATGGTCCTTGGGCAACGTGAGGTAACACGTTCTATCATCACTTGGACTCAAAGTGATTGTTGTCTATTAGGAAATCTCCCACAAAAGTTATATTACTTTCATATATAAGTAAAGTTGAGTTGTTATTGCATTTCTTTAACTAACTATGTTGTTTTATTGTTCTACAAGCTTTATATATATTGCATGTGTTTTAAATTGCATTATATACATACTTTGAGTTAAGTATATTCTTGAGTTGAGCAGAGCCAAGGTAAATTCATCTTATTCCCCTCAAGTGTAAGTCGTTGTTTAGCGTTCCAACTCGCATACTTGTACATTCAATATACTGATGCCCACAATTAACCGGGATCAGCACACAGCGCTTCATTGATCTAGATTGAGCTCCAGAGTCAGTGGTGAGCCTCCTTGCATTCCGGAGGAAATCTTTTTATTGCTTTTCTATCTTAGTTCATTAGGATGTTCTGGGGTCTGCCCCAACATCCATCTCATTCAGTTTAGAGACTTCATAGACAGTTTAAGTTTTGGAGTCTAGTTTATCTTATATTTCATATGTTCAAGTGTTAAGACTGATGGCCGATCAAACAGTGAAGAGGCCCATTTGGATACTCCATGATGTACTCATGAAGGTTGAGTCATTTCTATTTCTGGCCAATTTTGTGATTCTTGACTGTGAGGTGGACTTTGAGGTGCCTATTATTCTTGGGAGGCCGTTCCTTGCTACTGATCGTGCCTTGGTTGATATGGAAAAAGGGCAGATGAAGTATAGGTTGAACAATGAATAAGCAACATTCAACATTAGTAGGTCCATGAAGCAGAGTGGTGAGCTCCAAACGGTATCTGTTATATCTTACAGGGTTGAGAGTACAACTGAGGTACAAATTGAAGAGCGCTTTGGTGTTGAGGCACTAGCGGCAGTGATCATGAATTTTAAGAGTGATGGTATTGAAGAGTATGGGTCTTTGGTTGCAGCACTTGAACGGGGAGAATACGGTTCAAACTAAAGAAATTGGAGATAGATATCAAGCATCGCGAGTCTCCACCCGTGAGACCATCTATTGAGGAGGCCCCAAAGCTAGATCTTAAGGCTCTACCACCTCATCTGAGGTATGTATTTTTGGGAAGAGATGACACGTTGCCGGTAATCATTGCATCAGATTTGAATGTGCAACAAGTAGAGTGTTTGGTGGAGGTTTTGAAGAGGTTCAAACGAGCTATAGGGTGGTCTATTGCAGACATTATTGGGATTCCTCCCGGTATTTGTTCACACAAAATCTAACTCAAGCCCAATCACAAGCCAAGTATTGAGCACCAGAGACGGTTGAATCCACCTATGCAAGAGATAATGAAGAAGGATATTATTAAGTGGTTGGATGCCGGAGTAATATATCCTATTGGTGATAGTAGTTGGGTATGCCCTGTTCAGTGTGTGCCCAAAAAGAGGGGAATGACAGTAGTACCTAATGAGAGTAATGAGCTTGTTCCAATGAGGCCGGTGACTGGATGGAGAGTTTGTATGGATTACCGGAAATTGAATGCATGGACTTAGAATGACCATTTCCCGATGCCCTTCATGGATCAGATTTTACATAGACTCGCAGGAAAAGGATGGTATTGTTTTCTTGATGGCTATTCGGGGTACAACCAAATCTCTATTGCCCCGGAGGATCAAGAGAAGACCACATTTACTTGCCCTTATGGGACGTTCACATTCAAGGGGATGTCTTTTGGGTTGTGCAATGCACCGACCACTTTTCAGAGATGTATGATGTTGATATTCTCTGATATGGTGGAGGAAACTATTGAGGTGTTTATGGATGTCTTTTCAGTTGTTGGCGACTCCTTTGATCGATGTTTGATTCACTCGGTCGAGGTTATTAAAAGATGTGAAGATTGCAATCTTATGCTAAATTGGGAAAAATGCCACTTTATGGTGAAAGAAGGTATAGTATTGGGCCATCGCATCTCAGAGAAGGGTATAGAGGTTGATCGAGCAAAAGTTGAGGTTATAGAGAGACTTCCCCCCCCCCCATTTATGTAAAAGGTGTGAGAAGTTTTCTGGGTCATGAGGGCTTCTACCGGAGGTTTATTAAGGATTTCTCAAAAATTGCACATCCTCTTTGCAAGTTACTTGATAAGGAATGTAAATTCTATTGTGATGAATCTTCTCTGAAGGCGTTTGGAGAATTAAAGGAGAAGTTGGTGTCTGCACCCATAATTATTTCCCCAGATTGGAGCAAGCCATTTGAGGTGATGTGTGATGCTAGTGGGGTTGCTCTTGGTGTGGTATTGGGACAAAGAAGGCATAAAATCCTTCACCCCATCTATTATTCAAGTAAGGCCCTAAATGAAGCACAAAAGAACTACACTGTGACTGAACAAGAACTCCTTGCGGTGGTATTTTCTTTAGAAAAAAATCGCTCTTATTTGCTTGGCACGAGAGTCATGGTGCATACTGATCACTCTGCTTTGAGGTATTTGATGGCAAGGAAGGATGCGAAACCAAGGTTGATTAGATGGGTGCTACTATTGCAAGAGTTTGATTTTGAGGTGAAAGATAGAAAAGGGACTGAAAATGAAGTTGCCAATCACTTGTCCAGATTGGAGGATGAAGTTATGCGAGAGTTGGGTGAAAAGGCTGAATTGATGATACCTTCCCTGATGAGCATGTATTGGCCGCTTCTCATGATTTGATTCCATGGTTCGCCTATTTTGCAAATTATCTGGCCAGTGATATAATCCCATCGCACTAGTCCTTTCGTCAAAGGAAGAAGTTTATTCATGATGTGAAAAAGTTCTTTCGGGATGAACCTTACTTATATCAGAGTTTTGCCGATGGGCTCATTCACCGATGTGTACCGAAAGTCGAAATGCTAAGTATTTTGGAGGCATGCCACGCCTCGTCTGTGGGTGGTCATCATAGTGGTACCCGGACTGCCCATAAGATTTTGCAGTGTGGGTACTATTGGCCAACCATTCACCAAGATGCTCATGAGTTTTCCAAGTCATGTGATAGGTGCCAAAGAGATAGAGGAATTTCGAAGAGGCAAGAGCTCCCTTAAAATCCCATTCCAGTGATTGAGTTGTTTGATGTATGGGACATTGATTTTATGGGCCCGTTTGTCAGTTTTCATGGGATGAAATATATACTTCTGGCGGTGGACTATGTGTCAAAATGGGTGGAAGCCATAACACTTACCAACAATGAAGGGAAGAGTGTCACCGCGTTCTTGAAAAAGAACATCTTCTCCAAATTTGGCACACATAGGGCCATTATTATTGATGGGGGATTTCACTTTTTCAACAAGTTGTTCAAAGGGCTATTGAAGAAATATGGGGTTTGCCATAATGTAGCCACTCCGTACCATCCACAGACTAGTGGGCAAGTTGAGGCGTCCAACAGAGAAATCAAGCAGATCCCGTCAAAAACGGTGAATGCTAATAGAACAGATTGGTCAGGGAGACTTGATATTGCTCTTTGGGCCTACCGAACTGCATACAAGACCCCCATAGGTATGTATCCATACCAATTTGTATATGGGAAGACTTGTCACTTGCCGGTTGAGTTAGAGCACAAGGCCATGTGGGCAATAAAGAAACTGAAGATGGATTGGGATGAAGCAGTGGAACAGACTTAACGGATTGAATGAGCTTGATGAGTTTCGCCTAAGAGCATATGAAATTTCAGCCATCTACAAAGATAAGATGAAGAAGTACCATGACCAAAAGATTGAAAAGCGAGAATTTGCGGTTGGGGACTTTGTGCTTCTATTCAACTCTAGGCTATGCTTGTTTTCGAGCAAACTCAAGTCCAAGTGGAATGGGTCATTCCTTATCATTAAAGTGTTCCCACATGGAGAGGTTGAGTTGGAGAACAAGGAGGGTGCAAGGTTCACGGTCAATGGGCAAAGAATCAAGATCTATCTAGGGCATGCGGAGAGTGTCCATGAAGTGGTTGAAGCATATCTCCTTGATGAAGTCTGAATAATCAAGGATCTTGCGTCGTGCCGTGACGTTAAATCAAGCGCTTCTTGGGAGGCAACCCAATGTGTTTCCTCTAGCCAACAATAGATTTTTTTTCTTTTCTTTGTAGGAATAGTTGCATTCTCTTGTTTTGTTTTTGTTTTACTCATCTTCATGCGTTAATTTTTTTTAGTCTGTTGACTAGAGAGTAGTTTAGGGTCCATCTGTTAAAAGTGTCCAGAAAAACAAAAAACAGAATATCTTAATGGGTGTTCAATGTGAAGGGACCAAACCCAAGAATTCTGGAGATATTGGTCTGGTGTAAAGATCTACGGACCAAATCGACGGGCTGTCGTTCAATCGACGGACCGTCGATGGTATCCGTAGATCGTAGGTATGTCTTGAAATTTTTTCTAAGTCTGTGTGCAATCGACAGTCCAGTCGACGGTCCGTCGACTTAAACGTCGACGGGGTATCGCTAGTTCAAAGAATCAGTGACCCGACCCGACGACCCGACTGACTATATTAAAAGAAACCATTCAGTTAACCTCCAAAGATCTTTTCAAATTCCCTCCCAACCATTTACCTCCCCTTATTCCTTGCCTTTCCCATTAATTCCCCATATCTCTCCCTTCTATTTTCTTCACAATCCCCAAAACTTCCATCTCCAAAAATCCCAAAACCCTACCCTCCCCAGATTCTACTCCATCACCCAGTCATTCACTCCACTACAGTTCTCAGGTATTTCAATTCCTTTGCCTAATAAATTCTCGTTCATTTGCTTTTGGAAACGAATAACTCGTATGTGGGTCTTGACTTAGGGACAAATTTGCATGTTAAAATTGTTAAATTATGAGTACTTTATTCCTTAGAATGATAGAAAGTGAATGGGTTAGGGGTGTAATTTGTGTATAAACAAAATAATGTTTTACATTTCGACTTAGGGTTTAATAGCATCGTAGAATCCGAGATCGAAAATAGAGAAATTGAAACCCTAAGGATGACGAATTGGTTTTGCACTTGTTCTTAAGTGTTGGGTGAACTGATGAATTGCTTAAAATTGTCAAAATGTGTTTTTCAAACAAGGATGCTACCTGTCTCTGACCAACAGCACGAGACCCCATCTATGGACCATCGGTTGATCAACAGACCATCGATGGGGTTCGTCGACGGTAAAACTTTAAAATGCTGAAATCTGAGATGACGAAAGTAGACTACGGTCCGTCAATTAATCGACGGGCCATTCTACACGTCCTTCATTTCCAACTGAAACCCTGATTTGTGAGCGATTAAACATATTTCTAAGTGTCAGATGATGGAAGTGGACTACGATTCGTCGATTGATCGACGGGTCATTGTGCATGTCCGTCGTTTCCAACTGCGAGATTTGATTGAATGATGTCTGAAAATATTGTCTACGTGTCCACCAATGGACACTATTGACAGACCATTGTTTGATCGACGGGGCATCGATAGTGCCCGTTAACCAGTACTGCAATTCTGCACTGGACTGTGCTATGTGTTTATGATTTTTGTTTTGATTCTTTTGTTTGTGTAGCATGATTGGTATGAGACTAACAAAAGTGTTTTCCAGGTACATATGGCCCCCAAATCAGACATCGTCTACTCTAGGGGCAGGTCCAAGCCCGTGGCACCATCCCGACGGTTGATTAGCACGTCAGACGATGAGCGGGATCCGAAATACGTACCCACAGGCACCCGAACCCCTACATCAGCTGCTAGAGCCACTCAGGGCACCCTCAAGAAGGTGGCGTCCGGCGTAGTCACTACCTCTAAGTCTGATGAGAAGACCACACAGACCGGTATAACGTCTGGTCTGCCTCGGGTTATGAGGGATCGTCTGTCTCAGAAGAGGCTTTAGGTTCAGAGTTGGCCCATTCTACGGGGTCGAATGAGTCTACTGCCTCTGGTTCCGGATCATTTGGAGCAACTCTCCCAGATGTGCCTACCCACCATGCCTCGTGTGATGAGTCCCAGAGTTCGGAGTATGCTCCGGCACCCCAGCATGAGGTCCCTGCACCAGTTTCTGAAGAGCCAAACCGGTGGTGCGTATATTGTCAGTATCAGATATACAGGGATGCAAAGGTGCTGAATGATAAAAGGGTGATGAGTCGGTTGGTGACAGTCGAGCGGAGAGTTATTACAGGGACCCTGCACACAATCCCTGATGTTCATGGCTTGTTTACCCGCTACAGGCTCGAGTGGATGGCTAGGATTATGGGGTCATACAGTGAGGATTTTGTGCGAGAGTTCTACGCATCATACGTGGTGACTCTCAAAGGTGATTTGGATAGGCGGGCGAAACCAACCAAACATGACCCACTCTCAAAGTTTTTAGTTAGAGGCTGTTGGGTGGACATTTCTCCCACTACAATCCGTTGTTTTCTGTACGGAGTTTCCATTGGTACCTCGTGGGAGCCCCTTACTCCACAGTTCGATTATAGGTGGGGTTTGATAAAGAGTGGCCACTTTCAGAGGACCAGAGAGCAGAGAGATTCCACCAAGAGGTGGCTTGCACAGCATCTGTCTATCGACGGTGAGGGAGCATACTGGGCGTTAGACCCCAGAAGCCTTATCAAGAAGGCCAACCTCACCTTTGTAGCCAACTTCTTCTGGATGTTAGTCCGCCACCACCTATCCCCCACCGCAGCAGATAACATCCTTACTTGGGATAGAGCGTTCATGGTCGCAGCACTGGTAGCCGGGTTTGAGATCGACTTCGCAAAGTTGTTGAACTCCGTGATTCATGAGAGGGCTTTTAAGACCTCTACCACTTATGTAAGACCTCAAAAATGACTAAGATTAACTAGAGCCTAAAACTTTTTTCATCATGATCTAAGGTCCACAAATGGTCTATATAGTGTTATAGAGGCAGTAGCTAAAGTATTAGGTGCATTGGAAGTCAAACGTCAAGGGACGACGAAGACGTTCAACTACTGATCACCTAAGTCCTATGTGTTTATGTGTGATTCATGATGTTGTGAAGTCCTTAAATTATGTATACGACTTCGCAAAGTTGTTGAACTCCGTGATTCATGAGAGGGCTTTTAAGACCTCTACCACTTATGTAAGACCTCAAAAATGACTAAGATTAACTAGAGCCTAAAACTTTTTTCATCATGATCTAAGGTCCACAAATGGTCTATATAGTGTTATAGAGGCAGTAGCTAAAGTATTAGGTGCATTGGAAGTCAAACGTCAAGGGACGACGAAGACGTTCAACTACTGATCACCTAAGTGACTCATATGTGGTCCTATGTGTTTATGTGTGATTCATGATGTTGTGAAGTCCTTAAATTATGTATATAGGTAGTGTGTCAAGTTTCGAGAAGTTTGGACGTCAAACGTCCAAGAACATCCATAGCATTCGAAAGATGTGCTTGAAATGACCTTGTGTGTCTAGACATGTTTTGTTGAGTTTTACGTGTCCTTTTTGGGTGAAATTCATGTGAGAGGTCTTAAAATCGTATACGGTAATGTTTGTGTTGGAAACGTCTGGGTAAACATCCCCAAGGCCCATCCAAGGGTCCTTGAGGAAGGACCCAAGTTGATGCCCAAAACTACCTAGACAGTCCAAACCAACGGAGGCAATCGACGCCCAGTGGGTAAGTCGACGTCCTGTTGGTGGCATGTAATTATTTGGGACTTATATTGAGGAGCTAAGCTCCCAGTTCCAAGTCTCTGAACCCATCAACGGAGGCCAGGACGGCCCGTAAGTGGACCTATGCCCCGTCGATTGGCAACCGTCGATCGTCACTGTGGCCTACGGAGGTTCACTAACATGTTGAGGGGTGAACTTGTAAATTCACTCCACTTACAAATAAGAGTATTGGAGGTTCCCTAAAGGTATTTTTGGGTATTTTAAGTGTGTATATAATTCTTTAACACATTGAAGATTTCATTCTTCAAAATCAAAACCCCAAAATCCCCTAAGAATTCTCAAAGACTCCATTGAAGTCCAAAGTCAATTAAGAGCTTGGTGTGACGAATTGAGTAGAGATTCTTCATAAAATTGAAGAATTAGATTCATTAAGGTATGGTTTTTGATACTTGAAACTCGTTTTGTTAAGGAGCCCAACTTCCAAAGATGTTTTCTAAAGTTTTCTAAAGTTGAATTGACCTATTTGATAATCTATCATGGGTTCTTGAATTAATAGTTTTTAATC
The DNA here is from genome assembly GCA_022817965.1 of Solanum lycopersicoides. NCBI lineage: Eukaryota > Viridiplantae > Streptophyta > Magnoliopsida > Solanales > Solanaceae > Solanum > Solanum lycopersicoides. The sequence goes on from CM040621.1 coordinate 22,111,133, forward strand.
ATTGTTTGGTGATTGAATTTTGGTTATTAAGGTGATTTTAACTCAATTGTTAACCCATGTAATTGATGCACCCTCGTTTTTGACTAATATATGGGTTACTTGATATTGGTCTAAGGCTTATGGATTCATGTGTAGTTTCTTATGGGCTTTCTAATGATATAAGAATTGTATTCAATTGTTATCTAATTGGTCTTATATTGTTGAATCTATATTGAATTGGCTTGGATTTCATTGAGTATTATAGTTTGTGTTTGAATTGATGTTCATGACCATGGGTAAAGGTCTTATGATGTTGAGTTGGATGATTTGGTATTGGCTTGAGGTGTTGAGGATGAAGAGGTGGTACGCTTCCCTATTTCATCTTATTTAATGTTAATTAGACTTCAATTATGTTATGATTGGTTTGGTCCACTTATGGTGGCGGTGTTATGTGAATTGATGTGGCCTTGTCGGCGTTATTTAAGTATATTGATGATCATGGCCTTGTCGGCAACTACTTGAAGTATTATGTTGAATTCTGTAGTTGATTATGTGAAGTATGATCATATCTATCTATATGTGAAAGTATGTGTTAGTCTATTGATGCTATATAGGAAATCATGTTATGTTATGACTATGTGTTAAGTGTGTTGTCTTAGAGTTGATATATGGTAGTTCCTAACTTGTCTATATGAGTTTATATGGTTATGTAGATGATGTTAAGGTAATGAATAGTTTGACTAAATTATGTTAGGGGTCATCCCTAAGTGTCTAAAGAATGTATGATATATGTGTTAAAGTGAAGTATGTTGTGTCTTGTTTAGTAGACTTGTGTCCCTTACTTGATGCTTGTATGAATATGAATATGTGATGTCTTGACTTAGGAATCTAAAGTGTCTTAGTATTGAATGAAAGAATGTTAGGTGAGACCTTGAATGATGATAAGAGGGTTCCTTATGTGAAGCCTTCAACCTAGTGGTATGGTTATGAAACTTGAAGTCGAAAGCCGTAATGGTATCCTTCATGTAATGAATGATGGACTTAAGGTTTATTGGCTGGAACAGCATCATATCAATCCTTAGGAAAGTTATGATGAGCTTCTTGTGTCCATAGTGAGATAGCCCTAGTGGACCTTGCTTTGGTAGGGTAAATGTAATTGGGTTATGAACATGATATGTAACCCTTTTCTATGAACCTTAGTGTGATTAAATCTATGAAAACGAAGGCTAGCCCTGAGTGAGTATGGTAAGGGAAGTAGTTCTAGTTAAATAATGAGACTAGAATACAAAGAATCCCTTCATATTTCCTTAGCCATGTGCCTACATGGGATATGTCTAAGTTCTACCATTGGCAAGTAGAACAACCTCATTGGAGTAGGATAGAACTCCGGATTCCATACTTTGCTACCATGGTCTATGTCGGTTATTGCCTATTCTCATCATATGTGATACATATTAGCATTAGAGAAGTTCTATGAGGTTTTGGTGGTGGTATGGGACGCTAACTAGACATTGCACAATAGGATTTGAAGATGTTAATAAGAGTCCCTAGGTCTTCTCCAAGACCATTACTTGAATGTCCTTTATGTGATGTATGTCTCTTAAATGAACTAATGAACTAATGACTTAATGATATAAAGTATGTAAATGAATAAGTACTTAATCCAAAGTGACTTAAGGATTCCTTAGCCAAAGTGTGAAGAGGGCATAAAGGATGATCTCTTTATGTCTTACCTAGGGAAGTCTTGAGAATGACTTTAGTTAGGAAACATGTTTGGTGTTGTAGACATGATCTAAGCCTTAGGTAGTATTAAGGACTATTTAGGTAATCTTGAAGAGGCCAATCATGGACGTTATCTTCTTGATTTACTTAAGTAGGTCTTGTGATAGCCTTTGGAAGGAGAATGTCATATCATCTATGTGTTGGTCATCTATGTGTTGGTGTGCTTAGTGAGAATGATTCTATCCTAGGGAGTCTATAGGATCTCTTGAGTGTGTGTGTAAGGGATTGTATGGGAGGTTGCTTCAGAACTCATTCAAGTGAGACTTATATCACCTTTGGTAGAAGAATCTTACATAATGTTTATGATACTTTGTAAGTGTGTGTGTGACTTATTATAAGTAATCTTAAGGGTCATTTAGGCACATCTAGTGAGGGTGTATGGGCGATCTCTCTTTGTGTGACTTAAGTGAATCTAACGATAGTTTTGAGTGGGATAATTACATGATAAAGAGTGTCTAAAGCGAAAGTTTGCAACTTCACTGTACAGTGAAGAAATTTACTGTAACAGTGAGTTGAGGTCACTGTAAAGTGGCTTCAAAAATTATGATATTTGGTTAAATGTTTTCTTATATGCCTCTAAGTTGGTAAATGTTGTTCTTATGGTTATAATATGATTTTTAAATGAAAAGATGCATATTTCCAATAAATGTCCGTTTTCATGATTTTTATGCATAAGTCATACTTAGTACATGTGGTTGTACCAATTCCATGCTTTTATCTATTTATATAGTTCTTGGTAGGTGAAGATCTTTTGGGAAGTAGACTTGGATTTAGAAGATCGTTCAAGAGAAGTTGAAGTATTTCCTCACTTGACTTGAGGGCATATATGTCTTTTATGCGTTGTTTATAACGTATTGTAATAGACTATATAGTACTATGTTTTATATTTCGTATAGGCCGTGTCCCAAGCACTCTTGTGTCTAAGATGATGAGATTGAGACTTAGTATTTCCTATTACTTCTATATGAAAGAGTTTTTAAAGACTATGGTATTGTTTTATGAAAAGTTTTAATTCCGCAGTACTTTTCATTATGTATATGTGATGAATGATATGAGAGGCTTATATGAGACCTCCGAGTGGTGAGATTGTGCCCTAACTTCTAGGGTGTGGTCTCGGGTCGTGACAACTTACCCGTTCGCCTGTATGATTTTTCATCTATGCATGGATGCTGGACTGCCCATTTGGCACTGTGATGTCCTTTGTACTCCGACCAGGTCAGTGGATATCGGTCTAATCAAGGATGAGGCTAATGTGGCGGCACCACGGCATGGGCCCAGAGTTGATTTGCAGCCGCTGGGTGAGAACTTAGCGGATACGGTAGAGCTAGCCCAAGGGGATGATCCTGCCACTTTAGAGCCGACTGATAAAACCCCGGCCGAGTCTGCCCCTGGCACTAGTAGGGCACCTAGTTCCTCGTGGTCTACACCTCCATCAGCAGCACTGGTCCTGATTTCTTGGCTCCAGAAGCTAGAGGCCCAATGGCCACCTTGCTGCATGATATCCAGCCTTGGATGAAGAAATCCATTGCCGAGGCTGAGGACCGGATTGATAAGAAGGTGGCTCAGCAGACAGAGCGGATGATTCAGGCGGTCCACCAGCGCCTCGATGCATTCAAGCTGCAAGTTCTTGCACAACCAGTCCTCACCATGGATCTGACTACTCTTCAGGAGGCTGTGGCGAGTCTGCGGGCAAATGTTTACTGTGCTTGCTGCACTATTCAATGCTCCCACTGCACCGCCACCTGAGCATGACAAGAGGCACCCTTCCAGCCGTACCACTGAGGGAGATGAAAACCGTGCTAGGAAGAAGGAGAGGACAGATCTTGAGGCTACGAGGAGAGCCTCTTTGAATGATGAGGAGACCCGTCAGATGAGGGCTCGAGAGTTGGCTGCTGGGGCATCTAGTTCCCGACCTGAGGATGTTGAGAGGATCACTACTGACGGTGCGGATATTTTTGAGGGCACCACTGAGGATGTCCCTACAGAGGTTGCGGGTTCTGGGAAAATGGACCCGCCTGCTTGTTGATCATCGGCGCTATGCTCCTCAGGTTTGCTTCACCTACCATCCTATATTGATATTTCTTATGCATTGGGGACAATTACATGTTTTTTTATTGGGGGTGGGATAAATGGAAAGTGAGTGTTAGGGTGAAGTCTGAGTATCCCAACTCACTATCCTCTTTTGGTGGTTTTCTTGCATGTGTTGTTTTGCCCCAAGAGCCTGATTACTTTATTATTGAACCGGCATGTGTCATAACTTGTACAAAGTATGAAAGTTAAATATGAAGCATGATGGCTAAACATGAATGATAACTTGTTCTAAGAAAATGCTTGCATGAATGGGTATAATGAATGTTGAACGTGTTGGATCTAATCATGACATAGAGATGCACCCACTGCATGACCCTCAATCTAACACTCAAACTAGGTGCCCGATAATCTAATTGGGTAACGAGGTATCAAGAGAGTATGAGGAAATTTGATTGTTCCACTGTTGGTACCTAGCTAGAACTTGCCCGGTTGGTCCTGCAAAAGAAATTTGTGTTAGATAATTAGGAAAGGATCATAGGCCCTTGTTCAAATTAGCAAACATCTAGCCTAAATTACAGTGAACCAAATGAAATTGCTATCCCTTTTTTATCCAAATATTTTGAGCCTATAATAGATATTTCTTATCTTCACTAACTAATATTCCCTGGGTATAATGTGTTGGCCCTGGTCCCTCCTTGGACATGTGCACTTCCACTTAGGCCAAAAGCATAAGTTGAGGGTGGCTAATGAAGAAACTGACCTCATCTTGGACTTGACCCAACCTTGGGTAATGTGTACCTCGACTCATGGAAAAGCCATAAGTTGAGGGTTGCTATTATGAGTGATGACCCGAAAAGTGGGTATGAAAAGAGCAATGTGGAAAAGAAAAGAAAGAGTGATCAAAAGAAGTGACTTAGTAAAATTTGATGAATTGATTAAACAAATAATAAGAAAAAAAAAGAAGAGAAAAATGGTGTTGAACAAAAAGACGCAAGAGTCACTTCCACAAAGAACAAAGGAGAAAGCAAGGCAAAGATGCTAAAAAAGAAAAAGTAGGGCATAATATATAATGAATGAGGTAGGATGCTTAGCCGTAATTTCAAGGAGGGCAACAAGTCACTAAAATGTACTCATATGTACCATACTGACCCTGAGCCTATGTTACAAGCCAAGAAAGTCCTATCGCGATCCTAAGAGTCTAATATGGTGAACTTAAGCAGTGAAAATAAGGTCAAGCCTATGGGAACAAGTACCAACTTGGTGTGAATTTGTTTTTGAGCTTGAGTGTTGAATAATGATCCTTATACGCAAAGTTAAAATCAGTGTAAGAAAAATGAGAAAAGTTTTTGAAGTGAGGGCACTAGTTGCAATATCGGAAAGTTTGTCGAGATACAAAATAGTAGAGGTGTTGGTGCATGGTGAGTTTGTGTAATGGTCTATCCACATGAGTAAGCCTATCAAGCCTAAGAGTAAAACATGCACTAAAGCAACGAAAGTTGGGATTGATAGCTATGTGATTGAAGTTTAAAAGAGGATACTTGTGTACAAAGTGTTGTGTTGATGCATAATGCGTCGCTTGAGGACAAACAACGAATTTAAGTTGAGGGTATTGATGTATCATTGTTTCACGGTATTTTCAATGCTTTTTCCTTAAGATTGGTGTGTGTCTAGAGCCTTTTTGTAGTAATTTTAATATGTTTTTATCTTTGTTTTGCAGGAAAGCTGTCCAAAACCAAAATGCAGAAGGCTGCGGAGATTTAGTGTAGAGGTGAACCACGAAGTCCATCTACGGTCCGTCGTTCCATCAACGGACCGTAGAAGGTGACCGTCGATTGAAGGTTCATGCATCAGGAAGCAACTCGGGGAATTCTTACCAAGTGTGGGGCTACGGAAGGATCGACGCTCCGTTGATTGATCGACGAACCGTCCTATTAAACCGTCGATCTAATAAGAGAATGTCCTAGTACCCGATGTTGGAAAAGATAAGTATGGAACGACGAGAAGCATCAACGGACCGTAGGTGAATCGACGGACCGTTTTGTTGGTCCGTCGATTGGATCAGAGAAGATGCAAAGTGAAGGCTAATAAAAGATGATAAGTCTGGACTTACAGAGGCAGTCGACGGTCTGTCGTTTGCTGTCGGGGTCGTCGATTGAAGCCGCGGTTTTTGGACAAATTTGGTTATTTGAATTCCTTTTATTTTAAGACAATGTTTCTATAAATAGGGTGTAAAAACTCATTTTGGGGTTGGATTCTATTACTAACTTCTTAGTTTTGTTCTTGGAGTTTATTGTTTTGTAACTTGGGCATTAATTCAAATTTTCGGATTTGGTTTTCAAGATTTTTTTGTGGTTTCAAGTTGAATTTTTCAATCTTCTTCGAATTTTTCAAAGTAAGTTCATGATTTATTGCTTATCAACCATGATTGTGTTCTTCTATGCATGGGTAACTAAATCCACAACTAGCGTCATGGGAACCATGGGTGATTGACAAAGTAGACCTAGCTTAATAACAATTCTCAAATAGGTTATTGCATTTATTGATAATTTTTCGTTTAGAAATCTTTTTAACGAGTGCACGCGTTAGAAGTCGCCTTATTGCTACTTGCCGGACCAAGGGGGTAGTTAATAGAAAAAAAATTATCAACATAGATTTAGTGGGATACTATCTAATAGGCTAGTTTCGATTGGTGCGAAGTAATAACTAAATCATACATCGAATATGATGCTTAATATGAAGTAAATGTAAGGGTTAGTAAATTAGACACATGTAGTCGGACCAAGGTACGTGGGTGAAATTCTCTAAATGCCGGATCAAGGATCTAGATATACCTAACTTATCACTTTGCATGCAAAACACTAGGGAATAATTCTTATAGCTAGGCTTACGGCGTTATGAACCTATGGGAACACTTACACCCTAGTTTCACTCACAACTTGATAAACACTAAAGATTTACTCCTGTTACTTGTTCTACTTAGAAATATTACAATACTTTTGTTTCACAACCCCCCCCCCCTTTAATTACCTGTTTTCGGAATGGAGTTGACTAAATAAAAGTAATCGTATATTGAAGTTAAGTCTAAACTATTTTCCTCGTGGGATCGACCCCAACCTACTAGTTGGATTCTTTACTTGATACGAACGCTTATACTTCTTAGAGAGGTGTAATTTGAGTGTATCACACCGATATAAGAATGAGTTCAGACAAATCAAAATTCTCATAAACCATGTCTTGCTAACATGACTTTCGGGATGAAGTCTTATTGCTCAGCGGATCCAGTTAGTTGAGAGGTTCTATAACTAACATGGTATATGACAATTCTGGCATTGTAGGCGACATATTGTATCATCACATAGCTCATAGTAATAGTTTTCGATTAGAGAATCTCCCAAATATAGTTTAAAAGAATTTTTATTATATCACTTAATATATTCAGTTCAATGATGAGTAAGTATTTTTATAATGTTTTAATGGTTTCACTTCTTCATCAACATCTATTGCAGTCCTTTCATTCAGTTATTTTTTATTTTGCTATATTACATACTCGTATATTCAAAGTATTGATGTCACTTCTTAGGATTCACGACAAGAGTTTGTTAAGATCACTTTATGCACCATCACCTTTCGAGTGAGGTCTCCTTGCTTACAGAGAACTCCAGTTTTATGAATTGTCAGTATTAGTAGCATTTTGAGTAGTCATGGATCTTGTCCTAACACACATCTGTAAATAGTAGAGGCTTAATAGATAGATAGTTTTGGAGACTCTTTCAGTTTAGAGGTTTTCTTTAAAACTTATGTTTAATGCTTAATTATATTCATATAGTTTTACGATTTAATACATTGTTGATTTTATCATTTCTTTCATTTTGATATTTATTGTCACGCCCCGAGCTACCCCTAAGACACAGACATGGGACCTAGGACCACAAGTGATCCCAAGCTAACCCTGTTGACATGATCATGAGCATACTAAAGATAATAAACTGATACGGAAGCTAAATCATAATTAAAATGATATGAAACTGATCAGTTTAATAGAAAGAACATATTAACTCAATACTAATATGAAAGTAACTATGTCTGAAAATAGCCTCTAACTGACTAGAAATGCTCGGATATGCCACAGCTAAGTCTAACAAAAGTGAAACTAAAGGCCTAAAAATATTGGAAAAGAAACACATGACTATAGTCTTCATAGAATGAGGACTCACCACTGAGTCTGCTGAACTGGAGATCGGGAACCAATCTAAACCTGATTAATCTGATCTGGATGCTGAGAACCTAAACTTGCATCACGAGAAGATGTAGCGCACGTATGCATTAGTACTTGAAAGGTACTAAGTATGCATGACAGAATAAAACTGAAATAATATGTAACTGAACAAGCACAAAAGCAATTATAATATTTTGAAGATGAAATACTGAATGCTGAGCTAACTGGACGCAATGACCAAATTTATAACAGGCTGAGACTGTAAGTATGGTCAATGCAATAGAGTCTAACTGGACTGTGGGGGCTACTAATAACCGGTAATAAAATCACATGAGCTAAATATGAAGTCAGATGTATACGCCCCATTGAGAGGACCCAATATACCCTGCCAGAGGTATAAAAGCATGCTAGCGTAATCACTAAACTGATGCCCACAGAGGGGACTTACAACCTACTTGGCTAGTAGTTCTGGGACTTTTTGGTTACACTAAACCCTAGTCCAACTCTATATTATGCTACTCCCAATGAATTTAGTGATTATCTAATTATAACTAAGTATCTGCAAAAACAAGATAGCTCAAACTGAAAATGCAAACTGAAAATGCAACAATTAATATGGTAGTGATGCATTAATAACTAAGGCATGTATAACTGAATAACTGAAATATCTAACCTAGAATGTGTAATTTAAGAACTAAATAAATACATAGCTAGGGTTCTGAAATTCATGCAATAAACTGAGTAGTAACTTGGTAATCTTATTTGGAACATACTAATTACTAATACATGATGATCTGATATAGTTCTAGAAACCCTAGGTCAATTCATAATAAGGGAATCAAGAAACTGACTGAATTCTAGGGACCAAATGTGCGAAAAGAACCCACTAGTGAAATCCTACATACCTAGTGATGAATTCCACGTAGAAATCGTTCCATTTTGGGGCTGGAATTGATGGAAACTTTATGTGTTCTTGAACTAGGGTTCTTGACCTTTTTCTCCTCTCTTGCTTTTAATTTTCTAAGTTTTGATTAATAATTCACTAGGGTAAATTCTAGATTTGTTTCTAAGCTTAAAGTGACAAAAACTCATGATTTAGGATCTAAATGACGTAGCTGATGGACCAAACGAACAAGGAAAAAACCAAAAGACCCCTGACTCAAATGTTGTCGGAGTTACTGATAAAGTCGACAGATGGACCATAAGTGGACTGACGGTCTGTACTGGTTGAACGTTATTTCTGACTGAGAGGTGATAGTCAGCTTGCAAATCAATAGAGTTGACTGACGGACTGTAAGTCAACTGATGGTCCGTACTAGTCGACCTCGTTCGCGACTGAGAACTGATAGTAAGCTGATCAATCAACGGAGTCGACTGACGGACCGTAATTCGACTAATGGTCCGTACTGGTCAATCATCATTTGAGACATAGAATTGTAAGTTAGTTGTTCAATCAATGGACTCGATTGACGGAACGTAAGTTGACTGACGGTCCGTACAGGTCAACCGTCATTTGCGACTGAGAACTAGAAGTTAGTTGTTGAAACGACAAAGTCGACTGACGGTCCGTACTGGTCGACCGTCGTTTGTGACTTAGAACTGAGAGTAAGCTCGCCCATCGATGGAGTTGACTGACGGACCATAAGTTGATTGACAGTCTGTAGTTGGCTCCGTAGCTGGCACCTGCAACTTCTGAAAATCTACATCTTTGGGTCTATTTTGGATACAGGGTGTTACATTATCTCCCTCTTGGAACCATTTGTCCTCGAATGATGACTTAACTAGCTGAAATAGAGGGAGAGAGATGCAATACCTACGACTAAAAATTGAGAACTGAGTTTTTGAATGAATTGAGTTAGAATAACATGCAATTACGCTGAAAATGCACGTACAAACTGAGGGAACATGATTCTAAGGCTTAATTCACGCATAAATGACTTAAAAACTGAAGAGGAACAATTACCTCAAGCTGGAGTTGAATCGATAGGAAAGAGGAGAGGATACTTGGCTTTCATGGCTGCTTCTGCTTCCCAAGTAGCTTCCTCTACGGACTGACTCCTCCACAAAACCTTGACTTAAGCGACTTCTTTGTTTCTCAACCTTTTAACTTGACGGTCAAGAATCTCAGCTGGTACATCCTCATAAGAAAGACTATCTATCACTGCCACACTCTCTAATGGCACTATAGAGGCTGGATCACCCACACACTTCTTCAAGAGCCATATGTGGAAGACTCGATGCACTGCTACTAGTTCTGATAGCAACTCCGACTCATATGCCACCTTTCTAACCCTTTTCATGATCTCATAAGGGCCTACATATCTAGCACTGATCTTCCCTTTCTTGTCAAATCTCATCACCCCTTCATAGGTGACACTTTCAAGAAAACCCAATCATCAACTTGGAATGCTAGTTCCCTTCTCCTTACATTTTCATAAGTTTTTGCTGACTCTAGGCTATCTTAATTCTATATCTATTGAGTTGCATTTTCTCCATAGCATAATGGACTAAATATGGTCCTATCAAGGCTGCTTCAGCTACTTCAAACAAACCAATATGAGATTACATCTACGCCCATATAGTGTCTCTTAAGGAGCCATTTGAATGCTGGAATGGTAGCTATTATTGTAGGCGAACTCAATATGAGGAAGATAATCATCCCAGCTACCCTTGAAATTGATCAAACAAGCCCTCAACATATTGTCTAGGGTATGAATGGTACGCTCTGCCTGTCCATGCATCTACGGAAAAAATGTTGTGCTAAGGTTAGTCTTGACCGCCAAAAAGCGAGAAGACTTAGTCATCGTGTGAACTATTACTCAAATAAAGTCATGATGTGTGCGAGTATGAGGTAACACTGTGATGAAATCCATATTGATCACGTCCCACTTCTAAGTAGGAATATCGATCTCTTGAGTCATACCCCCTGGTTTCTGATGTTCTACCTTGACTTGCTGACAACTGGGGAACTTACTCACAAAATTTGCTATATCCCTGTTCATGCCATCCCACCAATAGACTTCCCGCAGATTGCGGTACATCTTTGTGACACCTGGATGAATAGAATATTTGGAATTATGGGCTTCTACAAGAATATGTTGTTTCAATTCACCCATTTAGGAACACACAATATACCATGATAGCGAAGTACACCATCTCTCCCTTGGGAGAAAACCTCCACTCTCTGATTGTGGACTGCACCGTTAATTTCAAGAAAGATTGAATCATTGTCTTGCCTTTCCTTAACCTCCACTACCAAAGAAGAGTCTGCCCCATTTTGAAGTGTTACACCACTGTCTGATATGCTCATAGAGCGAAACTTCCAAGTGAGCAAGCCTATGAAGTCTTCACTAGTTCATTCCTTTCTTCCTCAACATAGGCTACACTACCCATAAATAATCTGCTACTACATTCGCCTTACCAGGATGGTAATGCACACTCATATCATAATACTTAAGGAACTCAAGCCATCTCCTCTGGCGAATATTCAACTCTTTTTGGGTTAAAACATATTGAAGGCTCTTATTGTCAGTGAACACATCTACATGAACACCATAAAAGTAGTATCTCCAAATCTTGAGTGCAAAAACCACTACTGCAAGCTCGAGGTCATGAGTTGCATAGTTCTTCTCACGCACCTTTAGCTATCTTGAAGCATAAGCTACAACCTTATCTCGCTGTATAAACACACAACCTAGGCCAACTCTGGATGCATCACAATAGATCACATAACCATCTAAACCTTCTGGTAGAAGCAAGACAGGAGGAGTAGTCAATCTAGTTTTCAATTATGCAAAGTTTTCTAACAATCATCTGACCATTGAAACTTGACTATTTTCTGAGTAGACCTAGTCAATGGTGAGGCTATGGATGAAAATCCTTCCAGGAACCTTCTATAATAACCCACTTGACCTAAGAAACTTCTAATATTTGTAGCAGAGGCAGGTCTGGGTCGTTGTTTCACTTCTTCAATCTATGCGAATCCACTCGGATCCCCTCGCTAGATACAATGTGACCAAGGAAAGCAACGTATTGCAACCAGAACTCACATTTGCTAAACTTAGCAAATAACTGGTGATATTTGAGAGTCTATAGAACAACTATCAAATGACTCGTGTATTCTTCCTCATTCCTAGAGTAAATGAGGATATCATCAATAAAGACGATACAAACAAGTCAAAGTACTGTTTGAACACTCTGTTCATCAAATACATGAAAGCTAAAGGAGCATTGGTTAGTCCAGACGACATAACTACAAATTCATAATGACTATACCGAGTTTCGAAGGTTGTTTTTAGAATGTCACTATCTCTGAATCTTAGCAGATGATAACATGATCTGAGGTCTATCTTTGAGAAAGACTAGCACCCTGAAGTTGGTCAAACAAGTCATCAATCCTGGGGATGGGATACTTATTCTTTATTGTGACCTTGTTGAACTATCTATAGTCAATGCATATTCTAAGAGACCATCTTTTTTCTTTACGAACAACATTGGTACACCCCATGGCAAAATACTAGGTCTGATAGAGCCCTTATCTAGAAGGTCTTTGAACTACTCTTTCAATTTCTTAAGTTCAGTTGGAGACATTATTTAAAGAGGAATATAAATAGGCTCGATATTTGGAAGGAGATCTATTCAAAATTTAATTTCCCTTTCAGGAAGAACTCCGAAAAGATCTTTTGGAAACACTTTTGGAAACTCACTGACTACTGGAACTAACTCAAGATGTAGGTTTTCAGTGCTTGAATCCTTAACCCAAACTAGATGATAGAGATAACCCTTAGAGGTCATCTTTCTAGCCTTAAAGTAAGAAATGAATCAACCCATAGGTGCTAAGCTACTACCCTTCCATCCTAAGATTGGTTCTTTTGGAAACTGAAGACGAACAATCCTAATCTACAATCGACTAAGACATAACATGAGTGTAGACAATCCATGCCTAGAATGACATCAAAGTCTACCATTTCTAACTCTACAAGATCTATTGAGGTGACTTTCAAAGAGACTGTGATAGGACATTTTCTGTACACCCGTCTAGCTATGATTGGGTCACCAACTAGAGTAGAGACTGAAAAAGGTTCTGAGGGAGTTTCTGGACTAACACTAAACTAGATTGCTCTATAAGGAGTTACAAATGAGAGAGTAGACATTGGATCTAACAATGAATAAACATCAAGGTCAAAGACTCGTAACGTACCAATGACTACATCATGAGAACCTTCCTTATCCTGGCAAGCCTGAAGAGCGTACAACCTATCCTAGCACTGAATTCCACCTATACCAGATGAATTACCCTGCTGAGTCGGTTGAATTTCTGGTTCTACTGAAGTTGTAGACTGATCTCTAACATTACTACCTCCTTGACCCTGTCTAGAAGGACAATCCCTCAACGTGTGACTAGACTGACCGCATCCAAATCATCCTTTCTTTCCTGCGAGGCACTTTCCTGTATGGTCCTTACCACACTTAGGGAAAGTAGGGTAATTCTTGGTGCCTGAAACACTTCATGAGACTTAGATCCTGGTGCCCTAACCTTCTGATCATACCTGTTCTTGGAGGATGGAACACTAGCTGACGAAGGGGCTGTGGTCGAAGACTTCTGCTGAAATTTTGAGCGATTTCCACCACTCGACTTCTGCTGAGAATAGTCATAGTTCCCATTCCTAGCCTTCTTATTATCCTTGGCATGTTCCCTAAGCTTATCACCCTCAACCTGCTGAGCATGAGTCATAAGCCTAGAGATTTTCATGTCTCCTAGTAACATAGCATTTCTACACTTTGTTTTCACCAAATCTGACACTCCATACAAGAACTTATTCACCTGAGCCCTGGAGTCAGTAACCATGAGAGTATCATACCTGGATAGTTGGTTAAACTTAAGCTCATACTCTTGGACCGTCATGTTACCCTATCTTAAGTTCATTAATTCCTGGGTCTATGCATCTCTCAACTCTATTGGGAAAAACCAGTCCAAAAAGGTCTAACTAAAGCAATCCCAAGTAATAATAGTTGCATGTGTACCCCTATTTTCCATCCACTGAGTGTACCAGATATGAGCAACATCTTTCAGCTTGTATGATTCCAACTCAACCTTATCATTTCCAGTGACCTGCATCACCTCAAAGATCTTCTTGATCTCATCTAAGAAATTCTAGGAATCTTCATTAGTTTGCGATCTTAAGAACTCAAGCAAATTCAACCTAACAAATTCACGGACCCTTGTTGTTGTTGATCCACCATTAGCATTCACATGAGATTGAACCCAATTGTTCTGGTTGGCCACACTCTTAGCCTACATCTGAATGGCATTCCTGAACTCTACATTAGAGACTTCCTAATCTGGAACTGGAGGAGCTGCGTTTGCATTCCTGGGATTCGCATTCCTAGCGTTAGCTCTACGAGGAGACATGATCTGAAATGTAGAACGTCGAGTTAGAATGGAATTAGATCATACCTTACACACGATATGAGTAACAAGAAAGTGACGTTTTTCCTAAAATACTTAATAGACTCCCTCTTATTAGATGTGGTGCATTTTACACCCATGAAAAGAACTCTACTTAGTGAGACTTTCTTGAAATCCTAGGACAATTAAACCTAGTGCTCTTAAACAAAGTTTGTCACGCCCAGAGCTATCTCCGAGACACATACATGGGACCTAGGACCATAAGTGATCCCAATCCAACCTTGTTGGCATGATCATGAGCATTCTAGAGATAATAAACTGATGCGGAAGTTAAATCATAATTAAAATAAAAAGATGGGGAATATCCATATCTATAACTAAGATATATGAAATTAATGAGTTTAATACAAAAAACATATTAAATCAATACCAAGATGAGACTAACTATGTCTGAAAATAGCCTCTAACTAACTAGAAATGTTAGGACATACCCGAACTAAGTCTAGCAAAACTAAAACTAAAGGACTAAAAATATTGGAAAAGAAACTGATGACTATTGTCCTCTGAGAATGAGGACTTACCACTGATTTTGCTGTTAGAGATCGAGAATCAATCTAAATGTGATCGGGATGCTGAGAACCTGAACCTACATCACGAGAAGATGTAGCGCACGTATATGTCAGTACATGAAATCAACTTAGCATGCAGGATAAAGTAAAGCTAAAATAATACATAACTGAACACGCACAAAAGCAAGTATAATATTCTGAACATTATATATTGAATGATAGGCTAACTAGATGCAATGACCAAATTTATAACATGATGAGACTGAATACTAACTCAACTTTAAATATGTTCAATGCAATAGAGTCTGACTGGACTGTGGGTGATACTAATAATCGATAATAAAACAACATCAGCTAAATGTGGAGTCCGATGTATACGCCCCATCGAGAGGACCCAATATACCATGTCAGAGGTATAAAGGCATTCTAGCGTGATTACTAAACTGATGGTCACAGAGGGGACTTACAACGTACTTGGCTAGTAGTTTTGGGACTATTTGGGTATGTTGAACCCTAGTCTAACCGGTATTATTCTACTCCCAATGAATTTAGTGATTAACTAATTATAACTAAGTTTCTGTAAAAACTGGATAGCTCAAACTGAACATGCATACTGAAAATGCATAAATTAATATGATAATGATGCATTAATAACTGATGCATGTATAATTGAATAACTGAAATATCTAACCTAGCATGTCTAATTCAAGAACGAAAGAAATACATAGCTAGGGTTCTGAAATTCATGTAACAAACTAAGTAATAACATGGTATTCTGATTTGGGACATGTTAATAAATAATTCATGATGATCTATTGTAATTATAGAAACCCTAGGTCAATTAATAATAAAGGAATGATGAAACAGACTGAAAAGTTGTCGGAGTCACTAATGGAGTCGACTGACGGAACATAAGTCGACTGACCGTCCGTAGTGGTTGACCATCGTTTGTGACTATAAGTTGAAAGTCAGATGGACTAACTATCAGTACTGGTCGACTTTCATTTGCAACTGAGAACTGGAAGTAAGCTGATCAATCGACGAAGTCGACTGACGATCCATACTGGTCGATCGTCATTAGCGACTTAGAACTTGAACTTAGTTGTTTAATCAACGGATGTGACTAAAGGTCCGTACTGGTCGACCGTCATTCGTGAATGAGAACTGCAACTTTGTTGTTCAATCAACAAAGTCGATTGATGGACTGTAAGTCGACTGATGGTCTATACTTGTCGACCGTCATTTGTGACTTAAAACTGAGTGTCAACTGGCACCTGAAACTTGTGAAAATCTGCATTTTTTTTTATCTATTTTTTATACGGGGTGTTACATTTATGTATGTTTGAGATAGTCTCCACTTGTAGTAAATAAGGATGAGGGTTATTATGGGGACTGTGACGGTTCTGGAGTGTCAGACATGTCAAGTATGTAGGCTTGGGTTGTGACAAACTTGGTATTTGATCCTCAAAGTTTAAGTGTCCTAGGTTGTATATGAAGTCATGTTAGTAGGATCTTATTTATGGTTGTGAGGGCTCCACTTCTATAACTGAGGAACTACATAAATTTAAGAGAAGTTTCCCTTCTTTCATACTCTAACTTTTGCAATACAGCTGTTTCATAAGAAACTTACTCAAACTCGTGCATTTCTCAAATCCATTCAACTATGGTTGAAATAGCAAAGTCAGATCCTTATCGATGAGTAACTCTCAACAACAGTTTTCTGAAAGTCGTGAGACTTTAGAAGGGCTTGAGAGAAGCCCATGTGTGATCATAAGTGTTGAGATTCAAGAGAATGCACTCTTATTCATATTGACTCGTGCATTCAAGCTAAAACGAGATGTATTCCCAAATTCTCTTCAATAAAAGTTAATTCAGCTAAGACCCTTTTGAGGATGTGCGTTTTAGATCTTTGTTATTATTTTTACCCCGAAATGTAGTATGAGTTACGATGTTATGAGTAGTAATAGTAAAAGTGGCCAGAGTTAGAATAATGCATGTAGGGGTAGAGTGATCTAAGAAAGGAAGGTAGTGATAAGGAAATTTATTTGTTACAGTAATGCACCCACTAAGTTATTAATGAGGATTTCCCCCGGTGGTAGACTAAAAAGTCATGAATTTTGATAGTTTCATGATAGAAGGTAGCGTAAGAGTTATTAGTATGGACGAGTTAGAGTATACTTTAACCAGAAATAAGTTTATGTCGATGTGTTATTGTGCTAGTGAAGACCAAGTATATGTGTTGAATCTAAGAATAGAGTATTCATGTGGTGTTAGATCTAAGATAGGCTTATGATTTTTAAGGGAGAACCCGTAATATTCAATTGATTATAGAAGTAATATTGGAATGATGTATAGTGATTTGGTAAATAATACATATGTTATAAAAGAGAATATGTTGATAGATTCTAATTAGAAAGACTATGAGAAAAAGATCGACTATTTTTGACTATTTTTCCATGAGGTTTTAGGGAATTTTTTTTTGTTGATTCTATCTACAACTTATAAGTTATGTAGTATATGAGAAGTGGTTTCTGCCCATGTTTAGTACTAGACACAAAGCTTGAATTTTTTATGAGTGTCATGATAAAAACAAAAGGGGGTGGGGGATGGCAACACGAGGGTGATGATGTTAGTTTTAAGATCTGATCTAGTAGGTTTAATGTTAATTAGGTGAAGAGTTAAGGTGTTACTTTTCTATTAAGGTGAGTGGTACAAGTGTGGTATTGTGATTCTTAGATTAGAGAGAGGAAGTGAGTCTAAGTCATTAGATAAAAAAGAGAATTAAGTGTTATAACCAAGATCGTATTTAGTACGATGAGGTTCTAATTAAGTTTATGATTTTTCCTGTGTGTTTAGATAGTATATTTGAACTGCCAACACGGAATAGGCTACTGTAAGCATTATTTTTTCCTTAAGATTTAGATTGAGCGACTTTATAAGTCAATGTGGGTAATAGTTATAGATATATTTTTATAGAAGCCCAAAGAAGTTACGAGAAGCATCTGAGAAAGAAGACTAAGAAGGAATATTAGTGCATGTGCATGGAGAGCTCAATTTCCATAATATTAGCATTTTTTTAATAAGAAAAGCAAATTTAGACTAGTTTAGAAATGATGGAATAGATCCATATCTTAAAAGTATCAACTTTAGACCCAAGGGAGATGATAAGATGAGAAATCAAGTCTTGTATTATGAATAAGATACTGATGTGCTTAGAAAGCATTATAGTGTTATGTTTCTAATATCAGAATTGTATCTATGACCTATGCTCATACATTTTAGATAGATTCAAATCTATTCTCAATATATTCCAGAATGAGGGGCAAAGACTTTAGGCAATTGATCTCAATCTTATTCCATAAAGTTATGGATATCAGTCTCATGATATGAACCTATGCATATAAGCACTCACGTCTCTTAGTATTATCGGTATAAAAAATTAATGATTTACTGTCAGTAGATATCAACATAATATACGTTATTCATATTCTTACATCATATTTCTCGAATGAATCATGCTTATGATCTTTCTGTCTAAGTTTTTTTAGTGAGCCCTTTTAATTTGCAATAGTGATGATACCGATCAATTGTATTCCTTGTGAGTAGGGTGGAAAGTGTTGCTAAACTTTAAATCTATCACTCTATCGCTTAAGTCATAGTAGTCCTATTCATACTTTGTACCCAAATATCCCTGTTTATGCCAAATAATTTCGTTGAGATCCTCAATATATAAGAGTTTGTTGAGATCATTTCATATGCTCGTCAGCTTTTGAGTGAGGTCTCCTTGCTTCCTGACGACTCCAGTTATATGAGTTTTTAATATTAGTAGCATTTGGAGTAGTCGTGGCTCTTGTTTCGACACACGTCAATATATAGTAGAAGATTCATAGATGGACAACTCTTATGGGTCTTTCTGTTTCAGATGTTTTCTTCAAGAATTATGTTTAATACTTTATATACTCCGAGAGGTTTGAGATTTAAAAATACACCGTTGATTTAAAATTTCTTTTAGTTTGATGTTATGTATGCTCGAGTTAGTCTTTCGTTTGTAGTCAGCCATGATGAGAGTTCGCTTGGGAACCAACAATGGTTTTCGAGTGTCTGCCACATCTAGGATGTAGGCTCGGGTCGTGATATACCACTCCAACACGACCATTGTTTGTATCAAAAGGATATAGTCATGAGTCACAATGAAAGATATAAATCTTAAGAGGAAAACTTATTCCGATGGAGCATCTCTTTATCAAAAAGTTACTATATGGAAAAAAGGGAAAAGCTAAGTGGACTTCTGCCTATAAAAAATAAGATAAATATAACTTTATTTGCAGTTTTAAAATTGACTTAGTGTTTGACAATACCTTTTGCAAATATATTTAGAACTTGAAATGTTGTTTAAATAATATATGATTTTTATACCCCCACAATTTTTTAGAATCCCCCAAAATATTGTTTTATGAAAGAAAAACATTCCAAACAAAAAGAATTCTGAAAAAAACAATTCTTATCATGTATGTTTTTCTGTTCTACTTCCGCACTTTTCCTTTCAGTTTTATTTCTGTATATGTTTGATAATTGAAATAAACAAAATCAAAATCAATACGCGCCAAATAAAAAATATACATCATATTTTATTTGGTTTGTTATAAATAATTTAATATAGACTAATTTGATTTTAGTTTTGGCTCAATAATCGATCAAATGTTTGTTTTCTAGCCAATAGTGTTCTAGTTGTTTGTACTCATTAAGAAAACTCACAAATATGGATTGCACGACCTCCAAAAGTAAGATATCAATGATCCAAAGCAAGACAAAAATGAAGCTAGAGTTAAAGAGAGCTCCAAATGGAGATATAAAGGAAATAGGGAAGCTCAATTTGGAAACCCTAAGAAAGACGGTTTGGATATAAGGGCACGCTGGTTTACTCTTTTGATTGTGTTGTTGTTTTCTCTTGAATTTGTTTTTTCTTTTGGGACTTTTGGTCTCTTTTTTTTCAGACATATTTTTTGAATAAAAGAAGCTCCTGCTCAACTGTTGAATGAAACGTCCAAAAATGAATAAATTGAAATTGTTAGTCACATTTTCTAGATAACTAGTATACCTAAAATGACTAGTAAGTAAAACTAAGTTGTGCCTATTAAAGATTAACACATGTTAGACCCGAGATATAAATACCATTTTAATTGAAAATATTAGTGTAAGGAAGATATGAGTTAAGCAAGAGTTGGATCAAGATGATAAAAGACAATAATGAAATGCTGAGTTGAATATAACAAAACTTTAAAGCAGGAATACAACTACATTTAGGAAATGGAAAAGGCTTAAATATGCCATTGAACTTTCAGAAAAGACTTATTTATGTCATCAGTTAAATGTTTGACTCATTTATGTCATTGCAATCAAAGAAAAGGCTCATTCATGCCATTATTTTTTAACTGTGGTTTTGCAAAACCATTTTTAACACGTGACCAATTATAATTCGGCCACGTCATCAATTTTTTTAATTAAAAAATCAAAAAAAATTAATTCAATTTGTATACAAAATTTTGATTTTTTTATTAAAAAATTGATGAATGGCCAATTAAAATTCGGCCACGCCATCAATATATTTAATTAAAAAAATCAAAAAAATATTAATTCATTTTTTTTCAGAATTATGATTTTTTTCAATTAAAAAAATGGATGACGTGGACGAATTACAATTGGTCACGTGTCAAAAATGGTTTTGCAAAACCACTGTTAAAAAATAATGGCATGAATGAGCCTTTTCTTGAACCGTAATGGCATAGATGAGCCAAACTTTTAACGAATGACATAAATTAGGCTTTTATGAAAGTTCGATGACATATCTGAGCCTTTTTCCTTTAGGAAATTGCAACTCTATTATTTTAAGGATTGAAATAATTTTCATATAGTAAACTTAGAGTCAAATTAAAAATAGTTATCATTTTGATTCTACTAGTGTCCACATTTATTAGACAAAAAGTAATTTTTTGGTGTATAATTTACAACAAATTGAATCATGAGATAATCAAAATTTCTTTCTATTCCAGTAATGTCTTCTAGGAGAATGAAAATCTTTAGTAGGTTTAGACATACCATGAATGTCCACTATTACAATATTTTTATTGGTTTTCCTTTGTTCTGCCAACATCTCCTCTGATTCTCTTGCTTGATTAAAACTTCATCTCCATGTTTTTGATGTTTTCTGTTCCTCTTTTTCATTGGTCTCAAAACTACAAAGTTTTGTGTTATTCTCTCAATTGGTCTCCTCCTAATTACACTGCAGTTGCTTTGTTTTTGTGGTGAGCAATATGAAAGAAGTTGCTTTCGATGAGGAGGAACTTGTACAGTTTTTTGATACACAATTTAATCTTTATTGTTGGTTTCTTTTTTGTAGGCAAACTAATATGATGTGTTCATGTACGAGTCTGTCTTTCTTTCCTAGATTTGTCTTTTTGATCACTTCATTTTCATCACCAGCATTTTTATCATCATCATCATCAAGAATGAAGTCATCGTGGTCTTTCAAGTGCATTATATTCTTGAATATCTAAAAGAATTTCTAGACTAATTAAAGGTCAAAAAAGTCAAAGTTTCATCTGTTAATCGCCCATTATCTTCTCTCTTAAACCCCAAGGCAAAACCCTAAGGAAACATCAAAGTAGAAGACTTACAATCATGATTCTTTCAATCCTTTCAACATTCTTCTTCAAGGTAAGTCCTTCTGCAAGAATTTTATTCTATCAAACTTAATTTTCATCATAAAATTATGAATCATTAATGAGAATCCTAATTCATTGTCATAGGGTTTGAAGAAACTAATTCAATGATCTCAGGAGAGGTATTTTTTATCGTTCTCCTTCAAGATAGGGTTTAAAGACTTCTAATAAAACTCTTCTTCAAAATTCTTCAAAAAACTTTTTACAGGTACTTAATTCTATCATAGTGTTGAACTTGTTCTTCCTCACGCCCTACATTTACTTTCAAATCAGTAAAATAATAATCTAGGTCTCTATCCCTATATTTTATTATTCTTTAGATAACTTAATTTTGAGTTCTTAATTTCCCGATTCTTTTTGAAATTTTATTCCTAATTATTGAATTGTTATATATGTTGTATAAATATTCTTGAGTTGATTAGTTTATTTCTATATTCAATATGAGCCCTATGAATTGAGTATTCTTGAGATTAGTAGTATTGTTGAGTTCTGAATTCATGAGTTTTTAGTATTGATTTTTCTATATTGGTATTGATATCCTTGAGTTAATTCGTTAATGTCTATATTTAAGCATGAACCCTATTTTAAATTATAAATTTTGAGAATCTTATAAAGCTAACATTTGTGTTTTAAACAGAGTTTTTGAGGAAGTAAAAAGGGTTTGAGAAAGAGTATAAGGGAGCTTAGTATTTTCCAAATGTTTCATTCTTACATGAAGAAAGAGAGTATTATTTTAAGAAAATAAAAACTTTAATTTCTAAACGATTTTATGACTTCAGAGATATTTAAGAGCAGTGAACTCTTTTAAGAGGCTAGTTTGAGTAACTAACTCAAACCTAAGAAAGAGTATGTTTCATAGGTTTGAGCAAGAGTATATATATTATTGAGAGAAATATTGAGCACCGATATGAAAATAAGTACAGAGAACTCAAAATTCTCATAAACCATGTCTTGCTAACATGGGTACAAGATCATACTTTTGGGATAAATTCTTATTGCTCAGTCGATCCCACGAGAAAAATGGTTCAGACTTAACTTTATTCTATTATTACTACTATTTAGTCAACTATTTTCCGATAAAACAAATAACTAAAAGGGGGTTTTTTATTTTAAATTAATAAAAATAATTAACTAAATTAAAATAAACAACTAATAGATTCAAATCTCAAAGTTTAATCAATTAATAAAAGTAACTAGGGTTTAAGTGTTCCCCAGCAGGACGGACCATCGTGGCTATGACGGTCCGTCATGAACTTCCGTAGTCCCACACTTGGTCAGACTTTCTCATCTTACTTCAGTAGCTTCTCTCCTCACTATGATGCCACCTACGGACCGTCACAGCCTCGACGGACCATCAAAAGCTGCGTAGGTGGTCTCTTATGCATTTCTTGCTCAAAACTCCCGCGTTCATCATTGGACAGATTTCCTGCAAATAAAGAGAAACTTACATACAAAATCAATACAAAATGGCTTTAGACACACACTAAACTTAAGGAAGAAGCATTAAAAGTACCGTCAAACCACGGTACATGAACACCTCAACTTAAATTCGTTGTTTGTCCTCAAGCGACGCACTATGACTCACTACAAAATCTTTGTACAAGAGTATCCACATTTTAGCTTTCGCAATCATTTGGCTATCAATCCCGATCATTCTCATTATGTTCATGCATGTTATCACTATTAGGCATTGACTTATGTAGAATCAGACCATGACACAGACTCACTACGCAGTGACAATTATCATCTTCAATTTCTCACCGAGGTGCTAATATTTCTGGTATTGCAACTACTGTCCTCACTTCAAATAACATCCTCATTTTTCACACAATTATTTCAGTTTGAGTATAAGGATTACTTTTCGACACTCACTCTCAGAACAAATTCACAACTCATTTATACATATTGCCATAAGCTTGCCCTTATTTTCACTACTTTAAGTTCGCCATACAACTCTCAGGATTACGATTGGACTTTTTAGCTTGTTACATAGGCTCAGGGTCAGGTAGGGTATATTTAGGTATGCTTGAGTGATTTGTTGCCCTCCTTGACATATCAGCTAAGCGTACCACCTTTTCACTGTATCCACAACTCTGGAGCTAGACGCCCCGGCAGCTAACTCTATAGCCCTCAAAGTACGGGCCTCCTCGTCAGCAATCGAGGCTCTCCTCGCAGCCTCCATCTCACGGCGCTCCTTATTCCTCGCCCTAGCCTCATCCTCCTCTCGACCCCTGCGCCTCTTGTCTTGCTCTCGTGGGCGAGGTGGTGGAACATCAGAAGTGGCAAATAGAGCAGCCATCACTGTGTCCTCAGCAGGCTCTGCAGAAGGGGCCTCAGACTCAGGCACCGTAGCCTCTAAGATCGTATCAAGATCAGCCCGCAAACTCTCAACCGCAGCCTGAAGGGTCGACATGTCCACCGGAGGTGCTGGTCGGGCTAGCACCCGCAACTCAAAAGCGTCTAGGCACTGATGAACCTCTGCGATCTTCCTCTCTGTGTGCTGCGCCATCTTGCGCTCCATGCGCTACTCTACCTCAGCAATAGACCTCTGCATCCAAGGCTGGATGTGATGCAGAAGTGTGGCATTCTGCGCCTCAAGTTTCTGGACCCTAGCAAGTGGGACCAGAGTGGCGGAAGGAGCCAAGCGAGAGAAGCTCGGGGCAGTGCTACTACCCGGGATAGACTCGACCGGGGTAGTGTCAGTGGGTGCAGAAGCAGCCTGGGAAGCCGCTTGAGCATGCTCTATAGTATCTGCCAGGTTCTCACCCAGTGGGGCCACCTCCGGGCGGGGCCCTTTGCGTGGAGCCAACTCATTGGCCTCATCCTGATGAGGCCGATGTCAACATTGCCCTGCGGGGTCTTGAGCTGATCAATGTGCCAGATGGGCACACCTGCGGACCTGCATAAAGAGAAAACCATGCATGGAAAAGGGTAAGTAGTGGTGAACTTGAAGGCCTTCTCTTGCATGACCGCCTGTAGAAGCCAAACGAAGTCAACCTCTAAACTTGCCATCATTGCTGCCATCAGAACTGTGCGATCCCATGTGACTATATTATCTGTATCAGTGGGGGAAAGGCAGTGTCGGACTATCAACCATAGAAACTTGGCCGTAAAGGTCAAGTTGGCCTTCCTGATGGCTCCCTTTGGCTCCATTACCCAATCAGCAGCCTCTCCATCAATAGATAAGTGCTGGGCCATCCACCTCTTGGTGGTCTCCCTTAGCGATGGCTCACGCAAGAACCGGCCATCCTTAACAATTTGCCACCGGTAGTCAAACTCGGCGGTGAGAGGGGTACTGGTGGCATCAACATCCTCGCCGTACAGATACCGGCGGATGGCTGGCAGTGAGATGTCGACCTGTATGCCGCATACTCTGACGTGCTCAAGTAGGGCCTGTTTGGCAGTGGCAGCCCGCCTATCGATCTGTGATCGGAGAGTAGCCACATAAGAGGCGTAAAACTCTCAGACCATCTCTTCACTGTATCGGCCCAAATAACGAGCCGTCCACTCTAGCCGGTGTCTGGTGAAGAGAGTGTGGATAGACGGCATGGTGGGAAGGCTTCCCGTAAGGACCCGCCTCTCCAATGTAAGGGCCCGTGTCATGATGCCCTTATAATTTAGCAGCTTGGCATCTGAATACACTTGGTATTTCCCGTCAACAAACCTCCGGTTGGGCTAGTCGGCAACCGGGGCGGGAACTCCAATCGGTGAGCCTGGAGTGGAATCATTGCTGTCAGCCTCATCCACCGAGGTAGACTGTGCAGCTGTGGCGGGTGCAGAGGCTTCTGCGGACCAGAAGGCTTCCTCCGACCAAGAAACTCCTAAGGAGCCAGCCGCTCCTTCAGCTTGTGCAGCTTATCCAGAAGGTGTGCCGGTAAGTGTGCGCTCCTCATCAGACTGGGAGGCAGTGACTACGCCGGATGCCACCTTCTTGGGCGTGGCTCTGGTAGCACGTGCAGCACGTGCTGGAGTGGCAGTGCCTGGGGGCACGTACTCAGGATCATGCTCATCATCAGAGCCTATAACAATGCGGGCAGACGGGGCGATGGATTTTGAACGCCCACGTGCGTAAACCTGATCTTGTTTCGGTGCCATGGGAGATAGTACCTGTAAAGAATCATTATTAGTACTAGAAGGTGCAAACAAGACAAGCAAAAACAAGAGAAATTACAAATAAGATCAAAGTTGTAATGACATCTCTGTAGTAGCAGTGAAACACGACGGACCAGTTGACGGCCCGTCGTGAGTACGACGGACCATCATGGGGTCCGTCATGTATTACTTAAAACAAAATTTCATTGCAAACCCTCAGAAGAAAAGTCTCTGACAGTTATGACGGATAAGAAGGACGGACCGTCGTGATCATGACGGTCCGTCGTAGATGGCCATCGTGAGGCACTTAGAAAAAGTATGGAGACCTTAGGAGAGGGATCTCTGACCGTTATGACGGTTGTGCAGGACGGACCATCATGGGTATGACGGTCCGTCGTATAAGTCCGTAAGTGGATACTTGGGAAATTGTTTTTGAGACCCTTGGGGCTGAGGTCTCTGACAACCACGACGGTTGTGCAGTATGGACCATCGTGGGTACAACGGTTCGTCATAGATGTCCGTCAGTGGACACTTAGAAATAGTTTGGAGACCCTTAGGAGAGGGATCTCTGACCGTCATGACGGTTGTGCAGGATGGACCATCGTGGGTACGACGGTCCGTCGTATATGTCCGTCAGTGGACACTTGGAAGAATTTGGAGACCCTTAGGACTGGGGTCTCTAACAACCATGACGGTTGTGCAGGACGGACCGTCGTGGGCATGACGGTCCGTCGCATATGTCCGTTGGTGGACACTTTGAAAAATTTTGAGACCCTTAGAAATGGGGTCTCTGACAACCATGACGGTTGTGCATGACGGACCGTCGTGGGCATGACGGACCGTCATTGGGGTCTCGTTCTGTCATTCAGAGAAAAAACTGGGGATGCCACAATCATCCCATGTGATTCAAACCAAAGACTCGATATTAACCTATATCTTTCTAACCCAAATACCTAGCAAACTTACAATGCTAAAGCACCAATTTCTCGAGTTTTACAAGGCAATTTGTGGGACTATTAACCTAGGTCAGACAAGATTGGATCAAAGATCAAAGACCCACTAAAAAGAACAGGCCAATAGTAAATTAAAAACAATAATGTAGTGTAAAATGGGTAGAGATCAGAAATACATACCTGAGAAGAGGAGAAAACAAGCAAGTGAGGCACTCAGCTATGAAGATCAGAAACACAGCAGCAGACTCCGACCAGCAGAAAGGAGATCTGGGAAGGGGAAAATGAGAATGTGAGGATTTGGGGAAGTGATGGCAGATCAGTTGAAAGGGAAAAGGATGAGGATGGAAGGAAGTTGAAAAGGAAGTAAATGGGAGATAGAGGGAAAGAAATGGTTGAAATGAAGGGGTGGGGAGTTTAAAAAGGTTTAAAACTTTTAAAATTCCCCAGCCGGGTCGGGTCGGGTTGCTGGTTAGTGAAGCAACGAGTCCCCGACGACGGTCCGTCACACGTGTGACAGTCCGTCGTGGGTTCTGTCGCGGGTGCCCTAATTTTAAAAAAATAGACAAACTTACCTGGCACGACGGATTCTTGTGATGGTCCGTTTCAAGCGTGACGGTCCGTCTATGGATTCGTCATTGAGTGTTTCAGACCAATTTCTGCAGATTTTTCTGGTGATGTGCTACTAGAGGATACATATTGGGTTGCCTCCCAACCAGCGCTTGATTTAACGTCGCGGCACGACGGAGGATACTCGATTACTCAGACTTCATCAAGATAATATGCCTCAATCACTTCATTCGCCGATTCAGCATGCCCCAAATAGATTTTTATTCGTTGTCTGTTCACCTTAAACCGCACACCCTCCTTGTTTTCCAACTCAACTGCTCCGTGAGGGAATAGTTGGGTGATCAAGTAAGGGCCAATCCATTTGGACTTGAGCTTGCCCAAAAACAAATGCAACCTAGAATTGAATAAAAGCACCAAATCTCCAACTATAAAATCGCGTTTCTCAATCTTCTGGTCATGGTATTTCTTCATCTTTTCTTTGTAGAGGGCTGAACTTTCATAAGCTTTTAGGCGAAATTCATCGAGTTCATTCAACCCATTTAACCTCTGTTCTACAGCTTCATTCCAATCCATTTTCAACTTCTTCATATCCCACATGGCTTTATGCTCTAATTCAACCGGAAGATGACAAGCTTTTCCATATACAAGTTGGTATGGGGACATACCAATGGGAGTCTTATACGCTGTCCGGTAGGCCCAAAGAGCATCATAGAGCCTCCTTGACCAATCCGTTCTACTATCGTTCACTGTTTTTGACAAAATCTGTTTGATCTCCCTATTTGACACCTCAACTTGCCCACTAGTTTGAGGATGTTAAGGAGTGTCCACATTACGGCGAACCCCGTATTTCTCCAATAATCCCTTAAACAATTTGTTGCAAAAGTGGGATCCCCCATAACTAATAATTGCCCTTGGGGTACCAAATCGAGAGAATATATTCTTTTTCAAGAATACAGTGACACTCTTCCCTTCATTGTTTGCGAGGGCAATAGCTTCCACCCATTTAGATACATAATCAACCGCTACAAAAATATACTTCATTCCATGAGAACTCACAAAAGGACCCATAAAGTCAATACCTCAAACATCAAATAATTCAATCACAAGAATGGGGTTTAGAGGGAGCTCTTGCTTTCTTGATATGCCGCCATCCCTTTGGCATCTATTACATGCTTTGACGAACTCATGAGCATATTGATGAATAGTTGGCCAATAGTAACCACATTGTAAAATCTTATGAGCGGTCTGGATACCACTATGATGTCCACCAACGGGTGAGGAATGGCATGCCTCTAAAACACTCAACATCTCAACTTCTGGCACACAACGCCGAATAAGCCCATCGGCACAGATCCTATATAAGTATGGTTCATCCCAAAAGAACTTCTTCACATCGTACATGAACTTTTTCCTTTGATGAAAGGACAAGTCCGATGGAAAAATATCGCTAGCCAGATAGTTCGCAAAATCTGCGAACCATGGAATCAAGTCTTGTGAGGTAGCCAATACATGCTCATCGGGGAAAGTATCATCAATATCAGTCTTATCCCCTAACTCTCTCATAGCTTCATCTTATAAACGGGACAAGTGATCAGCAACTTGATTTTCGGTCCCTTTTCTATCCCTCACCTCAAAGTCAAATTCTTGCAGTAGTAAAACCCAACGAATCAACCTCGGTTTTGCATCATTCTTTGCCATCAAATATCTCAACGCTGAATGGTCAGTATGCACTATAACTCTAGTACCTAGCAAATAGGATCGAAATTTTTCAAAAGCAAAGACTACTGCAAGGATCTCTTGCTCAGTCACTGTGTAGTTCTTCTGGGTTTCATTGAGGGCTTTACTAGCATAGTAAATGGGATGAAGGATTTTGTCCCTTCTTTGTCCCAATACCACACCTAGAGCAACCCCACTAGCATCGCACATCACCTCAAATGGACTGCTCCAATCCGGAGAAATAATGATAGGTGCAGACACCAACTTCTCTTTTAACTCGCCGAATGCTTTAAGACAGGATTTATCAAAATAAAATTTACACTCTTTCTCCAGCAATTTGCACAACGGATGCGCAATTTTTGAAAAATCTTTGATGAATCTCCGGTAAAAACCTGCATGCCCAAGATAGCTTCTCACACCTTTTACAGAGATAGGTGGGGAAAGTTTCTCTATTACCTCGACTTTAGCTCGATCAACCTCTATACCCTTCTCTGAAATGTGATGGCCCCAAATAATACCTTCTTTCACCATGAAGTGGCATTTTTCCCAATTTAATACTAGATTGCAGTCTTCACACCTCTTAAGAACCTCAGATAAATGACTCAAACACCGCTCAAAGGAGTCACCAACCACAAAAAAATCATCCATAAACACCTCAATAGTGTCCTCCACCATATCGGAGAATATCGACATCATACTTCTCTGAAATGTGGCAGGTGCATTGCACAACCCAAACGGCATTCTCTTGAAAGCAAAGATCCCATATGGGCAAGTGAAGGTGGTTTTCTCTTGATATTCCGGTGCAATAGAAATCTGATTATACCCCGAATAACCATCAAGAAAACAGTACCACCCTTTTGCGGCAAGTCTATCCAACATATGATCGATGAATGGCATAGGAAAATTGTCTTTTTTGGTCCATGCATTTAATTTCCGGTAATCCATACACACCCTCCATCCAGTCACCGGTCCCATTGGAACAAGTTCATTTTTTTCATTGGGGACCACAGTCATTCCCCCTTTCTTAGGTACACACTGAACAGGGCATACCCAACTACTATCGGCGATCGGATATATTACTCCAGCATCCAACCACTTAATGATTTCCTTCTTCATGACCTCTTGCATAGGTGGATTTAAGCGTCTCTGATGCTCAATACTTGGCTTGTGGTCGGGCATGAGTTGGATTTTATGAGAACAAATACCAGGAGGGATCCCAATAATGTCCGCAATAGTCCACCCAATAGCTCTTTTGAACCTTTTTAGCACTTTCACCAAACTCTCAATTTGTTGTTCATTCAGGTCTGATGCAATGATTACCGGCAAAGTGTCACCATTTCCTAAGAATTCATACCTGAGATGAGGTGGGAGAGCTTTTAGTTCTAACTTTGGAGCCTCCTCTATAGATGGTTTCGCGGGTGGAGACTCGCGATTCTTCATATCTAACTCATATTTCTTCGGTTTAAACCGAACATCACCACGATCAAGAGCCGCGACTAATGACCCATACTCTTCAATGCAATCGCTATCAAAATTCATTATCACTGCCGCTAGTGCTTCTACACCTAGACGTTCTTCTATTTGTGTCTCAGATGACTTATCAACTTTGTAGGATATAGCAGATACCGATTGGAGCTCACCACTCTGCCTCATGGACCTACAAATGTTGAAGGTCACTTCTTCATTGTTCAACCGAAATTTCATCTGCCCCTTTTCCATATCAACTAAGGCTCTACCCGTAGCAAGGAATGGCCTCCCAAGAATAATAGGCACCTCAAAATCGACTTCACAATCAAGAATAACAAAATCGGCCGGAAATATGAATGACTCCACTTTTACTAGCACATCGTGGAGTATCCCAATAGGCCTTTTTACTGTTCGATCGGCCATCAGTAGCCGCATCGCAGTGGGCTTTGGGTTACCCAAACCCAACTTCTTGTAAATCGAGAGGGGCATAAGATTTATGCTTGCCCCAAGATCACATAATGCTTTCGCAAAATGTAATAACCCGATTGTACAAGGAATAGTGAAAGCACCCAGATCTTCCTTCTTTTGCACTAGAGATCTTGTAGCAATAGCACTACAATGTTGCATTCTATCATCATCCTCAAAAGTGACCGATCTTTTCTTCGTAACCAGATCTTTCATAAACTTGGCATAACCGGGCATTTGTTCCAGAGCTTTTACCAAAGGGACATTGATGGAAAGCTGCTTCAACATCGTTATAAAACGCCGATATTTACCATCCTCGGTCTTTTTCACTAATCTTTGAGGAAAGGGGGGCGGTGGTCTAGGCATGGGAGTCACCTTTTTGGGCACTTCAACATCTTTTCCCATTTTATCTTCTAACTCACCACTAAGCTCCTCCACTTTATCATTATCTCTTATCACCTTTTCTGCATCAGACGGCATAGGTGGGTCAATGGTTTGCTTACAACCCCGAGTAGTGATTGCCATACAGTGTCCATCATTTTTCGGATTTTGGACAGTGTTGCTAGGGAGAGTGCCCGGTTGCCGTGTATTCACCGTCGCAGATAATTGGGCCATTTGTAACTCAAGCTGCTTAATCGATATTGCATGTGTATCGACTTTCTGCCCAATACCCGCTAAATCACTTCTTAACTCTTTAGTGTGCTCATCACTAGCATCGAACCTCATCATCATTTTGTGCAACATATCCTCGACTCACTCCATACTACCTCCACCATCCCTAGGAGCAACTTCACGATTTTGAGGAGGAACATAGGGCCCACTCCTATCATTTCTATTACCATAGTTACCCCTGTTGAACTTGTTGTCGCGGTTGTAATTTCAATCTCGGACATAATTACACTCACGGTTATAATTACCATAGTTCTGACCTTGGTTTCCTTGACCTTGGCGCCAATTTTCCTGATTGAAGCCTTGGGCATTCGGCCGGAAACCCCCCGTCTACTCATTCACCGCATAGGTGTCCTCCTCATAATAATATTCATCATTTGGTGGTGGTGGTTTAGACAAGTAGTTGACTACATTTATCTTTTGTGCACCCCAGTGACATGTTTTAATACCAACCCAAGCTCAGTTATTATCTGATCCATCTCTTCACCAATCTCATCTGTGGCTGGGTTGTGTGTGGATTGTACTGCGAAGGTGTTTCTTCCAGTATCTGACTTCCTAGTACTCCAAGCTTTATTATTTCGCGAGATTTTCTCTAACTTTTCAGCGATCTCACCATAAGAACACTCCCCATAAGAACCACCCGCTATAGTATCCAATACCATTTTATTATTATCATCTTGTCCCCGATAGAAGTATTCTTTCAGTGACTCATCATCGATGTGGTGATTGGGGACACTTCTCAATAATGAAGTGAACCTAACCCAAGAACTGCTAACTGACGCTCTCGGTAGTGCCACAAAGTTGTTCACTCAGTCTTTGTGATTTAGTTTTTTAGAGACCGGATAGTAACGTGCTAAGAAAGCATCCCTCGGTTGATTCCAAGTGAAGATTGAGTTATAAGGGAGCTCAGTAAACCATATAGCAGCCTCTCCCGTCAGTGAAAGAGGAAATACTCTTAGCCCAATTACATCCATGTTCAAATCGGTCCTCCCTACACAACTTTTGCACACTGCCCTTACCTTAGCGATGTAGGCATGTGGATCTTCAGAAGGTAGCCCTGAGAACAAACCTCTGGCAGTGAGCATTTGCATTAGACTACTGGTTACCACAAAAGTGTGGTCGTTTGGTAGAGGAGGCAAGACAAGTTGCCCGTTAGAGTTTGCAATGTTATCATAACCTCTATAATACTCTTGAGGGCGTGGAGCGGGATTTTGTCCCCTTTGTTCATCTTCACCACGATTTTCGGGTAATAATCGACCATGAGCATCAACTGAAGCAGGGATGTTCTGGTTGGGATCATCATCATTAATACCCAAATTTTGATTCATACTTCGTAATGTACGCTCTAATTCGTGGTCGTAGGGAAACAAAGGTTCTCTTCCTCTTCGTGTATTTGGCATACAAGGAAGTTAGTTCTGCAAGAGACAAAAACAACAAATAAAGTAAAATTAGGAAAATAATAACTAAACTTTAGTAATAATTTTTAAGTTAATCTCAAAGCCATTTTCCCCGGCAGCGGCGCCAAAATTTGATACGCTCAAACTTACTTCTCAAATAAGAAGTTAAAACGGTTGTATCAAGTAAAGAACCCAACTAATGAGGTTAGGGTCGATCCCATGAGGAAAATGGTTCAGACTTAACTTTATTCTATTATTACTACTATTTAGTCAACTATTTTCCAATAAAACAAATAATTAAAAGGGGGGTTTTATTTTAAATTAATAAAAATGATAAACTAAATTAAAATAAACAACTAATAGATTCAAATATCGAAGTTTAATCAATTAATAAAAGTAGGGCTTAAGTGTTCTCCACAGGTTCCCAACTTGATAACTCTAACTATAACAATTCTTTCCTAGTATCTTGCATGTAAAGTGATAAGTTATGTATCTCTAAATCCTTGGTCCAGCATCTAGAAAATTTCACTCCGCACCTTGGTCCGGCTACGTGTGTTGCTATACTAACCCTTATCTTTACCTCATATTAAGCATTGTATTCGGTATTTGACTAAGTTATTACCTCGTACCAACCAATACTAGCCTATTAGATAGTCTAAACTAAATCTATGTTGATAATTCTTTTCCTATTATCTACCTCCTTGGTCCGGCAAGTAGCATTAAGGCGAGTTCTAACGGTGGCCACCCTTTAAAAAAGACTTCTACACGAAAGAGTTATCAATACATGCAAGACACCATTCTAGAATTGTTATTTTAGTTAGATTTTACCTTGTTATTTACCCATGGTTCCCACAACCCTAGCTATGGATTTTAGTTACCCATGGTCATAATTACATAATTCATATTTTTAATGGAAGAATTCATACACTTACTTTAATGAGAACGAATAAATTCCAGAATTTAACTTGATTAATCCACAAAATCACCAACAATCAATTCCGAAAAAAGTATATCAATTCCCAAAATCAAGAGTTCAATACTATAACAAGAGAACTAACAATAGTTAAGAATCTAACCCCAAAAACGAGGTTTTTCGAACTATTTATAATAAAAACAAAACCTATTAAAAGAACGTTTCTAATTAATGAAAATCTATCCAAATACGTATGAGTCAACGGACCTCGTGACGGACCGTCGTGGGCACGACGGACAGTCATGGCCTCCGTCGTCCCATACTTCACAAATTCTGCTGCTGCTTTCTTCATTACCCTCGACGGACAGGTATAACAGACCGTTGCAAGCACGACGGTCCGTCGAAGGGCTCCGTTCCATAATACTTAAACTTCTTGGAATTTGGATACTGGGACTACTCTCAGATCATTACGACGAACCAGCAGGACGGTCCATCGTGGCTATGACGGTCCGTCATGAACTTCCGTAGTCCCACACTTGGTTAGACTTCCACATCTTCCTTCAGCAGCTTCTCTCCTCACTACAATGCCACCTACGGACCGTCACAGCCTCGACCGACCGTCATAAGCTCCGTAGGTGGTCTCTTCTGCATTTCTTGCTCAAAACTCCCGCGTTCATCTTTGGACAGATTTCCTACAAATAAAGAGAAACTTACATAAAAAATCAATACAAAATGGCTTTAGACACACACTAAATTTAAGAAAAAAACATTACAAGTACCGTGAAACCACGGTACATCAATACCAGACACGGTATATGACAATTCTGGCAGCGTAGGCGAGATATTGTATCACCGCATATCTCATCGTAATAGTTTTCGATTAGAGAATCTCCCAAATAGAGTTAAAAGTGTATTTTTATTAAACCACTTAATATGTTCAGTTCAAAGATGAGTAAGTATTTTTAAAAAGTTTTAATGGTTTCACTTCTCTATCAACATCTATTGATGTCCTTTCATTCAGTTATTTTTTATTCAGCAATATTACATACTCGTACATTCAAAGTATTGATGTCATTTCTTAGGATCCTCAACAAGAGTGTGTTAAGATCATTTTATCTGTCGTAACCTTTTGAGTAAGGTCTCCTTGTTTCCGGAGGACTCTAGTTTTATGAGTTGTTAGTATTAGTAGCATTTTGAGTAGCCATGGATCTTGTCCCAACACTCATTTGTGTATAGTAGAGGCTTAATAGATAGATAGTTTTGGAGATTCTTTCAGTTTAGAGGTTTTCTTTAAAACTTATGTTTAATACATAGTATATTCACAGAGTTTCGAGATTTAATACATTGTTGATTTATCATTTCTTTCATTTTGATATTCGTATGTTCAAGATAGTCTTCCACTTGCAGTCAATAAGGCTAAGGATTCTCTTGGGGATGATGATGGTTCTCGAGTGTCGGACATGTCAAGTGTGTAGGCTTGGGTTATGACAAACTTGGTATTAGAGCCTCAAAGTTTAAGTGTCCTAGGTTGTCAATGAAGTCATGTTAGTAGGATCTTATTTATGGTTGTGAGGGCCCCACTGCTATAAAGGAGAAATTACATAAATTTAAGAAAAGTTTCCCTTCTTTCATACTCTAAATTGTGCAATACAACTGTTTCATAAGAAACTTACTCAAACTAGAGCATTTCTCAAATCCATTCAACTACCCCTCATACCCAAGATGGTTGAAATCGCAAATTCTGATCCTTATCGATGAGTAACTCTTAATAATAGTTTCAGAAAGTCGTGAGACTTTATGAAGGGTTTGAGACACGCCCATGTGTGAGCATAAGTGTTCATATTAATGAAAATGTACTCTTATTCATATGACTCGTGTATTCAAGCTAAAACGAGATGTATTCCCAAATTCTCATCTCTAAAACTTTTTTCAGTTGAGTTCCTTTGAGGAGATGCGTTTTAGATCTTGGTATATTTTTACCCCAAAAGATAGTATGAGTTACGATATTATGATTAGTAATAATAAAAGTGGCCAGAGTTAGAATAATGCATGTAGGGGTGAGTAATCTAAGAAAGGAAGGTAGTGATGAGGAAATTTATGCTGTGACAGTAGTGCACCCACTAAGTTATTAATGAGGATTTTCCCCGATGGGTAGACTAAGAAGTGATGAGTTTAGATTGTTTCATGATAGAAGGTAGCGTAAGAGTTACTAGTATGGACGAGTTAGAGTATACTTTAACCAGAAATAAGTTTTTGTCAATGTGTTATTGTGCTAGTCAAGACCAAGTATATGTATTGAATATAAGAGTAGAGTATTCATGTGGTGATAGATCTAAGATAGGCTTATGATTTTTAAGGGAGAACCCATAGTATTCAGATGATTATAGAAGTAATTGTGGAATGATGTATAGTGAGTTGGTAAATAGTTCATAGGCTGTAAAAGAGAATGTGTTGATAGATTGTAATTAGATAAACTATGACGCAAAGATCAACTATTTTCCATGAGGTATTAGGGATCTTTTGTTTTATTGATTCTACCTACAAGTTGTAAGTTAGTGTTGTTGATAGTCTGTGTTTGAAAACTAGAATTACTGATTCTGATAAAACTCTTCAGAAACACGAAGTAACCAAAGTTTATAGAATCAGTACAAGAGATGAACAAAATTTGATTAAGAAAAAACTTAAAATCTGTAACGTACCAAAATATGAAAGAATTTAACAGAAAAAATCAAGTCCACTGAACTCACAGTGTCCCCTTAAGGAAATTATTCTCCTCTAGTATCCGAGGTTTGATTTGGAATATGACCTCACAGGGTAAAATGATCTCAATCACCAGAGTATAGATATCAAAAACTCTGGTGTCAGCTAACCAGTCAACAGTAGTAAAATACACGAAGTAATTTGTTGTGCAGAAGAAAAAGAAGAGATTAGAAAAATTCGTAAGGAAATATTCTGAAGAATGAATGGTATTTATAGGCAAGAAGAACAGGTTCCGAAAGATTGCAACCCTTTCAGAATCCACACGACCATTACTAAAAGTTTGCAACCTTTCAAATGGTACTGACTGTGTTCCTGAAAGTTCCAACTTTTCAGAACAGTCATGGCGGGAATTTTAAATAAAATAGGAAACTGAAAATTGAAACGTTTCGGTTAATTTCAACTAAATAACTGAAAATGTTTATGTTATTATTAACTAATTAATTGAAAATAGTTTTTTTTTGTCCATTTATTTTAATTAATTATATAAATAATTAAATAGTTAACACAAACTTTGTCCAAAAAAAAATCTCTCGATTGACCATTTTCCAAAGCCAAAGCCGTAACAGTAGCCATAGCCTAAGCTGAATCGAGCGACGACGACGACGGCGCGAGAGGGGTCCCTCTTTCCAACCCATTTAACAATTAATAGGAGTGTTTCTATATTTAAACTCTCCTATTTTTCTTTCCACCACCAATGAGGAACAAATGCCTTTTCATTAAAGCATAAGAAGACTTTTTAAGTTCCCAACTATTCAAGTTCTCAACTTTTCAAGTTCGTCTCTTTCCCTCTATTTCCCATCAATTCTTGCAACATACCCAACAATCCCCCACATTGATAGGGAATGGTTATAACATAGGAATGTACGGACAATTGTGTACATTACATGCAAGGATTAATTGCATCTGTATAAGTAGGTTTCCCCTTGGACTTTCCGTAGTGAACATATGTCGGATATACTCGGTCAATCGGTAGATGTGATATCTTTGAACCGTCGAGCTTTGATGTATACCTAGACAACCATATGTCACACAATTAACCCGTTATTGTTTATGGTTCTTACGGTTGTGTTCGTTTCTTCCATGAACACCTCCTGGTTTCATGAGTGTATAGAGAATAGCTTTTGACATAAATTTCTCATTGAAACGGCTTCCACTACACACTCACATAGGTGATTTCTAACAGTGTCATCTCGTAGATACACTATTTGGTCAAATCTACCAAACTTAGCAAATCATTAAAACCTTTAAGATTTATTACCTCATTAACAAGCCTTAAAGTCTTAACCTTGTTCCTGAACATTGTCTTCATCATGAGAATGGATTGAGTTAATTGACAATGTCGAACTGTCAGCCATAACTTTGTTTTTTTCTTTGAATCTAGCTCTTGGATCTCCAGTCTGCTAGATAGAGTTACTGTCATGCTGAATTGTCCTAAGCCGTAAGCCCATTCCCTTAGATGATCTTTCAACTGCCTCTCTCACTAGGCCTTTCGTTAGTGGATTTGACACATTATTGGTTGACTTTACATAGTCAATTTGTGATAATTCCACTAGAGAGCAGTTGTCTTACGGTGTTATTCTCCTTCGTATATGATGAGACTTTCCGTTGTACATGACTCTCTCTGCCCTACCTATTGCTGCTTGACTATCGCAATGTATGCAAATAGGTCCAACAGGTTTGGGCTAGAATGGAATATCCTCTAAGAAATTCCGGAGCCTTTTAGCTTCTTCACCAACCTTTTCCAAAGCAATGAATTCAGATTCCATTGTGGAGAGAGCAATACATGTTTGTTTCGATGATTTTCAAGAGACTGCTCCTCCACAAAGTATGAACACATAACCACTTGTGAATTTTACTTCATTTGAACCGGTGATCCAACTACATCACTATATCCCACAATCACAGCAGGACATTTATTATAATGCAAAGCATAGAGTTATGTATATTTCAGATATCCCAACACACGTTTCATTGCCATCCAGTGAGTTTGATTCAGATTATCGTGAACTGACTCAATTTACTAATAGCACATGCTATATATGGTCTCATACAATTCATAATATACACCAAACTTCCCAATACTCTGGCATATTCCAATTGAGACTCACTTTGACCTTCATTCTTTTGAAATGTACATCTTAAATCAAGTGGAGTTTTGACAATATTGAAATTCAAGTACTTGAACTTATCCAATACTCTTTCAATATAATGAGATTGAGATAATGTTAGTCCCTGAGGAGTTTTGATAATCCTGACCCCTAAGATCAAATCAGCAACTCCTAAGTCCGTATCGAACTTGCTGGACAATATGCACTTAGTAGCATTTATATCGTCAATGTCTTTACTCATTATTAACATGTCATCAACATATAAACAAACAATGAATTCATGATTCATAACATTTTTTAATATAAACACATTTATCACATTCGTTAATCTTGAATCATTTGACAATATTGTTTGGTCAAATTTAGCCTGTCATTGTTTGGGTGCTTGCTTGAGTTCATAAAGTGACTTTACAAGTTTGCACACTTTCTTTTCTTTACCAGGAACTACAAATACTTCGGGTTGTTCCATGTAATTTCTTCCTCCAACTCTCCATTTAAGAAGGCTGTCTTTAGATCAATTTGGTGGATTTTAAGATCATGCGCTACTGCTAGTGCTTTTAACATCCTAATTGATGTTATCCTTGATACTGGAGAGTATGTGTCAAAGTAGTCCAGAGCTTCCTTTTGTCTGTACCCTTTGACTACCAGTCTAGACTTATATTTGTCAATAGTCCCATCAGGTTTCATTTTCCTTTTAAAGATCCACTTTGTTCCTAAAGGTTTATTTCCTGGAGGAAGATCAGTCAATTCCCAAGTATGATTACTTAAAATTGATTCGATCTCACTATTGACTGCTTATTTCCAATAAGTTGACTCAGACGAAGACATAGTCGCTTTAAATGTTTGAGGCTCATTTTCAAGCAATAGTGCCAAAAATCTGGTCCAAAAGAAGCAGGTTTTCGTTGGTGAGTACTACGTCTAATATCCTCACTAGTTAGTGTATTTTCCGTTAATTCTTCTCGGGGTCGTTTAGGTCTTTCACTTGTCGACTCACATTCAGTTTTATACGGATTAATTTTTTCAAAAAACTCTGTGTTATCTGACTCAATTATCGTATTAACTTGAATTTCAGGATTATCAGATTTGTGAACCAAAAACCGACAGGCCTTAGTGTTCACATCATATCCAATAAATACACAGTCTACTATTTTGGGTCCAATTTTAACCCTCTTCCGTAAAGGAACATACCTTGGCTAAACACCCCCACACTTTGAAATATTTCAAGTTGGGTTCCTTCCTTTCCATAACACATATTGAATTAATTGTGTTTTTCGATGGGGTACCCTATTGAGTATCTTATTAGCCGTAAGGATGACTTCCTCACAAAGGTTTCGTGGTGAACCAGAATTGATCATCAAGGCATTCATCATTTCCTTTAATGTTCTGTTCTTACGTTCCGCCAAACCATTTGACTGTGGTGTATAAGGTGCAGTAGTTTGATGAATAATACCATATTCCAAGCATATATCTACAAAAGGAGATTCATATTCTCCACCCCTATCACACCGAATCATTTTTATCTTTAAATTCAATTGGTTGTCCACTTCATTTTTGTATTGCTTAAATGCATCAATTGTTTCATCCTTACTATTAAGAAAATATACATTACAAAATTGAGTGCAATCATCAATAAAAGTTATAAAATACTTTTTTCCACCAAGAGATGGTGTCGACTTCATATCGCGTATATCTGTGTGAATTAAGTCTACAATTTTGGAATTTCTTTCAACAGACTTATAAGGATGTTTAACAAACTTACTTTCCACACAAATTTCGTATTTCGATTTATCACATTTAAAATCAAGCAATACTTCTAGAGTAACCAATTTTCTCAAGATTTTGTAATTTACATGTCCCAAACGGGCATGCCATAAATCATTTGACTCCAATAAGTAAACAGAAGCATAATTATTATTAATACTGTCAACAACCATTACATTCAGTTTGAAAAGACCCTCATTGAGGTAGCCCTTTCCTATGAATATTTCATTCTTACTTATTACAGCTTTATCACTAACTAGGAGACACTTAAACCCGTTCTTAACGAGTATTGCAATAGAAAAGAAATTCTTCCTAATAGTAGGGACATGCAGAACACTATTTAAAGTCAACACCTTGCCGGATGTCATTTTTAACATTACTTTCCCAGTTCCTGCAATCATTGATGTTGTTATGTTTCCCATGAACAAATCTTCATCGTACTCAGCAGGAGTGTACGTTGCAAAGGCTTATTTCACAGAGCAAATGTGTCGAGTGGAACCTTAGTCGAGAAACCACTCCTTGGGATTTTCAACTAAGTTACACTCCGAGATCATTGCACACAAGTCATCTGCATCTTCCATATTTTCCATGATGTTTGCTTGACTTTGGCCTTTGCCTTTGTCTTTGTCCTTTCTTTGAGCACGACAATCAGAAGACCTATGACTAACCTTGCCACAGTTGTAACAGTTGCCTTTGAATTTCTTCTTGGCCTGTTCTGACTTCTGCCCATTGGACTTCTTTCTCTTTTTGTCTTTGATAGGAGCTTCTTCAATAGTATTAACTCAATGATTGTTGAGCTCTTACAAGACTTCTTTTCGGTATTTTTTTAATCTTCCTTAATCTTGAGCCGAATCACAAGATCTTGAAGCTTCATTACTTTACGCTTGTGCTTTAGATAATTCTTGAAATCGTTCCACGAAGGAGGCAACTTCTCGATCATTGCAGCCACTTGAAAAGCTTACTACCATATGTTCAGCAATCAGATCATGGAGAATAAGTCGAAGTTCCTGCACTTATGATCCAATAGTTTTACTATCTACCATTTTATAGTCTAAAAACATTGCGACCACAAACTTTTTCAAGCATGCATCTTCTGTCTTATATTTCTTCTCAAGTGCATCCCACAACTCTTTTGAAGTTTTTAGAAATTATATAAGTCATCCTCTAAAGCACTCAAAATGTAGCCTTTACATAGGAAATCTGCCTGTTTCCATTCTTTAATAATCATGAATTTTTCTCTGTCTGGCATATCAGCAGCAGGCACTGGAGTTTCTTCACTGGTAAATTTCTGCAGACCAAGAGTGGTAAGCCAGAAAAATATCTGTTGCTGCCATCCTTTGAAATTAACACCAGTGAATTTACCCTGTTTCTCTGCTTGTGGTACAACAGTTCGGGTTGGTGCAGCAACAACCATTGTAACACCGTTGTTTTCCATCTCTGATAAAGAAAAATCGATACAGTCTTAGTAAGCAATAAATTATAATTGCAAACTTCAAGGAGTATAAAATCACGAAGTTTTTTGTCTCCACCAGAAACACAGATTAATATATAATAAAAAAATAATTTCCTTAAGATTATTGATAGTCTGTGTTTGAAAATCGGAAATACTGATTCTGATAAAACTTTGCAGAAACACGAAGTAACCAAAGTTTACAGAATCAGTACAAGAGATGAACAGAAGTTAATTAAGAAAAAACTTAAAATCTGTAACGTACCAGAATATGAAAGAATTTAAACATAAAAAAATCAAGTCCACTGAACTCACAGTGTCCCCTTAAGAAAATTATTATCCTCTAGTATCCGAGGTTTGATTTGGACTATGACCTCCCAGGGTAAAATGATCTCAATCACCAGAGTATAGATACCAAAAACTCTGGTGTCAGCGAACCAGTCAACAACAGTATAATACACGAAGTAATTTATTGTGCAGAAGAAGATGAAAAGATCAGAAAAATTCGTAAGGAAATATCTAAAGAATGAATGGTATGTATAGGAAAAAAGAACAGGTTCTGAAAGGTTGTAACCCATTAAGAATCCACACGACCATTAATGAATGTTTGCAACCTTTCAAATGGTACTGACTGTGTCTGAAAGTTGCAACCTTTCAGAATCATGGGGGGAATTTTAAATAAAACGGGAATCTATTCCAACAAACTGAATCATGATATAATCAGAATTTCTTTCTATTCCAACAATGTCTTCTAGGAGAATTAGAGTCTTTAGCAGGTGTAGGTATATCATGAATGTCCACTATTACAATATTTCTCTTTCTTTTCTTTTGTTCTTCCAACCTCTCCTCAAATTTTCTCTTGCTTGATTACAACTTCATCTCCATGTTTTTGATGTTTTGTGTTTCTTTTTTGAATTGGTCTCACAACTACAAAGTTTTGTGTTCTTCTCTCAATTGGTGTCCTCCTAATTATACTGCAGTTGCTTTGTTTTTTTTCCTGTGAGCAATATGAAAGAAGCAGGTTTTGATGAGGAGGAACTTATACAATTTTTTTGATACACAATTTAATCTCTATTGTTGGTTTCTTATTTGTAGGCAAACTAATATGATGTGTTCCTCTAAAACTCCGTCTTTCTTGATCACTTCATTTTCATCTGTATCATCATCAAGAATGAAGTCATCATGGTCTTTCAAGAGCATTAACTTCTTGAGTATCTTACATCTGCGCTTTCTCAAAGTGCAGAAGATATATCACAATTTTTTTTTTGAATTATGAGCGTCATGTTTATAGTTGTAGGATGAAAGAATATATATAAGGACTAATATTTTTGGCCTACTATGTTGAATTAACATGTGACATGATAACATTTACTCCTTCAATAGAATTCACGTGTCATGCCATTTCACACATGATATCACTTGATGTCGTCAATTGTAGCTCAATTGAATAAACATTCCAACAAAATTTGACCATAAATAAAAAGGGAAAACTACAGAAAAATATTCTTGTTAAGACAAGACTAACGAGAATATTTGTCTGTAGTTATCCCTTTTATTAGTGGTAAAATATTGTTGGATTGACGAGGTCTCTTGTTTGACGTCACGTGTGAAATGGCGTGACACGTTAATTCTTTTAAAGGAGCCAATATTATCATGTCACGTGTTAATTCAATATAGTTGGCCAAAAATATTTGTCCTTATTCCAAATCTTCCAGCCTACAGTTCAGAAAAAAATTATGATATATCCTTTGCATTTTAGAAAGAGCAGAAATAACATATTCAAGAAGAAAATGAACTCCAAAGACCACGATGACTCGATTCTTCGTGGTGATGAATATGACATTGCTAATAATTGATGTCAAGTAATCAGGAAAAACAAGTTCGAGAAAGACAGACAGAATAATAGAGGAACACATCACATTACTTTATCTACACATAAGAAACCAACAATGAAGATAAAATTGTGTATCAAGAAAACTGTACAAGTTGCTCCTCATAAAACACAACTTCTTTTAGATTGCTCACCACAAAAACAAAACAATTGCAATATAATTACAGATCAGTTGAGAGAATAACACAAAACTCTGTACTTGTGAGACTAACACAAAAAGAAACACAAAACATAAAAAAACATAGAGATGAGTTTGAATTAAGAAGGAGAAAATTTGAGGAAAGATCGGTAGAACAAAGGAAAGACAAGAGAAAGACTGCAATGGTGGACCTTCATGATATCCCTACACTTGTTGAAGACTGTCGTGCTCCCAGAAGACACTGGTGGAATAGACAGATATTTTGATTATATGATGATTCAATCGATTGAAAATTTTACAGCAAACTCTTTTCTAGTTGTCTAGTAAATTCAAATGATTACTACTTTGAATTTGATTCTAACTTTTCTGCATGGAAATTATCTCAATCAGTAAATAAAACAGTTGCAATTTACTAAATGAAGATGTATGCTTGCTTTAAAGTTTTGTGATAGACAACTTAGAATTTCATTATTGTCATTTGTCATCTTAATCAAACTCTTGATTTATTCATAGTTTCCTTACTCTAATATTAACAAACCCAATGGTATTTATATCTCGAGTCTTACCATATGCTAATACTGAATAAACACAAATTACTTTACTTACTAGTCATTTTAGGTACACTAGTAATTCACTTGCAATTTGAGTGTTTTTTTTAGTTCAATAGTGGAGCTGGGAGCTCCTTTTATTCAAAAATAAATGTCTGTACAAAATAGACCAAATGGTCCAAAACAAAAAATAGAATTCAGGAGAAAATCACGGCCCAGTCAAAATAGTAAACCAACGTGCCCTTCTATCTTTCTTTAATA
This sequence comes from Solanum lycopersicoides, assembly GCA_022817965.1. Classification (NCBI taxonomy): domain Eukaryota; kingdom Viridiplantae; phylum Streptophyta; class Magnoliopsida; order Solanales; family Solanaceae; genus Solanum; species Solanum lycopersicoides. The sequence goes on from CM040621.1 coordinate 22,155,995, forward strand.
TGTCGTGCAATGCATCTTCATGAGATTTTTCAATGATGAAGAACAACTAGAATATTATTGGCAAGATAATAAGCATTTGGGTCAGTTATTTACCCAAAACTAAAATCAAATTAGTGTATTTTTAAATTATTATTAAAAATCAAATAAAATATAATGTATATTTATCTATTTGGTTGTCATCGATTTTTATTTAGTTTATTTTAATTGTTAAACATATACAAAAATAAAATTGAAAGACAAAGTGGGGAAGGAGAACAAAAAAACTAACATGATCGAAATGTTTTTGTTCAGAACACTCCTAATTTTGCCTTTTTTGTTTTCATAAATAAATATTTCGGGTCAGTTCCTAAAAATGAGGGGATATAAATCATATGTTTTTTAAATAACATTTCAAATTCTTAATATATTTTCAGAAAGTATTTTCAAACATGAATCCAATTATAAAAATTCCAAATGAATTGATAATATTTTATTTTTATTGCCATACGTCCATTTAGCTTCTTCTCGTTTCGCTCTTCGCTCTGTGGTGGTTTTGTGGTAGATCTGCTCCATCAGATTAAGTTTTCCCCTTAAGCTTTAAATCTTTATTTTTGACTAATGACTATGGCTTTTTGATACAAACAATGGTCATGGTAAGTACTCCTTTGTTCTTAATCAGAGGTCTCAAGGTTGAGTCCCTTGGATATGAAATCACCATTTTAGGAAACCCATTACCATCAAATGTGAGACATCGTGGTGCTAACCAGGATTTAATCGGCTCCAATGTAGGTAATGTAGACCATGCGGAAATAAATAAAAAATAAATAAAATCTTTTGTTGAATTTTTACTTGTACAGACCTAATGTTCAAAGACATAGATATCCCTTAAGGCCAAACTATTGAACACATTTATGTTTAAGAGCAATTATTTTAAAATTTCTATTCTAGTTTTTCCAAGATCCGGTTAAAGCATAATGCATTCTAGCTTTAATAACTAAGAAGGTGCTAAATTGGGGGGACCACAATATAGAATGTTCCTAGCTTGACTCTTTTTTTTCTCTTCAAAAGAATTGCCAGGAAAATGGGGTTTTTCTCATTCTCATTACAAAAACCAAATGAGCATAGATGCTTATAAAAATAGACACTTTTGAAGAATATTGTCAATTTTATGCAGATAGATAGAGTGCAATTCTTTGACTTTGCTGAATAATATTGATATTACGCCAAAAGAAAATGGTGTGAATCAAGTCGAATTTGTACTGACTTATGTGTTACAAGTTGTGAATGGTGTTGAATACTATGTGATTATTGCACTAAGTAAAATATTAGAGAGTTTTAATTGATATTAGGCCCAATTATCAATCAGTTAAATAAGAGTAGGGGTTAGATAAAAGATTTAGGTGTATACTGAAGCAATTATCCCTTTCTCTCATCTTCTTTCTAAAGTCTTAACTTATCATCCTCATTCTAATATCTATGTTTAGTTACTAGTTATTTCAGTGTAACATTTCACAATTTGAAATGACTAAGAATAAGCTAAGAAACAAAAAATATTCATCTTTGGAAAGAAAAGGAAAAATCTGGAAAACTTTTCTAAGATCACAAAGTGAGTTTTGGTCATTTTCAAATGGCCATAACTTCTAGCTCATGATGAGTTAGAGGTAGTTCTGTCAGTTTTCTGTTGAATGTCTCTCAAAGTGAGAGTCTTTCCATTATATAGAGAGAATAAGGATTACACATCCCTAAATATCCGTCATTTCTATCCCTAAAGATCAGCTATTCTATCTCTACAAATCTGCTATTCAATCCCTCCAAATCCGCTATCCTATCACAATATTTATTCCTTTGATTCTACAACAAATCTATATGATCATGCTAATTTATATCACTATCTAATTACATTAATATATACAATTAGTTAGATTTTTATCATGCTAACATCCCCCCTCAAATTGATGCCGGTGGATCAAGAAGCATCAATTTGCCTACTAGAAACTGATGGCGTTGTCGTGCCATAGATTTTATAAACGCAACAGCTATTTGAAGATCACTGGATACATGTGGAAGAGTAATGACTCCTTTATCTACAGCTTCTCGTATATAATGACAATATACTTCGATGTGTTTGGTCCTCTCATGAAAAACTAGATTAGTAGCAATCTGAATAGCACTTGTATTATCAGCATGGAGAGAAGTAGGATCAGATTGAGGAAATCCAATCTCAGCAAGTAATCCACGAAGCCATACAACCTAAGAGCAAGCAGTAGACATGGATCGATATTCAGCCTCTGTTGAAGATTTTGACACACGATCTTGCTTTTTACTCTTCCAAGATATCAATGACTCTCCAAGAAACATGCACCAACCAGTGACTGAACGACGAGTATCAGGACATCCCGCCCAGTCAGAATCACTAAAAGCATTAAGACGAATAGGAGAACCACTTGGAAAGAACAATCCACGAGTAGATGTTCCTAGAAGATACCGAATGATGCGACGAACAACCACCAAGTGGAGATGACGGGGAGCTTGCATAAACTGACTAACTTGTTGAACTGCAAAAGAGATATCAGGCCGAGTAATAGTAAGGTAATTTAGACTCCCAAATAATTGTCGAAACATAGTTGGATCAGGAAGAATATCGCCTTCTTCACGACGATACTTCACATTTAATTCCAATGGAGTATCTACGGAGGAGGAATCTTGAAGACCAGCCATAGAAATCAGATCCTGAGCATATTTGTGTTGGTTTAGAAACACACCTGAAGCAACATTATAAACTTCCAAACCCAAAAAATATGTAAGAGTACCAAGATCTTTCATATGAAAAGAATCTTTATGTTGTTGTTGGAGGCTAGTGATTAGTGAAGAATCGGTTCCTGTGATAATAATGTCATCTACATACACCAAAAGAAGAACACAACCTGCAGATGTTTGTCGAAGAAACAAAGATGAGTCATATTTGCTCTGCTCAAAAGAAAATTGTAGCAAAGTAGATCGGAACTTATCAAACCAAGCTCTTGGAGATTGTTTTAATCCATACAAAGACCGCTTCAACCTGCATACATCTGATGTAGGCGATAAGAACAAACAAGGTGGAGGTTTCATATAAATATCTTCTTTGAGATCACCATGGAGAAAAGTATTTTTGACATCCATTTGATAAAGAGACCAGTTTTGTGAAGCAGCAATGGCAATAATAGTTCGCACCGTAGTCATTTTTGCTACGGGTGCAAAATTCTCCCATAGTTCACCCCATACTCTTCTCTGTTACCAAGAACAACCAATCGAGCTTTGTATCGATCAAGAGTTCCATCAGAATGGAGTTTGACTGAATAAACCCATTTACATCCAATAGGGCGGACATTTGAAGGACATGAAACAATGTCCCATGTGTCATTTTCTTTAAGAGCCAAAAGTTCTTCCTCCATTGCTTTCTGCCAACAGTCATGCTTGGAAGCTTGTGAGTAACAAGTTGGAACATAAATGTTAGGTAAAATAGAGGAAAATCCATACCAATTGGGAGTACGCAATACTCTGGTAGAGCGCCTAGTAGCTCAAGCGGACCAGATCTTGAAGAATTCTCAGATTCTAGTTGTGGTACAGTTTCAGGCGGCGAATCAGTGTCGGGATAGGATAAAGTTGGCCGACGTCGTTCATACACAAATCAAGATTTGAACCTCTTAAAAAAAGATGATAAATCTTCAAAAGTAGGAAGAACAGGAGAAGCAGAAGATGAATCGACAATCATAGGAAAGAAATAATAATTCTCAAAGAAAACAACATTTCTAGAAATACGAAATTTGTGAGAACATGGATCATAGCAAATAAAAACTTTTTGTGAAGTACTATAACCCATAAAAGCACATTTAGTAGATTGTAAATAAAGTTTATTGCGCTGCGAAGGAGGCAAATGCACAAAACAAACACAACCAAATGTATGAAACTCACTATAGTTAGGATTTTGGTGATAAAGACGAAAATATGGAGACTCAAGATTTATCACTTTAGATGGCAATCTATTAATTAAATAGACAGCAGTAGACAAAGCTTCCACCCAATATTTAGATGGTAGAGAGGACTCAATCAACAAAGTACGAGTGACATCTAAAAGATGGTGATTTTTACGTTCAACAACACTATTTTGTTGTGGTGTATATGGGCAAGAGCGTTGTGAGACAATTCCTTTGTCAAGTAAGAATTTTTTGAATTCATAAGACATATATTCTCCACCAGAATCAGATCTTAATAATTTGATGCACGTAGAAAATTGAGTCTGAATGTAAGCCAAAAATGTCTTGAACATGAAAATACCTCAGATTTGGATCGAAGAAAATACACCCACGTAAACCGACTATAATCATCAATGAATGTCACAAAGTATTTGAAATGATCATGAGAAATAATTGGTGAAATGCCCCAAACATCACTATGAATGACATCAAAACACTTAGTAGCACGACTACCAAAATTAGGAAAAGGAAGAGTTTTACTTTTGCCTAATTTACAAGTAGAACAATCAACGGAAGCAACTGAAAATTGATTTTTATTTTCCAATAAACCAGAATTTGATAAATGAGACAACACAACAGAATTTGGATGTCCTAGACGCTTATGCCATATCTCAGTCTTACTAGAAGTAGAAGTACAAGCAAAAGATAGAACAGGAGGAATGGAAAAGTGTATAGGAAACAATCGTCCAACTTTAGGCCCCTTCGCGATTATCATCCCCGACACCTGATCCTGCACAAGAAAACCATTACGAGAAAAATTCACATCACAATTGTTATCTACCAATTGTCCAACTGAAATAAGACTAGTTGAGAGCTTTGGTGAAACAAAAACATTCTTGAAAGTTGGAGTAATATCCCCAACCTTGGTAATGGGTAAATTACTACCATTGGCAATCTGTATTTGTGATGGACCTTGATACTTACGAACATTTTTTAGGATGCTCGTTGAGTTGGTTATATGATTGGAAGCACCTGAATCAACAATCCAAAAATTAGATGTAACACCATTACCTTGTAATCCCAATATTGAAAAGGCTGACACGATCATTTGTTGAACCATTTCAGGAGTAAGAACTTGTCCTGAAGATGAGTTATCAATAGTGGAACCATTTATCCCAGCTTGAAAAGCGTTGACCCTACGATTTTGAGGGCGCGTGGGACACTCTTTGATAATGTGTCCTTGTTGTTTACAATAATTACAGAACTTCTTGCTACAATTGCTAGCAATATGCCCATATTCCTTGAAACTGTAGCATTGAGTTCTACTCATATCCCTGCCCTTTCCTTTACCTTGAGCAGCAAATGCAACAGTGACATCATTTTCCTTGTTGAAAGCATTTTGTGTGACAAGACATTGCTCTTCACGAAGTAATTCCCTAAAGCAAACATCCAAACAGGGAGACGGGTCACGATTCATCAAGTTAGAGCGAACACTCTCAAAGTCAGAGCGTAATTTCATCAAAATGGTCTCGCTTGCTTTGCTCATGAACTCCCTGAATCACTGATAGAGATTCGGTATGTATTTTGGCATAGACAATATCCGTAAATTCAGCCCATAAGTTCTGAAATCCAGAAAAATATTCCTGAACAGAAAGACCTTCTTGAGAGTAATTAGCAATTTCATACTCTAGCTGAAAGCGTCTTGCGCTAATATCTTGGTTGTAAACCTTTTGTAAGTAATCCCACATGGCCTTGGCTGTCTTATATGGCCTGAGATTAAGAACAATAAGAGGGTCAATTGACCCTAGAATCCATGTCATCACCCGAGCATCTTTAATCTTCCATTCACGTAGCTTTGTTGTATCAGTAGGAGCAGGATCGCTTCCATCTATATGGCCCCACAGTTATTTGCCGGTGACAAATAACTGGAACTGAAACTTCCAAGAAGAATAATTTTTTCCAGTGAAACGAACACTGAAGGATTCAAAGTGATGTGAATTCATGCTTTTGAGTAGCTATGAAAACTACAAAGACTCACGAAAGCAACTAGAATGACCAAGAGCAAAAGTCCTACGCGGTAGGACTGATTGTTGACAAACAATCAACCAAAAAAACCAAGATGTTCAAAAAAAAATAAAAGGAACCACATAGACTCTATGAAACAAGACAACCAAGAGAAGGCTCTAATACCATGTCAGTTTTCTGCTGAATGTCTCTCAAAGTGAGAGTCTTTCCATTATATAGAGAGAATAAAGATTACACATCCCTAAAGATCCGTCATTTCTATCCCTAAAGATCAGCTATTCTATCTCTACAAATCTGCTATTCAATCCCTCTAAATCCGCTATCTATCACAATATTTATTCCTTTGATTCTACAACAAATCTATATGATCATGCTAATTTATATCACTATCTAATTACATTAATATATACAATTATTTAGATTTTTATCATGCTAACAAGTTCTTGATATGGTTGGAAATCCCTTGGAAAGATATTTCCAACGCCGCCGAGTTTGAGCATTTTTGATATCTTATAAGTGAGATATGTCTATCGGTAGTTAGGTTGTTGAATTAAGGAAATTCTAAATCCGAATTTAAGGAAGGGAAAACTAGTATTTTCACCAATTAATTTCCTATTTCGTTTTAGGGGTTTATTGCGGTAAAAACTAAGTTTAGTTCTGTTTGGAAGATTAGACTCTACGCTTAGGGCTTGGAGAAGAGAGAAAAGAAGAAGGAAAGGGAGAAAATTCAAGAATTCGCCAAGAACATCAAGATTAGCGAGTGGAATTCATCGAGGGTGATCCCTATAAATCTATGAGAGATCTTTTAGTGTTTGGTATGTTCACCCACACACCAAGCCTGTTTCAATTCCATGATTTTCGAATTAGTTGATTGAGAATAGTAAAGTTCTTGAAGGACATTGTTGAATTTTGTTGATTAAGTTGTTGAATTCCTATTGTTGCTTTGATTCGTAATTCTAGATTGTTTTTCGAGTTAGATCTATTGGGTATTGAAGGTAATAATTATCCTAAGTGTTTGGGAAAAGAACAATGGATGTTAAGGAGATTTAGCCTTTGAAAAACAATAGGATAAAATCGTTCAAACGCAGCTGGGTAGCACCAGGCGTGGGGCACCCCATCTGTGCCGTGAGGCCTGGGGCGGCGCGACTGTAGTGCGCCATTTTGGTCCCTCAGTCAGCAGGGGCTAGCACGGCGCTTTCCAAACGCGCCCAAATTGGTGTTTTTCGCCCGGTCTTCGTAATTCAGGTTAGTTTTAAGTTAAAGAGAAATAGGTATCTAAATGAAGCAACGAGGGAAATTGATACTTCCTATATAGCCTTTGAGCTAATTTTTTGAGCACAAATCTCAAATCATAGAATCAGTTTGTTTTTAAAACATAAGAGCCAGTATATTTTGGGAGTAGTATTGAGCACCGATATGGGGAAGAGTTCAAACAACTCACAACACCCATAAACCATGTTGCCACCATAGGTAGAAAAGGATCATACTTTTTAAATGAACTCTTTTCACAATAGACTAGTAGATCCATTAGGCAGTTCAGGTCTTATACCTTTGGCCGAGTATGAATGTGCTGGCAGTGTGAGGTAGATCGGTGTATCATCACTGTAACTCTTAAGTGATGGTTATCGGTTATAGAAACTCCCACAGAAGTTAAATGTATTTATAAATATACATTAGATTATTTGTATTTTTACATACATCTCTGAGTTATTTGTATACATTCAAAATTTATAGCATGTTTTCAAACATCTTTTCTATATATTGCACTTACTTTCAAATTGTTTTATATTGAAATGAGTCAGCATTATTGAGTTGTGTTATTCATGAGTTGAGCAGAGCCAAGATACGTGTTCCTTCTTACTTCTTCCAAGATTAAGTTGTTTTAGCATTTCAACTCGCATACTCATACATTCAATGTACTGATGTCAGTTGGCCTGCATCATATCATGATGCAGACGTAGATAATGAGGATCGGCATTTGGCGCACCTTTTATCCAGTTGAGCACTCTAGAGTCAGTTGGTGAGCCTCCTAGCATTCCGGAGGCTTTTTTTTTTGTATTTTCTTCATTAGGATGTAGTCGAGTCTGTCTCAACATCCATCTAAGTTGTAGAAGGCCTCATAGATAGACAGTCAGATGTTAGTAGTTCAGTGGTCTTTGTATTTTCATTCTTATGTTAAAGACTTGGGTTATCAGTTTGGCCAAGTTGAATGTTTAAATCTTTAAAAATTCCAGTTATCTTATTATTCAGTTTTGTTAAGTCGTCTGATCATTATAGTATTGATGTTTGTCTTCTGCTGAGTTAAGTAAGCCAGGCTATGTGTCCGCTCGAGGCCAGCAATGGTCTTCGAGTGCTGGCCAAGCCCAGGGTGTAGGCTCAAGGCATGAAATACTTAGTATCTGAGAACAGATTTCAAGAGTCCTAGGGAGTCTATGAAGCCGTTTATGAAGAGTCGTAGCAACATTTAGGAAATACTTCACTTCTTTTATATTTCTTTTAGTGCATTAGAGTTTATCTCTAAAAAGTTTCCCTCTAATTTGTGCTTGCACGTGTTTTCAGATAACCATGCCTCCACGAAGAGCAGCAAGAGGTCGTCCAACTAGGAGGAATGTAGATGAACCAGAGTTGCCCAATGCACTTAAACTGCAACCTCAAGGAGAAGTCACAAATGCTGAATTCTGTGAGGCTATCCGGATGTTGATCCAATTAGTGATTAAACAAGTAGTGCAGCAAAGAGGAGTTAGACAAGAAAAGGCTGACACTTCGAGCAATCATGAATTCTTGAGAATGAATCTTCCCAGTTTCACCGGTTCAAGCACTACTAAGGATATGGAGAATTTCGTTGAGTAACTGAAGAAGGTTTTTGATGTGGTGCATGGTACTGATGCTGAAAGAGTTGAGCTAGCTGAATATCAACTGAAAAATGTGGATAGGACTTGGTTCGATCAGTGGAAGGAGGGAATAGATGAGGATGCACCACATCCGAGTTGGTCCTCTTTTGATGAAGATTTCTTTGGGCGTTTCTTTCCTCGAGAATTGATAGAGGCTATGGTACGAGAGTTTCACACACTGAAACTGGACTCTTTGAGTATGCATGAGTATGGGTTGAAGTTCACCCAGCTGTCCAGCTATGCTCGTGAAATTGTTAAAGTCATGAGGAGCAGGATGAGCTTGTTTGTCGCTAGCTCGGGTCATTCCTCAAGAAAAGAGGGCAAGGTTGTGATGCTAATAGGTGACATGGAAATATCCAGATTGATCATCTATGTGCAGTAGGTTGATGAGAAGAAGTTGAGTGACAGAGAAAAGTATAGAAGCAAGAGAGCTAAGACAGGGAATGAGTCCGGGCAGCAGAAGAGTAATGTGAACCGGTCATCCTTCCAACAAAAACAGCAGGGTCCTGCCCCATCATATGCTAGTGCACCTTCACCTAAGAACAAATGTGAGTAGTGTGGTCAGAATTCCATAGCTAAACATGCATACTCACAGAGTAGTGTGGCGCAAGGAGGTAGTAAGCCTCCTACCTCAGACAAGTGTGGTAGAAACCACTCCGGTTTTTGGCTTTAGAACTCCACTGTAGTCAGAGCGGGCATTTAATGAGAGATTGTCCAAATAATAAGCAAGGGGAGTGGTAATAGAGCGTAGTCTTCATATGTGGCTCCACCAGACATGGCTTCATCTAGGGGATCTACTTCCAGTACTGGTGGGGGAACAAACTGCTTGAATGCTCTCAACAATCGCCAAAAGCATAAAATTTTTCCAGATGTTGTCACTGGTATGATTCAAGTCTTTGACTTTACTGTTTATGCATTGCTAGACCTAGGAGCGAGTTTTTCTTTTGAAACTCCATAAGTTTCCATGAACTTTGATATTTTTCTTGTGCAACTAAGTGAACTATTCAGTGTTTTCGCACATGTTGGTGAATCCATTCTAGCAGAAAAGGTCTATCGTGATTGTCCCATTTCTATCAATCACAAGAGTACGATGGCTGATTTAGTTGAGTTATACATGGTCAAAAATTGATGTCATTATTGCTATGGACTAGATTCATGCCTGTTATGCCTCGTTTGATTGTAGAACTCGAGTAGTCAAGTTTCAGTTTTGAAATGAGCCAGTCTTAGAATGGAAAAGCAGTTCAGTAGTGCCTAAGGATCGTTTTATTTTGTACCTTAAGGCGAGAAAGTTAGTTTTTAAGGGGTGTGTCTATCACTTAGTCCGATTTAATGACTCTAGTGTTGAGATACCTTTATACAGTCAGTTCCAATAGTAAAAGAGTTCCCAGAAGTCTTTCTAGATGATCTTCCTTGAGTCCCTTCTAAGAGAGATAAACTTCGGTATAGATCTTCTACCAGATACTCGTCATATCTCTATTCCGCCTTTATAATGGCACCAGCAGAGTTGAAAGAACAGTAGAAAGATTTGTTAGATAAGAGTTTCATTCGACCAAGTGTCTCACCTTGGGCGCTCCAGTCTTGTTTGTGAGAAAGAAGGATGATTCCCTTAGGATATGTATAGATTACCGTTAATTGAACAAAGTTAACATCAAGAATAAGTATCCTTTTCCCAGGATAGATGATCTTTTCGATCTGTTTCAGGGTGCCTTTTATTTTTCCAAGATTGACCTCAAATCAGGCTACCAATAATTGAAAGTTAGGGAATTGGATATTCCAAAGACAGCATTCAGAACTAGATATGTACATTATGAGTTTTTGGTCATGTCCTTTGGTTTGACCAATGCACCAGCAGTGTTTATGGGACTTATGATTAGAGTCTCCAAACCTGATTTGGATATGATTGTTATCGTCTTCATTGATGACATACTAATCTATTCAAGGAATGAGGAAGATCATGTTAGTCACCTCAGAATAATCCTTCAGATTTTTAAAGGTAAAGAGTTATATGCCAAGTTTTCCAAGTGTGAGTTTTGACTTTAGTCTGTGGCATTCTTGGACCACATAGTTTTCGGTGATGGAATTAGAGTTGATACCCAAAAGATAAAAGAAGTCCAGAGCTGGACTAGGCCCACGTTTCCAACTAATATCAGGAGTTTCTTGGGTTTGGCCGAATACTATAGAAGGTTTGTTGAGGTTTTTTTTGTCTATTTTGTCTCCTTTGACAAAGCTCACTCAGAAGACAGTGAAGTCTCAATGGCCTGAGCTTTTGAGAAAAGCTTTCAAGTTGAAGAAGCGGTTGAATACTGCCCCAGTTTTGACCTTACCAAAAGGTACTCATGGTTTTGTGGTGTATTGTGATGCATCTAGAGTTTGTTTAGGCTGCCTGTTAATGCAGAATTATTGACAAGGTTACAACTTATGCCTCCAGAAAGTTGAAGATTCATGAGAAAAATTATCCAACCCATGACTTAGAGTTAACTGCAGTAGTATTCGCCTTGAAGAAATGGGGTCACTATTTGTATGGTGTTCATGTGGATGTCTTCACTGATCACAAGAGCCTACAATATGTGTTTAATCAGACAATGTTTAATCTCAGACAAAGGAGGTAGTTAGACTTGCTCAAAGATTATGACATGAGCATTCTTTACTACCAAGGTAAGTCTAATGTTGTTGTTGATGCCTTAAACATGTTGTCTATGGGTAGTACCACCCTTCTTAAGAAAGATAAGAAGGAACTAGCAAAAGAAGTGCATAGACTTGCACGCTTAGGAGTCCGACTCATGGATTCCACACAAGGAGGAATAGTTGTAACAAATGGGACTCATTCATCATAAGTGTCAGAAGTGAAAGGGAAGCAAGACCAAGATCCCATTTTGTTTGAATTGAAGGCAAATGTGTATAAGCAAAGAGTATTAGCTTTTGAACAACGGGGAGATACTGTGTTAAGATATCAAGGTAGATTTTGTGTACCTATGGTGAATGGACTTCAAGAGAGGATTATTGAGGAAGCTCATAGCTCTAGATATTCCATTCAACTGGGTTCCACAAATATGTACTATGATTTCATAGAAATATATTGGTGGAATGGTATGAAGAAGGTAATTACAGAGTTTGTTTTCAAGTGCCCGAATTACCAACAAGTTAAAGTATAGCACCAAAGGCTTGGAGGTTTGGCTCAGAATATAGAACTTCCAAAAAAGAAGTGAGAGATAATTATTATGGATTTCATCACAGGGTTACCAAGGTCTTGCAGGCAGTATAATTCAATTTGGGTGATTGTCGATAGAATGACAAAATCAGCCCACTTGTTGCCGGTAAAGACAACTCATTCGGTAAAGGATTATGTAAAGTTATAGATTCAAGAAGTGGTGAGACTTCATGGAGTCCTAATTTCGATCATTTCTGATAGAGGGAACAATTCACTGAATAGTTCTGGAAATCTTTCAAGAAAGTTTTGGGTTTAAAGGTGAACTTAAGCACTCGTTTCATCCTCAGATTAATGGGCAAGTGGAGCGTACTATCCAGACCTTAGAATATATGTTGACGGTTTGCGTGATGGATTTTAAGGGGAATTGGGATGATCACCCACCTCTCATTGAGTTTGCTTACAATAACAATTATCATTCGAGCATCCAAATGGCTCCATACGAAGCACTTTATGGAGAAGATGCAAATCTCCAAATGCGTGGTTCAAAGTCTGGGAAGCAGTGTTTATAGGACCAAATCTAGTTCACCATGCTATGGAGAAGCTGCAGGTGATTTAAACAAGATTGAAAACGGTACAGAGTCGTTAAAAATCCTACACAAATATTAGGAGGAGGCCGTTGGAGTTCGAAGTGGATTATTGGGTATACTTGAAGGTTTAACCCATGAAGGGTGTTATGAAATTTGTAAGAAGGGGAAACTTAGTCCCCGGTATATTGAACCTTATCTCATAGCCAAAAGGATTGGCAATTTAACTTATTAGTTAGACCTACTACAAGAGTGGGTAGTAGTACATCCAGTGTTTCACATCTCTATGTTGAAGAAGTGTATGGGGGATCCTTCATTGATTGTACCAACTGAAAATGTTGGGATTAGGGATAGCTTTTCCTATAAGGAGATTCCGGTTTATAGTTTAGATCGCCAAGTTCGCAAGTTGAGAACAAAGGAGGTTGCATCAGTTAAGGCCCTTTGGAGGAACCAATTTGTTGAAGAAGTGAATTGGGAAGCTGAAGAAGATATGAAGAAGAGATATCCACATCTCTTGAATTCAGAGAGAATGAAGATCAAGATACTAATTCTCTTCTTAGTACTTTATAAACTATAAGTAAGCATGTAGTTACTTACTTTTGTTTGTTTAGTGTTGAACTTGATTTTACTATCCTTACCTTAGCAAAAGAAATCTCATTCGAGGACAAATGTTCCCAAAGGGGAGATATTGTAACATCTCACAGTTTGAAATGGTTAAGAATAATCTAAGAAACCAAAAGTATTCATCTTCCGTAAGAAAGGGAAGTATCTGGAAAATTTGTCTAAGTTCAAAAATTAAGTTTTAGTCATTTTCAAACGGTAATAAATTCTAGTTCAGAATGAGTTAGAGATAGTTCTAGATATGGTTGGAAAGCCCTTGGAGATATCTTTCCAAATTAGCCGAGTTTGCGCATTTTAGATATCGTATGACTGAGATATGTCTATTGGAACTTAGGTTGTTGAATTGAGGAAAGTCTAAATCCAGATTTAATGAAGGGTAAACTAGTCTTTTCATCAATTAATTTCCTATTTCGTTTTAGGGGTTTATTGGGGTAAAAACTAAGTTTACTTCAGTTAGGAATATTAGCCTTTACGCTTAGGGCTTGGACAAGAGAGAAAAGAAGAAGGAATGGGAGAAAAGTCAAGAATTCGCCAAGAACATCATGATTAGCGAGTAGATTTCGTCGGATGTAATCCCTATGAAGGTATGTGAGATCTTTCAGTGTAGAATCAGTTCACCCATACATCAAGCTTGTTTCAATTCCATGATTTTCAAATTGGTTGAATGAGAATTGTGAGGTTCTTGAAGGACATTGTTGATTTTTGTTGATTGAATTGTTGAATTCCTATTGTTACTTCGATTCGTAATTCAAATTTTTTTTCAAGTTAGATCTATTGGGTATTGAATGTAATAATGATCCTAAGGGTTTGGGAAAAAAACTATGGAGGTTTTGGAGATTTAGTGTTGAAAAACGAGTGGAGAAAATCGTTCAGACGCGCCTGGGCAAAACTAGGCGCGGCGCACCCCATCTGCGCCAGAGGTCCTGTGGCGGTACCATGCACTGTGCCATTTTGGTGCCTTAGTCAGATGGGGCTGGCGTGGTGCCCCAAACGCGCCCAAATCGGCGTTTTTCACCCAATCTTCGTAATGTAGTCCGATTAAGCCTTTCTAAAATATTTTAACACTTTCTAATTATTCTAACTACTTTTAATAACTTCTAATCATATAGAAATCATCAAAAAACATGAATTTAAAACCTTGAATCCATAAATTCAAATTCAAGGAAAGTTAGAGCCAAGTCTAGAGAATTCCTAGAGTCCTTTCAAGAAGTCTTTTGCACATACCTTAACCTTTTTTTAAGACTTAAAGTTCATATTGAGTAAGCAGTAAAGTTACGAAGAAGAAGATCATTTCAAGTTTCATTAGTCTTTCAAAAACATTTAAGTGTCGTTTTAAGACTTAAGCTCAAGTTCAGTTCGAAGTAAAGTGAAGTATTCTTTCAAAGCAGTATATGGGAACTAAGTATTCCCAAATAAAATTAAAATGTTTTCTTATTTTAAAAAAAGGGAAACTTAGATTTCCAAAGAGCCTTCGGGCTAGTTTTAAGTTAAAAAAATAGCTTACTGAATGAAGCAAGCAGGGAAATTGATACTTCCAAGATATCCTTTGAGCTAATTTTTTTAGCACTGATCTTAAATCACGGAATCAATATATTTTTAAAACATAAGAGCCAATATATTTTGAGAGTAGTATTGAGCACCGATATGGGGAAACATTTAGAAACTCACAACCCCCATAAACCATGTAGGCACCATAGATAGAAAAAGGGTCATACTTTTTAGATAAACCCTTTCAAGGTAGACTAATGGATCCATTAGGAAGTTCAGGTCTTATACCTTTAGCCAGGTATAGGTTGGGATGGCAGCGTGAAGTAGATCGTTGTATCATCACTATAGCTCTTAAGTGATGGTTGTCGGTTAGAGAAACTCCCAATGAAGTTATGTAATCATATATATACATGAGATTATTTGTATTTTACATACATCTCAGAGTTATTTGTATCCTTGTATACATTAAGAATTTATAGCATCTTTTCAAACAACTTTTATATATATTGCACTTGCTTTTAAATTGCTTTATATTGAAATGAGTTAGTATTATTGAGTTATGTTATCCATGAGTTGAGTAGAGCAAAAGTAAGTGTTCCTTCTTACTCCTCTCAAACTTAGGTTATTTTAGCATTCCAACCCGCATACTCGTACATTAAATGTACTGATACTACATGGCCTGCATCGTATCATTATGCAGATGCAGGTAACGAGGATCGGCATCTGGCGCATGTTGATCTAGTTGAGCAGAGTCAGTTGGTGAGCCTCCTTGATTCCGGAGGACTCCTTTTATTGTTTATTCAGTATTTTCTTTACTAGGATGTTGTGGGATCTTCCCAACATCCATTCAGTTTTGGAAGTCTACATAGATAGACAGATAGATGTTGGTAGTTCAGTGGTCTTTGCATTTTCATTCTTATGTTAAAGACTTGGGTTGCCATTTTGTCTAAGTTGAATGTTTAAATCTTTAAAACGTTTCACTTATCTTATTATCCAGTTTAGTTTAGTTCTTTGATCATTATAGTACTGATTGTTGTCTTCCCTGAGTTAAGTAAGTCAGGCTAAGGGTCCGCTCGAGGCCAGCAATGGTCTTCGAGTGCTAGTCACGCCCAGGGTGTAGGCTCGGAAAGTGACACTCAAGACTCTCTTTGTAATTCTAATGTTGCTTTTAAAATTTGGCTATCAATGATTATATAATGTTTGAGCATTTGTGTTGAGAATTCGGGTCTGTATCAGAAAAAAAGTGATGGAACTAGTCAACTAAATCTATAAGTGTTACACTCATATACTTTCTAAAAATCTTCATGATTAACTTGACCTAAACATCTATAGGTAAGTATATACAAGCAGGTTTAGGAATTTGAGGGAAGTCCACCATTAAAATCCGTCTCATGGTGTCCCATTATTCTACTAACCTTTCCATAAATTCCTACTTACTTGATTCAAATTTCTTCTTCATATCACTATCACTTTGTGTTTCTTTTTTGCATTAGTCTTGAAAATGGAGAGATTTTGTGATGCTTTCTGCATTGGTCTTGTACTTGAACTGCAGTTTCTTTGTTTTGTATGACGAGGAGGAGGAAGAAGAGCAACTTCTACATTCATCTTCATCAATGGCAACAACATGCTCTTTGTTGAACCACTGTCACACTCTTTTCTCCTGCATTGGGTAGGGGTCTGTTGTGGTCCTTCTTCTTTCTTATTTTTCAGTGTGACGATAACTCTTCATTATATTCAAATTGTTGTGGCTCTACTTTTCTATGTCAACGTGGTTGTCATGACACAAGGGTATCCCCTAAACCTAACATGACACATAACACCCCTAAAGGCACTATGTAAGCCACTTAGCATCTTATCACACAAGTAAAGAACAATAAACAGTAAGAACACATTTTTATCTAGTCTTATGAAGTTTTCATAAAAGCAAATTGGAAGTCTAGACATAGTCTCATTTAGACATCTATTATAAGTGAAGTCTCAAAATAGGGTCACAACCCTTACAATAGATAATTTGAAAGTCTAGTAAAATAAAAGAAATGAAAAAACAAGAAATCACTCATCCTCGGGTCCATGAAGACTCACCACAAGATTTGGAAAATATTCAAATCAAGCTTTGAACAAAAAGGAAGATCACCTCAAACACCAAAACCTACACTTTGTTGAAAAATGTAGAAGAAATATCGGTTAGTACAAAAATGCAATAAGTATGATAGCCATGCAAAAATCCTTGAAATCACGCTAAAAAGGACATTTTAGTTGAAATGTATGTACTTTACCAAGTTTAGAGTTCATCATGAAAATTAGTTTAAAAACATAACATACAAGCATATTCAACATATTGATCATCATATTATAATGGAAACAAACCATAAGTACCCTCAAAGCATCCTTGTGCAATGTATGAATAAGATTCCATACTCCTACCCACAGTAAGGAAAGCTGATTAAGTAATTATAGTCCATAACTCCAATTCTAGTTCATACTATCATAATATGATAACTTTAACCGACATAGACCATGAGAGTTTAATCAAAGAATCCGGTGTCTACCCCACACCGAAAAGGGGTGTTCGACTAGCCTAAGATAGAACTCAACTATTAGATTAGGTCGACCCACTAGTTAAAAGACCTATGAGGGCACATAGTTTATGGGATAAGATGATTGCTACTAGAAAATCCAACCTCTACTAAGTAAGGGATTCCACCCCCAAGTGATTGTTCCTAGAAACCGACATCTGCTACCATGAGGGCTTTCATCTCATATCACTATCCACTCGGTGCTAAACATCATTTTGATTGACTTTATATTAAGTCTTGACTCAAATTGATAAGTAAGGAAGAATGTTTTTGACACTCAATCCAACGAACTCATGCTAAAACTCCTAGATTCATTAGGGGATACTAGTCTCGAACCCTTAGAATCACTAAATGTGACAAACCTTTCACATTATGCGATATTCATACCTAAGTGTGCAAATGAGGATAATCATCCAATCCACATAAAAATTAGATTATAACAAATTTTTTATTAATATCGAATAATGAATTTGTTCCAATTGAGGATACAAACCATTGCTGGAAACTTCATACAAAAAACTTAGTTATGCAGGAGTTTAAGGGCTCTGTTTGTTTCGGGAACAAGTTAATTTTAGATCAATTATCATTAGACAGGATTGTTATTCTATCCTCAATGTGGACAAAAGTAACACTACAGTTATGGACAACTTATCTTGTGTTTATATGCCAAACAAACACAGGATAAATTCATTCTTAAATTAATCCTATAATTAATTATCTCTTATCCCTCATACCAAACAAGCCCTAGAACATTCTTATCCAAATCCAGTGTTTTGAAACTGTTGTTACCTCAAGGTTGCAAGGCAGCATACTCCTAAATCATATAAGAAAAGTATATTTTTGGACAGTTTTATTCAATATTGGAAAAGGTGAAAAAAATCTAAATTTGTGGCAGTCCAAAACAATTTTGGGAAATGGAAAAATGTTTCTAAATTAGTGGGCAGTCCTAAACAATATTGAGGAAAGGCATAAAGTTTCTAAAAATCGTAGAATTAAGGTGTTTATAATTAAGAGAGGGACGCAAGTTATGAATGATCACCTAAAACAAATTACTATTTTCTTAATTCTTTCAAGAAGCACCTTATAAGAGACAAGCAGAGCCACAAAGGTTTGAAGAAGATGGAGAAGGTGCACAACAGATCCCTACCAAATGCAGGAGAAAAGAGTGCACCACTGGTTAAACAAAGAACATTCTGGCATCGTTTATGAATATGAATGTAGAAGTTTCTCCACCTCCTCATCCAAAGCAAAGAAACGGTAGTTCAAGTGCAAGACAAATGCGGAAATCAAAACAAAGTTGTGCAGTTGGAAAACAATGCAAAAAGAAACACAGAGCAATAATGAAGAACTAATCTGAATTTAAGGAAAGGTTAGCATATCAAAGGAAATTTAAGGAAAGGTTAGCAGATCAAAGGAGTTCCATCAAATGCCTAAACCTTCTTATGACCTGCGTACTCCAAATCACTGTTGAAATATGAAATTTTTTTGAGATTATGATGGTTCTAGTTATAAAGTTCTTACATAATTTTTACACTTAATTTATGTCTTCTAATTTTTTAGAGTATTAGCATTTGCTTCATATTTTAATTTAATGTGGGGTATTCCCTTTCTATATATGAATCATCTTTACAAATCTTGTGAATGCATATAGTGAAAGTTCCAATCTGGAATATACAGAAACCTACTCAAATTATAAATCTTGTAAATACATACATATAGATGTTCATGTCACGTGAATTTTGAAAATTTGTTGCTAGTATATGATTGTAACAAGAATAGATTAAGTTGACAGGTTCCATTACTTGTTTTCTTTTGGCATAATATCAATATTTTTCAGCAAAGTCAAACAACTGAACTCTTGCTATCTCTACAAAAATTTATGACATTCTGCACAAGTGGTTATGCTCTTCTTTTTTTTTTGTAATAAGAATAAGAAGAGCCCCATCCCCTGATTAAGAACCTTGTTAGTCATTGAAGCTAGACTCCATCATTCATTAAGAGGATCTTGGAAAAACTAGACTAGAAATTTCAAACCAATTACTTATAAACATAAATGTGTTCTTTAGTTTCGCCTTAACTGATATCTATGTCATTGAACATTAGGTGTTCATAAATAAACATTCAACAAACGTTTTTTAAAAATGTTTTGCACATGGTGTTCAGTACTGGCACTGGAGCAGATTAAATTCTGACTAGCACCACGATGTCCCACATTTGGTGGTAAAGCGCTTCCTAACAAAGATGACTTCATACCCAGGGGTCTCAAACTCAAGATGTCTAATTAAGAAGAAATGATTACTTACCATGTAACACCCCGATAATTTCAAAGTTAAGACTCGAATCATTCTTCATTTGTGAATAAGATCATACTGGATGAATTTTAATTTTTCTTTGGTGTTAAGGTGAACTCTTTACTTTGAAAATGATTTTTTATATAGATTAAAGTTACTATCATATCCTAGCACAAAGTTGAGAAGAAAACTTTCTTACCAAATATCTTTCAATCTGAGATTTTACTTAGGTCAACTTAAAACAACCATATCTCTTAGAATACGAAGAGTTACGTGATCCTTATCCTATCAAATTTAAGGTATCTGAATCTTCTTTCCAATGGTACAAATTTTGCGTCAATGCAAGTTCCAAGTAGAAAGTTATGACTATTTTCGCAACCTATTACAGTACAGTGACAAATTAGCCGACAATAAAACATTAAAAACTGGTCATTTTTTGTATTTTTACGTCTAAGAAAATCCTGAAAGAATTTCTTGACAAATTAAAGATTAAAAGTAAGATTTTCATCTCTTAATTCCCCATTCTCTTCTCTTTCAAACCCCAAGGCAAAACCCTAAGGAAGAATCAAGTAGAAGACTTACATTCAAGATTCTTTCAATCTTTTCAACTTTCTTCTTCAAGGTAAGTCCTTCTCTAAGAATTGTATTCTTTCCAAATTAATTTTCATCATACAATTTGAATCATTAATGAGAATTCTAATTCTTGGTCATAGGGTTTGAAGAAACTAATTCAAAAATCTCAGAAAAAGGTTTTCTTGATTGTTCTCCTTATAGCAAGGGTTTTAAGTCTTGTAATAAAATTCTTCTTGAAAATACTTCAAAAACCTTTTTTTCCAGGTATATAATGCTATAGTAGTTTTGAACTAGTTCTTCCTCAAGTCCTACTTTTACTTTCAAATCAGTAAAATAAAAATCTAAGGCTCTATCCCTATATTTTATTATTCTTGAGATAACTTAATTTTGAGTTCTTAAGTTCCTAATTCTTTTTAAAATTCTAATCCTAGTTATTAAAATGTTATATATTTTGTATTAATATTCTTGAGTTCATTTGTTTATGTCTATATTCAACATGAGCCATATGAATTGAATATTCTTGAGATGAGTAGTATTGTTGAGTTCTGAATTTATGATTTATGAGCATTGAGTTTTCTATATTGGTATTGATATGCTTGAGTCAATTAGTTAATGTCTATATTTAAGCATGAACCTTATTTTAAATTATAAATTTTGAGTATCTTTTATAGCTAACATTTGTGTTTTAAACTGAGTTTTTGAAGAAGTAAAAAGGGGTTTGAGAAAGAGTATAAGGGAGCTAAGTATTTCCCAAATGGTTCATTCTTACATGAAGAAAGAGAGTATTATTTTAAGAAAATAAAAACATTGATTTCTAAACGAGTTTATGAGTTCAGAGATATTTAAAAGTAGTGACCTCTTTTAAGAGGCTAGTATGAGTAATTATCTCAAACCTGAGAAAGACTACGTTTCATAGATTTGATCAAGAGTATATATATTATTGAGAGTAATATTGAACACCTATATGAGAATGAGTTCAGAAAACTCAAAATTCTCACAAGCAATGTCTTGCTAACATGGGTACAAGATCATACTTTTGGGATGAATTCTTATTGCCCAGTGGATCCACTTAGTTGAGACGTTCTACACCCGACACATTATATGAAAATTCTTGCAGCGTAGGCGAGATATTGTATCACCACATATCTCATAGTAATAATTTTCTATTAGAGAATCTCACAAATATATTTAAAAGTGTATTTTTATTATATCACTTAATATGTTCGTTCAAAGATGAGTAAGTATTTTTATAATGTTTTAATGGTTTCACTTCTTTATCAACATACATTGCGGTCCTTTCATTCAGTTAATTTTTATTCAGCTATACTACATACTCGTACAATCAAAGTATTGATATCATTTCTTAGGATCCTTACAAGAGTCTGTTAAGATTACTTTATCCGTCGTCACCTTTCGAGTGAGGTCTCCTATTTCCGAAGGACTCCAGCTTTAGAGTTGTCAGTATTAGTAGCATTTTGAGTAGTCATGGATGTTGTCCCAACCCTCATCTGTAAATTATAGAGGCTTAATATATAGACATTTTGGAGATTCTTTTTGTTAGTGAAAACTTACAAGATAACAAAAATACAAGATTACAACTAAAAATGAAATGAAGAAAATAAATCTCTTCAGGCTGAGGCGCAGATATATCGCTCTCTTTAAAGAGATTCAAGCCCACTGCAACAAATGTATTCACCGGTCCAACAGTAGTCCTCTTTGACTTGTCCCCTCTAGGATACAACTACTTTTCACAAAATATAATTCAACAACTCTGGACAAGAGTTGAGTCCAAAGATCCGCAAAAAAGAACACCTCCCTTCAACTAATAAGAACTCTCTTTTTGACTAACTCTTTCACTGTAGATTTTTTCTTGTGTGTTGTGTGTACCAAACTAAATGAATACCATCACTATTTATAGTTGAGAAAGTCTTCCTAGCAATGAATAGAAAGATAATGGGGTGGTAAATAGTGAAGATAAATGGCCTTAAGAGTTACATATGTTACATAGGTTATAGAGAATAATGGAGGAATTAAGAATGAAATTAAGTTGAAGGGTAACAAGAGTAACAAATGCACAAACGTGCAAATGTGAAATTTTATCAATGGCCAACGTTCACCAAAAAGCAGCAAAGTGCATAATGCCGATGGTCATTAACTGACCACTAAGTTATTAGGCACAAATGCATATAACTCCAACGTTTGTATTCCATCTTCATTGTGGCAGAATGGCTATTAAGCCTAAGACATTATTATGTGAGACAATTTAATCATAAATAATTATTAAAATGCTCGAAAACTAACAATCCCCCACTCATTTTAATATTAATCAAGAGAGTATATCATCTGAAGGAAGACTACTATGCATAATGAAGGTGTGCTCTGCATTGAACCTCCACTTCGTAAAACAGTAACTTTTTACTCCAGAGTCGTAGTGGTCTCAGACTTGAACTATGACTGCTTAAGGGAAATAAAATATTATTGTCCACACATAATAATCAAGGTGTTGACATGAGCTTTAAATCCAGCACGTTGTGGCCATGTGCTATCCCGGTTTCATGAGTGCATTTGAGAATTAGTCGAATTCTCATAGGAAGCGACCTACTTCCACACATCACATAGGTGAAATATGTCGAGAGTGCTCCTGTAAGCTTAACACTCCACCCATAGGGGCTACATATATTCATTAAGAGTATTATCAGCTCAACCTTCATAAACTACAGGAAAATAATGCACTCACATCATAGGGAGGGAATAAAAAGATAGTGTCCATTTTTTACAAATAGTCATCATATGATTAGTTTTTCCCTTTGAAGCTGGGTATAGGATATGTAGTCCCCAGGTTGGGTTTCCTCATATACGACTCAAGAATTTGTAGGCTTCAATCTGGTCCCCCTCGATGTGCTCCAGACCTTTTCTCTTGTTAATGCCTTGGTAAGAGGATCTTCAGGATTATCACAACATTTGACATAATCAAATATTAATGGTACCACTTGTCAAATAAGATCTTACATTACTTTGTTTCCTCCTTATAGGTTTGGATTTACCGTTGTATTAACGATTTTGAACTCTACCAATTGCAGCGGTACTATCACAATGAATTAAAATATGAGGAATTGGTTTTTCAAAATAAGGAATTTGAAACAATAAATCTCTTAACCAATTTGCTTCCTCAATAGCTGAAGCAAAATCAATTAGTTAAGCCTCCATGGTAGAGTTAGCAATTATAGTTTGCTTTTTTGATCTCCAACAAACATCACTACCGCCTAAAGTAAAGACATAACCAGTGGTAGAACAGGAATCACCTTATAAAGTATTCCAATCTGCATCACAAAATCCTTCAAGTACAACCGAGTATTTTTTATAGAACAAACCACAATTTTTCGTTCCAATTAAATATCTCATAACTTTTGTTACAGCATGTCAATGTTTATTACCTGACTTGCTTGTAAACCTTCCAAGTACTCCTACTGCATATGTAATATCAGGCCTAGTGCAATCAGCCACATATCTCAAACTTCTGATTATGCTAGCATATTCCTTTTGATTTATTACATCATTTTCACTTTCAACAGGAAATAAGTGAACACTTGAATCAAAAAGAGTAGCAACATGCTTGCAGTCATGAAAGTTATATTTTTTCGAAATTTTCTCAACATAATGTGACTTGTCAAGAAACATTCCCTCACATGTTCTTGTTATTTTTATTCCAAGAATAAAATTTGTCTCACCAAGATCTTTCATATCAAAATGGCGTCTAAGAACATTTTTAGTTTCATCAATAACATTCATGTTGGAGACAAAGATCAACAAATCATCAAAATATAGGCAATAATCACATGTGAATTATTCCAAGACTTATGATATATGCACTTATCACACTCATTTGTTTTAAACTATTTTCAATCATGCAGGAATTAAAATTTCCATGTCATTGCTTAGGTGCCTGTTTCAAGCCATATAGGGATTTAGTAAGCTTACATACTTTGCTTTCTTGGCCTGCTTCAACAAAACACTCGGGTTGATCTATATAAATTTCTTCATTTAGGTCTCCATTTAGAAAAGCAGTTTTTACATCCATTTGATGAATTTGCAAATAAAAATTGCAGCCATAGCAATTAAAAGTCTTATGGATGTAATTCTTGTTACCGGAGAAAAAGTATCAAAAACTTTTAGGCCTTCTAGTTGTTTAAAACCTTTTGCAACTAGCCTAGCCTTGTATTTATAAATATAACAATCCAATTTCAACTTTTTCCTTAAGACCCATTTGCAACCAATTGTTTTACAACCCGGTGGTAAATCAACTAGTTTTCAAGTTTTATTAGAAATTAGTGATTTCATTTCATCATTTACCGCCTCTTTCCATAAAATAGAATAACGTGAAGATAATGTTTATTTCAAAGTTAGAGGATCATTTTCAACATTAAACACATAGAAATCAGCACCAAAATCTTTTTCTACTCTAGTTTTACTTCTTCTTAACTCAAAATCATCAACTTCTTTATTTTTCAAAATAGAAGTAGAAGAACTAGGTAGTGACTAAATATTTTGTTCAATCCTTTGACCCGCACTATTTTAAAATAAAAAGAAAACTTATTTTCATGAAAAATAGCATCACTTGATTCTATCACAATATTATCTTCAAGATTAAAAAATCAATAGGATGTACTATTTGAAGCATAACCAAGAAAATCACAAGTTGTAACTTTCTTACCCAACTTTGTAATCTTGGGATCCATTAGCCTCACAAAGGCTAGACAACCCCAAACTCTTAGATATCCCAAACTTGCCTTGTGACCTTTCCACAATTCAAAAGGTGTTAATTTAGACTTTTTATTAGGCACTCGATTCAACATATAACAAGCAGTTAAAATATTTTCACCCCATAAATTCAAAGGTGCATGTGACCAGTAAGCATGACATTAGTCAATTCAACCAAAGTTCTATTTTCCTTTACGCTACTCCATTAGATGAAGGAGAGTAAGGAGGATTAGTTTCATAAATTATTCCCAATGATCTAACAAAAGAATTAAACTTATTTGACTCATATTCATCACTTCTAATTCTTTTTATTTTTCTTCCAAACTGATTTTGAACCTCATGGAGATAAGTTTTTAAATTTTCAAAAGCATCACTTTTATTTTTCATCAAATAAACATATGTTAACTTAGAAAAATCATCAATGAAAGTTATAATATCTATTACCTCCACGAGTTAGAATTGCACCAAGTTCACAAATATGAGTATGAACTAATTCTAACAATTCAGTTTTTCTTTCAACTTGAAAATGAGGTCTTTTAGTGATTTTAGCTTTACTACAAGTATCACACTTTTCAAAATTCTTTTTAACCATTGAGATTAATCCTAAACTACTCATGATTCCAACATAACGATCATTAATATGACACAAATGAGCATGCCAAAAATTAGTAGAAGAAAGCATATAAACAGAAGTAGAAGTTTTATTCATGTCAACATTCAACTTAAACATTCTATCACATGCATACCCCTTCCCCACAAAAATACCCCTCTTCACAATTACATATTGATCAAATTCAATAATCTGTTTAAAGCCTGTTTTATTAAGAAAAAAACTAAATATCAAGCATGATCGTTTTGGGCTCCTCAAAATGAGTATATTTTTTAAGCCACTCTTTGTCATAACAGACATGACGGTTTGCACCACAATCAGTCCACCATCCATCAACATTCTCAACCATGTTTATGTTGGTAATCACCACCACAAAAGGTTCTTCGGTAACGTTTGTCTGAGGGTTAGGAGCACGTTTCCGGAATCTGCATAATCGAGCAATATTCCCACTCTTGCCACAAACAAAGCATGGTCCCTTTTCTTGAACTTGTTGATTTTGTGTTTGGGTATTTTCACCATTATTTTTCTTAGGAGGTCTACCATTATTTTTCTTGAATCTTTTCTTCTTAGGCTTCAAAGATGTCACATTCTGAAACCACACCCTAGAAGATAGGGTGCAATCTTGGATTGCGACCGGCGTATTCGACCTCTTAGAGGTCTTATACAAGCCTATCATATCATTCATTGCATATACATAACGAAAAGTAGTGCGGAATTAAAATATTTCGTAAAACAATATAGAAGTAATAAACTCTTTCATAGATGGAAATAGGAAAATAATAAGTCTCAATCATCATCTTAAGACACGATAATACTTGGGACACGGCCCATACGAATTTAAAACATACTACTATAGTCTATTACAAACTTTATAAAAGAAACATAAAATGACATATATGCCCTCGAGTCAAGTGAGGACATACTTCAACACTTCTTGAACGATCTCCTTGTCCAAGTATTCTTCCCAAATCTCTTCACCTACCAAGAACTATAGATAGAAAATAAAGCATGGAATTAGTACAACCACATGTACTAAGTATGACTTTATGCATAAAAATCACGAAAATGGACTTTACTAGAAATATGCATATTTTCATCTAAATATCCTAATATAATCATAAGAATAACATTCAGCAACTTAGAAACACATAGAAAAATGATTAAACAAAATATCACATTTTTAGAGAACACTTTCCAGTGAACTCGAATAATAGTACATTGAATTCCTTCACTGTTACAGTGAATCACTTTACCTTCGATTAACCAACTTCTAGCGTGTAATTCCCTCACTAAAAGCAATCCTAAGATTCACTTAAGTTACACAAAGAGAGATCGCCCATACACCCTCTCTAGATGTGCCTAAAAAACCCTTAAGATTACTTATAATGAGTCACATACACACTTACAAAGCATCTTAAACATCAAGGTAAGATTCTTCTATCAAAGGTGACTCTAAGTCTCACTTGAGTGAGTTGTGAAGCAACCGTCCATACAATCCCTTACACACACACTCAAGAGATCCTATAGACTCTCTTGGATAGAATCATTCTCACTAAACACACCAACACAGAGATGATATGACATTCTCCTTCCGAAGGATATCAAAAGACCTACTTAAGTAAATCAAGAAGATAACGTCCATGATTGACCTCTTCAAGATTATCTAAATAGTCCTTAAGATTATCTAGATTCATTCTCAAGACTTCCATAGATAAGCCATGAAGAGATCATCATTTATGCTCTATTCACAATTTAAATAAAGAATCCCTAAGGCACTCTAGATTAGGTACTTATTCACTTACATACTTCATAACGTAAGTCATTAGTTCATTAGTTCATTTAAGAGACATACATCATATAAAGGACATTCAAATAATGATCTTGGACAATACCTAGGGAATCTTACTAACATCTTCAAAGTCTATTGTGCAATATCTAGATAGCGTCCCATACCACCACCTAATATAACGCCCCAAAACGAACTAAGGTGAACTATAGCCTCGTGGTTGTTTCTTGAGTTAATTTCAAGTTAAACTGAGTTAGTTTAGTGTCCTTAGGCAGTGTGTGAATTTTTGTTAAGTTTGGAGTTCAATCGACCAAGAAAGTCCATAACGTTCGGAAGGTATGCCTTAGAATGTACTTGTGTGTCTTGTTGTGTATGGATGAGTTTTACGTGTTCGTTTTCCTTGAAACTAAGGTGGGATGTTCCTAAGACCTAGATGAATTAGTATAGGGGCTTAACATTCGGGAACAACCCCACCTAGGACCACAAGGGGCCCTAGATGAAGGGCCCAAGACTTGGGCAAAACTGCCAAAAAGCAGTGGTCATCGACGAACCTAAGGACGGTCCCTTGGTCCACCAACGGTTCGTCGACCTAGGGAGTATATTGGACCAGAAGGTCTTGGTGGAAAGGATCCATTTTGGAGATAAGTATCCACCCACGAGACCCTACCAACGGTCCGTTGATGCACAGACGGTCAGTTGGTGAAGGTCTCGTATGTGAGGGCCTGAAAGTCTGTGAAGCTGCTGCACAACTTGGGGTGTTTATGTAAATACACCCCAAGTCTTTTAAGGCCCTAGGGGGATAATTTTAGTGTTTATAGGTTATATTAAAACAGTTTTAAACCCTAGACCTAGACAAGACCCTCACTTCATCATTCGAACTCTCTCTCTAAAACGAAAACTCTCTCAAAGTCACCATTGAAGCCAAGACTCAAGGAGGGAAAGTAGGGGTGCTTTGGACGTGTCTCTTCATAAAAAACTATTGGGTTTTGCTTGCTTAGTGAGGTATGGTATCCATTCTTGAATACCCTTTCATTGAAGAAGTCATTTCCAATGAATTTAAAAAAAAAAAGGGTTTACAACCCTAACTTCAATTATCTTCAACCCAATATGGGTCTTGCATGAAAATGTTTCTAATGATAAATTAGTTATTAATGTTAGTTGGTGATTCTAATGTTAAAACCCTAATGAAATCATGTTAAAGTTTCCTTTCAAATGGTGGTTTATGAAATGGGTCAAATGAGCATATTTATTTATAAAAAGGAACTTTGGTTTTATTGTGCTGTAATGGTGGTTTAGATACTGCCCTAAAGGCATTATTATGAACTAATGAAAAAATGCTTATAGGTTGTTATGGTTTAGTAAATTGAAGAGTTGCTTATATTTTATTGTTCTCATGATAAATTGATCTTGAGTGGTCTGGTCCACCTTCTTGGTGGCGGTCCTTATTTGTAGAATTGGTAGTGTTTATTATGTATTGATAATGTGACCTTGAAGGTCTAAATTGTAGAATTAATAGAAATGGTAATGGGTCTTGTTTTGTGATTGTGAAACTTAAATGGTATGTTTGACCTAGATTTTGGTCTAATTGAAGAATGTGACTAAGTGAAGTATGTAAAGTGTGTAAGATGTTAAATGAAAGTCTAAAGAATGTTTAGAAGTAATGTATATGAAATGATACTTATATGCAAGGTGTGCTTACATGTACACACACTTTAAGTGAATAAATGAAACTATGTTTAGTAAGAAGGGGAGTCTTGGGGTGGGCACTCTTCGTGAGTTGAGATGAAGTGTCTAGTAGCAACCTCACTATTCCTAATGAGCTTTCCTAGATAGGTTGGAGGATGAATGCACTTCGTGAGTTGAGATGTGGCATTTCATAGTTATCCTTAATCTATAGTCTATAATGTGATAATCCATGGTGATTTATGCCTAGCACCGAGAGGATAGGAAGAAGTGGTGGAATACACTTCGTGAGTTGAGATGTCGTATTCCCTTATACCTCTTGAGATGAGTACTCCTCGTTAGTAGAGAATGAGTCACTTAGTAGCAATCTCTCTATCCCTTAACTATGTGCCCGCATAGGTATAGGTATTGGAAAAGCCATGTAAAAGCTAAGAAGTATGACCTTACTCTAGGCAAGTGAGGATCCCTCATCCGATAGGGGTTAATATCGGGATTCCATGCTTAGCTCTCATGGTCTTTGTCGGTTAAGCTAAACCCCCACAAAAGTAATGAAAATGATAAATTGTCCAATTAATGTGATACATATGTGAATTGATTGAACTAAGTCTTCTAAAAAACGTGCTACTTAGGGTAGGTGGTGGTATGGGATGCTACCTATCCATTGCACTAAGTAGGACCTTCTGAAAGGGAAGACTTGGTGCCAAACCTTCTAAAATAATGTACTACTTAGGGTAGGTGGTGGTATGGGACGCCATCCTACTCATTGCACTAAGTAGGCATTCCAAAAGAGAAGCCTTTGGTGTTTTGTTGGGTTTTCTTCTAAGGTATTTTCTTTGAGGGGTGATTCATTCTCCCGAGGCGAGTAAGCCGAACGGGGTAGTCTTGAGGATCGGTTGGGTGTGTGTTAAAGGAAGTGTTTAGACGTTTCCTTCATGTCTTACCTTAGAGAGTCTTGGGATTTTAGGTAGGGAAACTCCTACGGAAATGGACTCAGTTCCTCATTTCTAATACTTTGGAAGTTTACCATTGTTGGAGTCTTTAGTTTAATGTAAAGCTTTTAAACTTACTTTAATGTCTTAATGTGGTTCACTCTAAAGCTAAGGATTAGCTCACTGTTAAGTTTATCTTTTGGCCAACTTGTTGTAACGTGCCCAAATCCTTGGGAATCCATTAGGAGCGCTTGTGGGTGTGGTAGTATGGGATGCTACTCTCACATTCCACTTAGTGTGACCTAAGAGTCCTATTGGAGGAGAGTATTAATGTGAAATTGTATGCTCGAGTCGGTTCACTGTAAGTTTTGGTGTGCTTACTGTAAAGTGTATTGTTGAGGTAAAATTATGGGAATTCTTCTTTAAGTGATTAATGATGCTTCTTATGTTGTTTTGTTCATCAGTTCATGAATGTTTTATTAAATTGGCATGAAAGCTTATCTTGCTAAAAATGTCCCTTTTTACATGTTTTTGCATATGCCATACTTAGTACATTGTTGTACTAACCCCATACTTTTATCTACCTTATGAGTATAGATTGGAAGCCTTTTGGAAGATCGAAGTTGAAGCTTGGGAATTTTATCTCTCTAGGATTTGGTATGTCCTCATATATTCGAGGACATAGTTTATGTTTCCTAGTTTCTTTATTAAGACTTAAATTTGTATTTCCTTTTTATTGTAAAGGGCCGTGTCCCTAAGATTCTAAGTTGTGTCTTTAAGTTGGCTTGTGACGACAAGATTTCCTAGTATTTATGAAAAGACTTATTTTATTATTGATATCGTGAAAAGTTTTAATTCTGCACTACTTTTCATGCTTTATTTTATGAACTCTAGTTAGAGGGCTTGTACGAGACCCCAAAGGGTCAAGTACGCCCGGTCACGATTCAAAGGTTTTCCCTAACTTATAGGGGTTGATTTCGGGTCGTGACAGACTTGGTATCAGAGCATAAGGTTTTGGGAAATAGTTTAAGGTCTAAAAGTCTCACAAGCCACATCTAGTAGTATCTTTGTCATTGGTGTGAGTCGCGACACATCCATGGACAAGAGGATATAGGATGCTAGAAGTTTCACTTTCTTCTCTATTCTAGTATCGTTCCTTAGAGTTGAGTTTATAAGGTGTCTTTTCTTAATCTCTTATCTTTGTGTTTTTAGGACATGAATACGAGGATATCGAACGCTAGAAGGGAGGAGGGTGGTGTAGCTAATGAGAGGATCCTTCTCCGTGACCAAGTTCCTATTGTTGGCCTAGAGGAGGAAGAAAATGTGGAGGTTCCCCTTCAAGAACCTCAAGTGCCTGCGGAACCTCAAGTGCCTCAAGTGCCTCCTATGCCTCAAGCTCCTTTTGTTGAAGGTGATATGACTAATGCGGAGTTGAGGGCTTCCCTAATGAACTTGACCCAACTCATGACGGCTCAAGCTCATGTCGTCAATAATCACTTTGTGGGCCAAGCTAACCAAGGAGATAGGCCCCAACCAAATGCTAGTACACTCGCTTCTAGGATTCGTGATTTCATGAGGATGAACCCTCCCACTTTTCATGGTACTAAGGTGGATGAAGATCCACAAGGCTTCATAGATGAGGTTTTCAAGGTGGTAGATGCTATGGGTGTGACCCCTAGGGAAAAAGCGGAGATAGACGCTTACCAACTTAAGGAGGTGGCTCAAGTGTGGTATGAGAAATAGAGAGGTGAGAGACCCTTAGATAGAGGTGTGGTTGATTGGGAGGAATTCAAAGAGGCTTTCCTAGATAGGTTCTTTTCCCTAGAGTGGAGGGGGAAGAAAATGGTTGAGTTTATGAATCTTCATCAAGGGGGAATGAGTGTACAAGAGTATTCTCTCATATTTACCCAACTCTCTAAGTATGCCCCAACTATGGTAGCCAACCCTAGGTCTAGGATGAACAAATTTGTGATGGGAGTGTCTAGCTTGGTGGAAAAAGAGTGTCGTACTGCAATGCTTCTTAATGACATGGATATCTCTAGGCTCATGGTTTATGCAACAAATTGAGGAGTCCAAAATTAAGGAGATAAGACAAGAGGGTAAGAGACCTAGGTCGGATGATTCTAGTCACCAAAAGCATAAGAAGAGGTTTTATCCCCAAGATTCTTCCATGGGAAATAAGGATAGGGCTCCAAATCAACATTCTCAAGGTGGTGGTCATTCCTATGAAAGGTCTAGGTGCCCTACTTGTGGCAAGCAACATGGGGGTAAGTGTCTTGCCGTTACGGATGGTTGTTTTGCATGTGGTAAGAAGGGACACAAGATGAGGTAATTCCCAAACCTCAAATCAAGGGGAAGGATGTCAATCAAGCTTCCCTACTCCTAATGCTCCCAAGAAGAACCCTTCCTATGGGATGGGGGCTAGGAAGGATAATTAATCCGGATTGATGGTTTTGGTAAGTCTTAACTCTTTGTTATTGTTGCTTTTGTGTTATGAAATGATTTTATGTGGTTTAATAGTTGATATGATCATGTCATCTTAATGAATTGCTTAAAGAATGAATTTTCGAAAAATTTTGGTAGCTTGGCAGTGAACACAGTGAACTTCACTGTAGAATTTTGATTTTTTTGAAGAAAATTGTTTTATCTTGAATTGAAGTTTCAATGTGTGTAAAATTATAGTATATGAGCATGTTTAATGTTGGAGAACGTAGTTCCTCCATAAAAGAAGTTTAAGGTTGAGTTTTGACTTTGTGAAGTTTGGCAAAAGTTGCCTAGGTTGCTAAGTGTTGAAAGTGTGAAATGATGCTCCTTGCTATTTGATGCTTTGATTGTTTATGTTTTGATCATGATATAAGTGTATTATGTGATGCTAAGTGAGTCCTTTTTGTTCTTAAAATTTAAGTGTCATTCGAGGACGAATGTTATTCCAAGTGAGGAGAATATCCAAAATGAACTAAGGTGAACTAGAGCCTCGTAGTTGTTTCTTGAGTTGATTTTAAGTTAAACTGAGTTAGTTTAGTGTCCTTAGTCAGTGTGTGAAGTTTGGTTAAGTTTGGAGTTCAATCGACCAAGAAAGTCCATGACGTTCGGAAGGTATGCCTTAGAATGTACTTGTGTGTCTTGTTGTGTTTGGATGAGTTTTACGAGTTCGTTTTCCTTGAAACTAAGGTGGGATGTTCCTAAGACCTAGACGACTTAGTTTAGGGGTTTAAAGTTTGGGCACGACCCAACCTAGGACCCACAAGGGTCCCTAGATGAAGGGCCCAAGACTTGGGCAAAACTGCCAAAAAGCAGTTGCCATCGACGACCCTAAGGACGGTCCCTTGGTCCACCAACGGTCCTTCGATCTAGGTCGTCGATTGTACCAGAAGGTCTTGGTGGCCAGGCTCCATTTTGGAGCTAAGTATCCACCCACGAGACCCTACCAACGGTCCGTTGATGCACAGACGGTCCGTTGGTGAAGGTCTCGTCTGTGAGGGCATGAAAGTCTGTGAAGCTGCTGCCCAACTTGGAGTGTTTATGTAAATACACCCCAGTCTTTTAAGACCCTAGGTGGATAATTTAAGTGTTTTTAGGTTATAATAAAATAGTTTTAAACCCTAGACCTACACAAGACCCTCACTTCATCATTCAAACTCTCTCTCTAAAAAGAAAACTCTCTCAAAGTCACCATTGAAGCCAAGACTCAAGAAGGGAAAGAAGGGATGCGTTGGACGTGTCTCTTCATAAAAAAACTCTTTATTTTTTCTTGCTTAGCGAGGTATGGTATCCATTCTTGAATAACCTTTCATTCAAGAAGCCATTTCCAATGAATTTTAAAAAAAAAAGGTTTTCTACCCCAACTTCTATTATCTTCAACCCAATATGGGTCTTGCATGAAAATTTTTCTAATGATAAATTAATGATGTTATTAATGTTAGTTGGTGATTCTAATGTTAAAAACCTAATGAAATCATGTTAAAGTTTCCTTTCAAATGGTGGTTTATGAAATGGGTCAAATGAGCAATATGTATAAAAGGAACTTTGGTTTTATTGTGTTGTAATGGTTGTTTAGCTACTGCCCTAAGGGCCTTATTATGATGAATTAATGATAAAATGCTTATTGGTTGTTATGGCTTAGTAAATTAAAGAGTTGCTTATATTGTATTGTTCTCGTGATAATTGATCTTGAGTGGTATGGTCCACCTTCTTGGTGGCGGTGCTTATTTGTAGAATTGGTAGTGTTTATTATGTATTGAGAATGTGACCTTGAAGATCTAAATTGCAGAATTAATAGAAATGGAAAATGGGTCTTGTTTTGTGTTTGTGAAGCTTAAATGGTATGTTTGACCTAGATTTTGGTCTAATTGAAGAATGTGACTAAGTGAAGTATGTAAAGTGTGTAAGATGTTAAATGAAAGTCTAAAGCATGTTTAGAAGTAATGTATATGAAATGATGCTTATATGCAAGGTGTGCTTACATGTACACACACACTTTAAGTGAATGAATGAAACTATGTTTAGTAAGAAGGGGAGTTTTGGGGTGGGCACTCTTCGTGAGTTGAGATGAAGTGTCTAGTAGAAACCTCACTATTCCTAATGAGCTTTCCTAAATAGGTTGGAGGATGAATGGACTTCGTGAGTTGCTATGTGGCATTCATTAGTTATCCTTAATCTATAGTCGATAATGTGAGAATCCGTGGGGAGTTATGCCTAGCACCGAGAGGATAGAAAGAAGAGGTGGAATATGCTTCGTGAGTTGAGATGTCGTATTCCCTTAAACCTCTTGATATGAGTACTCCTCGTTAGTACAGAATGAGTCACTTAGTAGCAATCTCTCTATCCCTTAACTATGTGCCTGCATAGGTACAACTATTGGAAAAGCCATGTAAAAGCTAAGAAGTATGACCTTACTCTAGGTAAGTGAGGATCCCTTATCTGATAGGGGTTAATATCGGGATTCCATGCCTAGCTCTCATGGTCTTTGTCGGTTAAGCTAAACCCCCACAAAAGTAATGAAAATGATAAATTGTCTAATTAATGTGATACCTATGTGAATTGATTGAACTAAGTCTTCTAAAAGAACGTGCTACTTAGGGTAGGTGGTGGTATGGGACGCTACCTATCCATTGCACTAAGTAGGACCTTCTGAAAGGGAAGACTTGGTGCCAAACCTTCTAAAATAATGTACTACTTAGGGTAGGTGGTGGTATGGGACGCCATCCTACTCATTGCACTAAGTAGGCATTCCGAAAGGGAAGCCTTTGGTGTTTTGTTGGGTTTTCTTCTAAGGTATTTTCTTTGAGTGGTGATTCATTCTCCCGAGGCGAGTAAGCCGAACGAGGTAGTCTTGAGGATCGCTTGGGTGGGCGTTGAATGAAGTGTTTAGACGTTTCCTTCATGTCTTGCCTTAGAGAGTCTTGGGATTATCCTTAGATAGGGAAACTCCTACGGAAATGGACTCATTTCCTCATTTGCAATACTTTGGAAGTTTACCATTGTTGGAGTCTTTAGTTTAATGTAAAGCTTTTAAACTTACTTTAATGTCCTAAAGTGGTTCACTGTAAAGCTAAGGATATAGCGCATTGTTAAGTTTATCTTTGTGTCAACTTGTTGTAACGTTCTCAAATCCTTGGGAATCCATTAGGAGCGCTAGTGGGAGTGGTAGTATGGGATGCTACTCTCACATTGCACTTAGTGTGACCTAAGAGTCCTATTGGAGGAGAGTACTAATGTGAAATTGTATGCTCGAGTTGGTTCACTGTAAGTTTTGGTATGCTTACTGTAAAGTGTATTGTTGAGGTAAAATTATGGGAATTCTTCTTTAAGTGTTTAATGATGCTTCTTATGTTGTTTTGTTCATAAGTTCATGAATGTTTTATTAAATTGGCATGAAAGCTTATCTTGCTAAAAATGTCCCTTTTTACATGTTTTTGCATATGCCATACTTAGTACATTGGTGTACTAACCCCATACTTTTATATAACTTATGGGTATAGGTTGGAAGCCTTTTGGAAGATCGAAGTTGAAGGTTGGGAATTCTATCTCTCAAGGATTTGGTATGTCCTCATATATTCGAGGACATAGTTTATGTTTCTTAGTTTCTTTATTAAGACTTAAATTTGTATTTCCTTTTTATTGTAAAGGGCCGTGTCCCTAAGATTCTAAGTTGTGTCTTTAACTTTGCTTGTGATAACAAGATTTTCTAGTATTTATGAAAATACTTATTTTATTATTGCTATCGTGAAAAGTTTTAATTCTGCACTACTTTTCATGCTTTATGTTATGAACGCTAGTTAGAGGGCTTGTACGAGACACCAAAGGGTCAAGTACGCCCGATCACGATTCGAAGGTTTTCCCTAACTTCTAGGAGGTGCTTTTGGGTCGTGAAACCTAAACCTCATAGAACTTCTCTAATTCTAATATGTATCCCATATGATGAGAATAGGCAATAACCAACATAGACCATGGGAGCAAACATGGAATCCAAATTCTATCCTACTTCGATGAGGTGTTCTACTTGCCAATGGTAGAACATAAAGATCTCATATAGGCACATGGTTAAGGAATATGAAGGGCGTGCTTTGTATTCTAGTCTCATACTTAACTAGAACCACTTCCCTTAATCATACCCACTCGGTGCTAGCCTTAGTTCTCATAGATAAATTTACATTAAGGTTTATACAAATGGGTCCCATATCATGTTCATGACCCAATCACATTTACCCTACCCAAGCAAGGTCCATTAGGGCTATCTCACAATGGAGACCAGAAGCTCATCACGACTTTCCTAAGGTATGATATAATGTCGTTCCAGCCAATCAACCTTAAGTCCATCACTCATTACATGAAGGATACCATTATGGCTCACTACTTCACAATTCATAACCTTACCACTTGGTTCAAGGTTCCACATAAATGACCTCTTATTATCATTCAAGATCTCACCTATATTCATTTATTCAAGACTAAGACCCTTTAGGTTCCTAAATCAAGACATCACATATTTACATAAGCATCAAGTAAGGGACACAAGTCTACCTAAACAAACACAACATACTTCCGTTTTACTCATTTAGCCTATCTTTCTTTAGACACTTTAAGAAAGATCGTTAACCTTATTAATTCAATATATTCATTACCTTAACATTATAAATATAACCATTTTAGACTCATATAACCAAATTAAGGACAACCATGTACAACTTTAAGACTATACACTTAACACATAGTCAAAGCATAACATGATCACCTAGATAGTATCAATAGTCTAACACATATTTTCACATATAGGTAGATATGATTATACATCACCAATTCAACTAAAAAAATAGTCCTATAACTTCAAGTAGTGCCGACAAGGCCATGATCATCAATGTACTAGAAAGTAACGCCGACAAGGCCACATCAATTCCCATAGCACCGCCACCAAAGGTGGACCAAACCAATCATAACATAATTGAAGTATAATTATCATTGAATAAGAATAAATAGGGCATCGTACCACCACTTCATCATCAACACTTCACGCCAATACTAAATCACCCAATTCAACATCATAATGCCCTTACCCATGGCCATGAACACCAATTCAATACACAATTATAGAAATAGATGAAATCTAGACCAATTCAACATAGATTAAATAATCCAATACCAATTTGATAACAATTGAATACAATTCTTACATCAATAGAAAGCCCATAAGAAACTACACATGAATTCATCAATATTAAGCCAATATCAAGTAACACATAATTTAGTCAAAATCTTAGGTTCATCAATTACATGGGTTCATAGGTAATTTAGGTTAAAATCATAAATACAACATCAATATAATCCATAATAGATGTTTGAAAACCATTAATGCAAGAACCCATGGTAGAATCATGAAATTGGACAATTCCTTTTTTTTTTTCAAAACTTTGAAAACATCTTTGAAAGTTGGGCTCCTTGATGAAAAAAGTTTCAAGGATCAAAAGTCATACTTCAATGAAGCTAATTCTTCATTTTGATGAAGAATTTCCACTCAAAGCGTCACCTCCAAGTTGTTCCTTGATTTGGACTTCAATGGAGTCTTTGGGATTTCTTAAGGTATTTTGGGGTTTTGATTTTAGAAGAATGAAATATTCTAAGTGTTAAAAACTTATATACATATTTAAAATACCCAATATACCCTTAATAAACCTCCAATAATCTTATTTGGAAGTGGGCTGAATTTACAAATTCACCCCTAGCTTGGCAGTGAAACTGCACGGAGGGACAGCCCACAGACGACTTCCCCATCGACGGGGCGTAAGCCCACTTACGGGTCGTGCTGGCAACCGTCGATGGGTTCTGAGGCTTGGAAATGGGAGATTGGATCCATAGTCTAAGGCTCCAATGACTCCCACCACCTACGGGGCGTCGACCAGGCCACTGGCCGTCGATGGCCCTCCGTAGGTGGACTGCCTTTTGGCAGTTTTGGCCACCAACATGGGTCCTTCCTCAAGGACCCTTGGATGGTCCTTGGGGATAATTTCCATGACGTTTCTAAGCCAAATACGATCGTTTATGAGTTTAGAACCTCTCACATAAATTTCATCCAAAACGAACACATAAAACTCGATGAAACATGCCTAGACACACAAGGTCATTTCAAGGCATATCTTTCTAACTTTATGAACGTTCTTGGACGTTTGACCTTCAAACTTCACGAAACTTGACACACTGACTTTATACATCATTTAAACTCATTTAATAACCTTACAACCTCATGAATTACACATAAACACATAGAACCACATACGAGGCATTTAGGTGACTTAGTCGTTGAACGTCTTAGTCGTCCTTTGATGTTTGACTTCCAATGCACCTAAACTCTTAGATACTGCCTCTAAACCATATAATAGACCACATTAGGACCTTATACCACCATTACCAACATGTTAGACTCTAGATATCCTAAGTCATTTTCGAGGTCTTACAAAAGAAGTATTTTTGTGAGTTTCAGGAGTAGCATTATTCGAAGTAATTAATTTTACCTTCGTTGTGATGTTGTTCTCTTCTGTTTGTAAAAGTGAATCTTGGCCCATTGCTTCTTCTT
Source organism: Solanum lycopersicoides (assembly GCA_022817965.1). Classification (NCBI taxonomy): domain Eukaryota; kingdom Viridiplantae; phylum Streptophyta; class Magnoliopsida; order Solanales; family Solanaceae; genus Solanum; species Solanum lycopersicoides. The sequence goes on from CM040621.1 coordinate 22,194,957, forward strand.
CCATGTGGATTTTCATTATCAAGGTTTCAAGAGAGGTTTCCTTTTGTTTGTGGCGCATAGTTTTTTGAAATTCCTTCCAAGAAGGTGGAAGTTTATCCACTTTGCCACAAACAATAAGTTTATCTCCAATTTTAACCTCTTCGGACCTAAGATCTCCAACAGTCATTATGAAGTCTTGAGCTTGGTCTACCACCAATTTATTATCCACGATTTGGAAACGAAAAAACCTATTAGCCGCATATTTTTCCTCTCCAGACTCTTCGGCATCATACTTACTCTGCAATGCCTTAAGTTCTACCATAATAATCATAAAAATTATTAGATAGACAATTAAGAAGATAATATCGACACTTATAGGAATCACCATCGTACTTTTCCACTTTCTCTAGATCAGAAATAGTTTCATCATCATTCATAGAGGTGATGTCTTCTTTATTTTGATTCTTCTCGGTTAATACATTAGAAACATTGAGAGACTTAAGCAGAAAAGTAATTTACCCTTCCATCTCTTGAAATGGTTACCATTGAATCGAAATGGCTTCTTAAGGTCTCCCATCTTGACATCCGCGATTTTTTTAATTGTAGCCATGATGAATTCTCCTTAAAATTGTTAGTGAAAACTTACAAGATAAAAAAAAATACAAGATTACAACTGAAAATGAAATGAAGAAAATAAATCTCTTCAGTCTGAGGCGCGAATATCTCGCTCTCTTTAAGGAGATTCAAACCCACTGCAGCAAATGTTTTCACCGGTCCACCAGTAGTCCTATTTGACTTGTCCCCTCAAGGATACAACAACCTTTCACAAAATATAACTCAACAACTCTGGACAAGAGTTGAGTCCAAAGCTCCACAAAAAACAACACCTCCCTTCAGCTAATAAGAACTCTCTTTTTGACTAACTCTTTCACTCTAGATTTTTTCTTGTGTGTTGTGTGTAACAAACCAAATGAATACCATCACTATTTATAGTTGAGAAAGTCTTCTAGCAATGAATAGGAAGATAATGGGGGTGGTAAATAGTGAAGATAAATGGCCTTAGGAGTTACATATGTTACATATGTTACATAGGTTACAAAGAATAATGGAGGAATTAAGAATGAAATAAAGTTGAAGGGTAACAAGAGTAAAAACTGCAGTACCGTGCAAATGTTACATTTTGTCAATGGCCAACGTTCACCAGAAGCAGCAAAGTGGATAATTCCTATTGTCATTAATTGACCACTAAGTGATTAGGCACAAATGCATATAACTCCAACATCTGTATTCCATCCTCATTGTGGCAGAATGTCTATTAAGCCTAAGACATTATTATGTGAGACAATTTAATAATAAATAAATATTAAAATGCTCAAAAACTAACACTTTCAGTTTAAGGTTTTCTTTAAAACTTATGTTTAATACTTAGTATGTTTAGAGAGTTTTGATATCAATGCATTATTGATTTATCATTTCTTTCATTTTGATATTATGTATGTTCGAGATAGCCTTCCACTTGTAGTCACAAAGATGAGGGTTCTCTTGGGGATCATGACGGTTCTCAAGTGTCGGACATGTCAAGTGTGTAGACTTGGGTTGTGACAAACTTCATATTAGAGCCTCAAAGTTTAAGTGTCCTAGGTTGTCTATGAAGTCGTGTTAGTGGGATCTTATTTATGGTTGTGAGGGCCCCAATTCTATAACGGAGAAACTACGGAAACTTAAAAAAAGGTTCCCTTCTTCCATACTCTAAATTATTCAATACAACTGTTTCATAGAAACTTACTAAAACTTGTGCATTTCTCAAATCCATTCAACTACACCTCATACCCAAGATGGTTGAAATATCAAAGTCAGATCCTTATCGATGAGTAACTCTCAACAATAGTTTACTCTCAACAACAGTTTTGAGAAAGTCATGATACTTTAGAAGGTCTTGAGAGAAGCCCATGTGTGAGCATAAGTGTTGACATTCAAGACAATGCACCCTTATTCATATGACTCGTGCATTCAAGCTAAAACGAGATGTATTCCCAAACTCTCTTCTCTAAAACTTTTTTCAGTTGAGACCCTTTTGAGGATGTACGTTTTAGCTCTTTGGTATTATTTTACCCCAAAAGATACTATGAGTTACGATGTTATGAGTAGTAATAGTAAAAGTGGCCGGAGTTAGAAGAATGCATTTAGGGGTAGAGTAATCTAAGAAAGGAAAGTAGTAATAAGGAAATTTATGTTGTTGCAGTAATGCACCCAGTAAATTTACTAAATTATTAATGAGGATTTCCCCTCGATGGATAGACTAAGAAGTGATGAGTTTTGATAGTTTCATGATAGAAGGTAGCGAAAGAGTTAATAGTATTTACGAGTTAGAGTATACTTTAACCAGAAATAAGTTTATGTTGATGTGTTATTGTGCTAGTGAAGATCAATTATGTGTTGATAGATCTAAGATAGGCTTATGATTTTTAAGGGAGAAGTTATTGTGGAATGATGTATAGTGAGTTGGTATATAGTACACATGTTGTAAAAGAGAATATGTTGATAGATTGTAATTAGATATACTACGAAGCAACGATCGACTATTTTTCCATGAGGTTTTAGGGATCTTTTGTTTTATTGATTCTATCTACAAGTTGTAAGTTAGTGTAGTATATGAGAAGTGGTTTCTGCCCATGTTCAGTACCAGACACTAAGCTTGAATTTGAGATGAGTGTCATGATAAAGGGAGGGGGGATGGCAACACGAGTGTGATGATGTTAGTTTTAAGATCTGATCTAGTAGGTTTGACGTAAATTAGGTGAGGATTTAAGGTGTTACTTTTATATTAAGGTGAGTGGTACAAGTATGGTATTGTGATTCTTAGATTAGAGAGAGGAAGTGAGGCTAAGTCATTAGATTAAAAGGAGCATTAAGTGGTATAACCAAGATCGTATTTAGTATGACAAGGGTCTAATTAAGTTTCGTGATTTTTCAGGTGTGTCTAGATAGTATATTTGAACTGCCAACATGGAATAGGCTAATGTAAGCATTATTTTTTCCTTAAGATGTAGATTAAGCGACTTTATAAGTCAATGTGGGTACTAGTTATAGATAATCTTTTATAGAAGCCCAAAGAAGTTACGAGAAGCATCTGAGAAAGAAGACTTAGAAGGAATCTTAGTGCATGTGCATGGAGAGCTCAATAGCCATAATATTAACATTTTTTGAGTAAGAAAAGAAAACATATACTAGTTTAGAGATGATGCAATAGATGCATAACTTCAAAGTATCAAATTTATACCCAAGGGGGATGATAAGATGACAAATGAAGTCCAGTATTATGAATCAAATACTGATGTATTCAGAAAGAGTTATAGTGTTATATCAATCCAGTCATTCTCAGGCGTATTCCTCAAATTTAGCCATTACAACATCATGTTGATGTTTCTAATATCAGAATTGTATCTATGACCTATGCTCATACATTTCAGATAGATTCACATCTATGTTCGATTCCCAGAATGAGGGGCAAAAATTTTCGGCAATTGATCTCAATCTTATTCCATAAAGTTATAGATATCATCCTCATGATATGAACCTATGCATATAAGCACTCACGTCTCTTCGTATGATCAGTATCACGAATTCATGATTTACTGTCAATGTCTATCAACATAATATACATCATTCATATTGTTACATCAGATTTCTCGATGAATCATGCTTATGATCTTTCGATCTTAGCTTTTTTTAGTGATCCCTTTTAATTTACGTTAGTGATGATGATGATCAGTTCTATTACTTGAGAGTAGGGTGGAAGTGTTGCCAAACTTTAAATCTATCAGTCTATTGCTTAATGCATAGTAGTCCTATTCATATTTTGTACCCAGATATCCTTGTTTCATGCCAAATAATTTCGTTGAGATCCTCAATAAGAGTCTGTTTGAGATCATTTCATATGCTCGTCAGCTTTTGAGTGAGGTCTCCTTGCTTCCAGTAGACTTCAGCTTTATGAGTTGTTAATATTAGTAGCATTTGGAATAGTCGTGGGTCTTGTTTCGACACTCGTCGATATATAGTAGATGATTCATAGATAGACAACTTTGGAGGGTCATCCTGTTTCACATGTTATCTTTAAAAATTATGTTTAATACTTAGTATTCTTCGAGATTTTGGGATTTAATACACCATCAATTTAGAATTTATTTTAGTTTGATGTTATGCATGCTCGAGCTAGTCTTCCGCTTGTAGTATGCCAGGATGAGGGTTCGCTTGGGGACCAACAATGATTTTCGAGTATCGGCCGCATCTAGGATGTAGGCTCGGGTCGTGACATACCACTCCACCATGAACATTATTTTTATCAAAAGGATACAGTCTTGAGTCACAAAGAAATATATAAAGTTAACAGGAAAACTTTTTTCGATGGAGCATCTCTTTACCAAAAAGCTGCTATAGGGGAAAAGTGGAAAAGCTAAGTGGACTTGTATCTATAAAAAGTATGATTAATATAACTTTACTTGCAATTTTGAAATTGACTTTGTGTTTGAAATAATTTTTGAAAATATATTTAGAACTTGAAAAGTTGTTTCAAAAATATATGATTTATACGCCCACAATTTTTAAGAACTCGCCCAAAATATTTTTTTATGAAAGCAAAACAGTCCAAACGAAAATAATTCTAAAAAAAAATATTTTGATCCTTTATATTTTTCTGTTCTCCTTCCCCCACTTTGTCTTTCGGTTTTATTTTTGTATATGTTTAATAATTGAACTAAACAGAATCAAAATCAGTACGCACCAAATAAAAAATATACATCATATTTTATTTGGTTTGTTTTAAATAATATAAAATACACTAATTTAATTTTAGTTTTTGCTCAATAACCAATCAAATGTTATTTTCTAGCCAATAATGTTCTAGTTGTTTGTACTCATTAAGAAACTCACAAAGATGAATTTTACGACATCCCAAAGGAAGATATGAATGATTCAAAGCAAGAAGAAAATGAAGGTAGAGTTGAAGAGAGATCCAAATTGAGATATAAAAGGATTAGGGAAGCTCAATTTGGAAACCCTAAGAATTACGGTTTTGATATAAGCGAACACTGGTTTACTCTTTTTATTGGGTCGTGGTTTTCTCTTAAATTTGTTTTTTCTTTTGGGCCTTTGGGTCTATATTTTTCAGACATATTTTTCTTTGAATAAAAGAAGTTCCTGCTCCACTGTTGAATGAAACGACCAACAATAAATAAATTGAAATTGCTAGTCACATTTTCTAGATAACTAGTATACCTAAAACGACTAGTAAGTAAAACCAATTGTGCCTATTAAGGATTAACATTTTGTGAGACCCGAGATATAAATACCATTTTAATTGAAAATATCAATGTAAGGAAAATATGAGTAAACCAAGAGCTGAATTAGGATGATAAAAGATAATAATGAAATTCTGAGTTCAATATAACAGAACTTTAAAGCAAAAATACAAGTACATTTAAATTGCAACTGTATTATTTTAAGGATTGAAATATTTTTCTTAGAGGAAACTTAGGATCAAATTAAAAATAGTCATCATTTTAATTCTACTACTGTCACCATTTATTAGACAAGAAGTAAGATTTTGGGGTATAATTTACAACAAATTGAATCATGAGCTTATTAAATTTCATTCTATTCCAGCAATGTCTTCTAGAAGAATGAGAGTCTTTAGAAGGTTTAGGCATATCATGAAAGTCTACTATTACAATATTTGTCTTGATTTTCCTTTGTTCTGCTAACCTCTCCTCAAAATTTCTCTTGCTTGATTAAAATTTTATCTCCATGTTTTTGATGTTTTGTGTTTATTTTTTGTTTTGGTCTCACAACTACAAAGTTTTTTGTTATTCTCTCAATTGGTCTTCTCCTAATTATATCGCAGTTGCTTTGATTTTGTGCTGAGAAATATGAAAGAAGTTGCTTTTGATGATGAGGAACTTGCACAATTTTTTTTATACACAATTTAATCTTTATTGTTGGTTTCTTAATTGTAGGCGAACTAATATGATGTGTTCCGCTAAAACTCCGTCTTTCTTTCTTAGACTTGTTTTTCTTGATCACTTCATTTTGATCACAAGCATTTTCATCTGCATCATCATCAAGAATGAAGTCATCGTGGTCTTTCAAGTGCATTATCTTCTTGAATATCTTACATCTTGCGCTTTCTGAAAGTGCATAAGATATATCACAATTATGAGGGTCTTATTTATAGTTGTAAAATGAAAGAGGTTGTATAAGGACAAATATTTTTGGCCAACTAAATTTAATTAACATGTGACATGATAACATTGACTCCTTCAATAGAATTCACGTGTCACGCCATTTCACACATAAATTCTATTAAAGGAGCCAATATTATCATGTCACATGTTAATTAAATATAGTTGGCCAAAAATATTTGTCCTTATACAAACTCTTCCAGACTACAAAGATAAATAAGACCCTCATAATTCAGAAAAACATTATGATATATCCTATGCACTTTGAGAAAGCGCAGAAATAACCTATTCAAGAAGAAAATGAATTTCAAAGACCACGATGACTTAATTCTTCGTGATGATGCATATGAAAATGCTAATGATAAATGTCAAGTAATCAGGAAAAACATGTTCGAGAAAGACAGACAGAGTAATAGAGGAACACATCAGATTACTTTATCTACACATAAGAAACCAACAATGAAGATTAAATTGTGTATTGAGAAAGATGTACAAGTTGCTCCTCATAAAACAAAACTTCTTTTTGATTGCTCATCACAAAAACAAAACAACTGTAGTATAATTACAGACAGTTGAGAGAACAACACAAATTTTTGCTCTTGTGAGACTAATGCAAAAAGAAAGACAAAAAACATGAATATGAAGTTTAAATTAAGAAGGAGAAAGTTTGAGGAAAGATTGGCAGACCAAAGGAAAGACAAGAGACTGTAATGGTGGAATTTCATGATATGCCTAAACCTGTTGAAGACTCACGTGCTCTCAGAAAATATTCGTAGAATAGAAAGAGATTTGATTATATCATGATTCAATCTATTGAAAATTTTACACCAAAATATTTTCCAGTTGTCTAGTAAATTGTGGGCAGCAGTAACATTCAAATGATTACTATTTTTAATTTAATTCTAACTTTCCTGTATGGAAATTATCTCAATCATTAAATAAAATAGTTGCAATTTACTAAATGAAGATTTATTCTTGCTTTAAAGTTTTGTTATAGAAAACTCAGAATTTCATTATTGTCTTTTGTCATCTTAATCTAACTCTTTATTTATTCATATTTTCCTTATTCTAATATTACAATCAAAATAGTATTTATATCTTGAGTCTCACCATATGCTAATACTGAATAGGCAAATATTACTTTACTTACTAGTCATATTAGGTATACTAGTAATTTAGAAGATATCACTAGCAATTTGAGGTTTTTTTTGGTTCAATTGTGGAGCTAGGAGCTCCTTTTATTCAAAAATAAATATGTCTATACAAAATAGATCAAATGACCCAAAACAAAATACAAAATTCAGGAGAAAATCACGGCCCAGTCAAAAGAGTAAAACAACGTGCCCTTCTATCTAGACCCTAATTCTTAGGGTTTCCAAATTGAGCCCTCACCCAACACCACCCACCCACTATTTCCTTCATATATCTGTTGGGAGCTCTCTTCAACTCTACCTTCTTTTTGCTCTTGCTTTGGATCATAAATATCTTTCTTTGATATGTCGTGCAATGCATCTTCCTTAGATTTTTTTAATGATGAAGTACAACTAGAACATTATAAGCAAGAAAATAAATATTTGGGTCAGTTATTTACCCAAAAATAAAATCAAATAAGTCTAGTTTTAAATTATTTTTTAAAAATCAAATAAAATATAATGTATATTTATCTATTTGGTTGTTATTCATTTTTCTTTAGTTTAGTTAATTGTTAAACATATACAAAATTAAAATTGAATGACATAGCAGGGAAGGAGAACAAATAAACAAACATGATCGAGATATTTTTGTTCAGAACACTCATATTTTTGCCTTTTTTTCTTTCATAAATATATATTTTGGGTCAGTTCCTAAAAATGAGGGGATATAAATCATATGTTTTTAAATAACATTTCAAATTCTAAATATATATTCAAAAATTATTTTCAAATATGAATCCAATTTTAAAAATTCCAAATTAAGTGATATTATTTTATTTTATAGCCATACGTCCATTTATCTTCTTCTCTTTTCGCTCTGTGGCGGTTTTTTTGATAAATATCTGCTCCATTAGATTAAGCTTTCCCCTTAAGCTTTATATCTTTATTACTGACTTTTGATACAAAGAATGGTCATGGTAAGTACTCCTTTATTCTTAATCAGAGGTCTCAAGGTTGAGTCCCCTGGGTATGAAGTCACCTTTTTAGGAAGCCCTTTACCATAAAATGTGAGAAAAAAAGGCATCGTGGTACTAATCAGGATTTAATCGGCTCCAATGCAGGTTATGTAGACTATGTGGAAATAAATAAAAAATATAAAAATGTTTGTTGAATTTTTACGTGTATAGACCTAATGTTCAAAGACATAAATATCACTTAAGACCAAACTATTGAACACATTTATGTTTAAGAGTAATTGTTTTAAAATTTCTAGTCTAGTTTGTCCAAGGTCCTCTTAAAGCATAATGCAGTCTAGCTTTAGTAACTAAGAAGGTGCTTAATTAATCAGGGGGACCACAATATAGAATGTTCCTAGCTTGACTCTTTTTTTTGCCTCTTCAAAAGAATTGCCAGGAAGATGGGGTTGTTCTCATTCTAATTAGAAAAACCAAACGAGCATAGACGCTTGTGAAAATAGACACTTGTGAAGAATGTTTTCAATTTTATGCAGATAGATAGAGTGCAATTGTTTGACTTTGCTGAATGATATTGATATTAGGGCAAACGAAAATGTTGTGAATCAAGTTGACTTTGTACTGACTTATGTGTTAGAAGTTGTGAACGGTGTTTATTTATATGTGATTATTGGGATGAGTAAAATATTAGAGAGTTTTATTTGAGATTAGGCCCAATTATCAATAAGTTAAATAAGAATAGGGGTTAGACAAAACAGTTAGGCGTATACTGAAGAAATTGTCTTTTTCTCTCATCATCTTTCTAGAGTCTTAACTTCTCATCCTTATCTATGTTTAGTTACTAGTTATTTCAAGACTCTTTGTAATTCTAATGTTTTTTTACAATTTAGATATCAATGATTATATAATGTTTGATCGTTTGTGTTGAGAATTCGGGTCTATATCAGAAAAAAGTGATGGAACTAGTCAACTTAATCTATAAGTGTTAGGGAAAAGGCATAAATTCCCCCTCAAACTTGTATCAAAAAGTCGGTTACATGCTTTAACTATTATGATGATCAGTTACACACTTTTACTATTAAAAATGAATTTATTTACTACCTGCGATGTACAGTACCACTCTCACAATGGAAAGTGTATCACACTTGCACCACATTAATGCCATCTACTGCCACATCATATGCCATGCGAGATTTCAAATAAAATTCTCCATGTCATCAATTATTTCTTATTCCATGAACACCACAATGGAACCACTAACATTGTCATCATATTAGTACCAAATCTTTATATTTCACCATTAAAAAAAATTAGTACAACAAGACAATATGAAATAACCGAGCAAGATTTCCTTGAAACAACTCATTCTGTCTTCACCATCATAAACACACAAAAATAACTTTCAACGAAATCTAAAACAAAGCAAAAATGGAAAGAAAATAAAAAAAAATAAACAGAATTTTCTCTTCAAGTAGCACAGGTAATACAACTCTTAAAATTATCATTACTTAAAAAATTCTTGAAATGAAATCTTCATTTTATGTTTTGCAAGCTCCACACCAACCACAAATCATCAATTTTATCAACCACCAACAAAATTGAAGTGAAATATCGAATATAATAAAAATGGTGAAATAAAATTATCATTGAAATAGAATATGATTGGGGTTTGGGGGGGGGGAGAGAGGATTTGTTGGAGGTGGGATGAGGTTGGATCGATGGAAATTAGAAATGGAAAATAATGAAAGAAAAAAAACTGAAGAAGCAGAAGGCAGGGGTGTAGTGTGAAGAAGAAAAGGAGGTGTGGTTTGGGTAGAAAGAATATTTTTATTTCATTTTTTTTTTACTTTTTTTAAATTTAACGCGCTTTTTAGTTTTTCATTTTTTATTTTTTGACACGTTTGTTATAGTAGTAAATAAATTCACATTATAGTAATTTAGGTGTGTAATAGGTCGTCATAATAGTTAAAGAGTATAAACTGACTTTTCGGTATAAGTTTAAGGGGGAATGTATGCCTTTTCCATTGTTATAGTCATATCCTTTCTACAAATCTTCAAAATTAACTTGACCTAAACATCTATAGGTATGTATATACAAGCAGGTTTAGGCAATTGATGGAAGTCCACCATTAAAATCCGTCTCTTAGTTTCCCATTATTCTACCAACCTTTCCATAAATTTTTGCTTACTTGATTCAAATTTCTTCTCCATATCATTGTCACTCCGTGTTTCTTTTTGCATTAGTCTTGAAACTGCAAAGCTTTTGTGAGGCTTTCTGCATTGGTCTTGTACTTGAAGTGCAGTTGCTTTGTTTTGTATGTGAAAAAGGAGGAGCAACTTTGACATTCATCTTCATCAATGGCTACATAATGCTCTTGGTTTAACCAGTGACACACTCTTTTCTCCTGCATTGGGTAGGAGTCTGTTGTGCTCCTTCTTCTTTATTATTTTCTGTGTGATGATAACTCTTCATCTTCTTCAAATCGTTGTGTCTCTACTTATCTATGTCAATGTGCTTGTCACGACACAAGGGTACCCCCTTAGTGTAACATGACACATAATACCCATAAAGGCACTATGTAAACCACTTAGCATCTCATCACACAAGTAAAGAACAATAAAGAGTAAAAACATCTTTTTATCAAGTCTTAAGAAGTTTTCATAAAAGCAAAGCGAAAGTCTAGACATAGTCTCATTTATCCATCTATTACAATCGAAGTCTCAAAATAGGGTCACAACCCTTACAATAGAAAATCTGAATGACTAGTAAAATGAAAGAACTGAAAAAACTAGAACTCACTCGTCCTCGGAGCCATGAGGACTCACCACAACCTTTGGAGAATAGTCAATCCAATCTTTGAACAAAAAGGAAGATCACCTCAAACGCCAAAACCTACACTTTAAAGAAAAATGTAGAAGAAATATGAGTTACTACAAAAATGCACTAAGTATGATAGCCATGCATAAATATCCTTGAAATCATGCTAAAAAGGACATTTTAGCTGAAATGTATGTACTTTACCAAGTTTGGAGTTCAACATGAAAGTTAGTTTAAAAGCATATCATACAAGCATATTCAACATATTGATCATCATATTATAATGGAAACAAACCATAAGTACCCTCAAAGCATCCTTGTGCAACGTAGGAATAGGATTCCATACTACTACCCACACTAAGGAAAGTTGATTAAGTAATTATAGTTCATAACTCCAATTCTAGTTCATACTATCATAGTGTGATTATCTTTAACCGAAATAGACTATGGGAGCTTAATCATGGAATCCGGTGTCTAACCCACATCGAAAAGGGGTGTTCTACTTGCCTAATGTAGAACTCAACTATTAGAATAGGTAGATCCACTAGATAAGGACCTATGAGGGCACATAGTTTATGGTATAAGGGGATTTCTACTAGAAAACCTAACCTCTACTAACGTAAGGGCTTCCACCCTAAGAGGTTGTTCCTAGAAACCCGGCATCTACCTACTATCGTGAGGGCTTCCATCTCATATCACCACCCACTCGGTGCTAAACATCATTTCCATTGAGTTTATATTAAGTCTTGACTTAAATTGATAATTATGGAAGAATGTCTTGACACTCAATCCATTGAACTCATGCTAAAACTCCTATATTCATTAGGGGAGACTAGTCTTAAACCCTTAGGATCACTACATGTCACAAACCTTTCACATTGTATGATATTCATAACTAAGTGTGCAAATGAGGATAATCATCCAATCAACACAAAATTAGATTATAGTGAATTTGTTATTAATATCGAATAATGATTTTTTTGCAACTGAGGATACAAACCATAGCTGCAAATTTTATCCAAACAACCTAGTTATGCATGAGTTTAAGGGCTCTGCTTGTTTTGGGAACAAGTTAATATGAGATCAATTATCATTAGACAGGATTGTTATTCAATCCTCAATGTAGAAAAAAGTAACACTACAATTATGGACAACTTATCCCGTGTTTATATGCCAAACAAACAGGGGATAAATTCATTCTTAAATTAATCATGTAATTAATTATTTGTTATCCTTCATACCAAACAAGCCCTGGAAGATTCTTACCAAATCCAGTGTTTTGAAACTGTTGTTACCTCAAGGTTTCAAGGCAGCATACTCCTAAATCATATAAGAAAAGTATATTTGTGGACAGTTTTAAACAATATTGGAAAAGCAGAAAAAAACTCTAAATTTTTGGCAGTCCAAAACAATTTTGGAAAAGGGGAAAATGTTTCCAAATTAGTGGGCAGTCCTAAACAATATTGGTAAAAGACATAATGTTTCTAAAAATTGTAGAATTAAGGTGTAAATAATTTAGAGAGGGACGCAATTATGAATGATCACTAAAACCAATTACTATTTTCTTAATTATTTCGAGAAGCACCTTAACAGAGACAAGTAGAGCCACAAAGGTTTGAAGAAGATGGAGAAGGTGCACAACAGGTCCCTACAAAATGCAGGAGAAAAGAGTGCACCACTGGTTAAAGAATGAGCATTCTTACATCGTTTATGAAGATGAATGTAGAAGTTTCTCCTCCTCCTCATCCAAAACAAAGCTACAGTAGTTCAAGTATAAGACCAATGTGGAAATCAAAAGCAATAGTGAAGAACAAATTTGAGTCAAGCAAGAGGAAATTTAAGGAAAGGTTAGCAGATCAAAGGAAACCCAAGAGACATCGTTGGGTATTCCTTTCCTGCATATGAATGATCTTTACAAATCTTGTAAATGCATATAGAGAAAGATCCAATCTGGAATATACAGAAACCTACTTAAATTAAAAATCATGTAAATGCATACATATAGATGTTCATGTCAGGTGAATTTTGAAAATTTGTTGCTAGTATATGACTGTAAGACTAATAGATTAAGTTGAAAGGTTCCATTACTTTTTTTCTTTTGGCATAATATCAATATCATTCAGCAGAGTCAAACAACTGAACTCTTGCTATCTCTGCAAAACATTTATGACATTCTTCACAAGTGTCTATGCTCATTTTTTTTGTAATGAGAATAAGAAGAGCCCCATACCCTGATTAAGCACCTTGTTAGTCAGTGAAGCTAGACTCTATTGTTTGTTAAGAGGATCTTGGACAAACTAGACTAGAAATTTCAAAACAATTACTCAGAAACATTAATGTGTTCTTTAGTTTCGCCTTAATTGATATCTATGTCATTGAAATTTAGGTGTTCATAGGTAAACATTGAACAAAAACTTTTTTTATTTAATTTTGCACATGGTGTTCAGTACCTGCATTGTAGTCGATTAAATTCTGATTAGCACCACGATGTCCCACATTTGGTGGTAAAGCGCTTCCTAACAAAGGTGACTTCATACCCAGTGGTCTCAAACTCAAGATGTCTAATTAAGAAGAAATGATTACTTACCATGTGACACCCCGAAAATTTCTAAGTTAAGACTCGATTTATTCTTCATGTGTGAGTAAGATCATATTGGGTGAGTTTTAATTTTTCTTAGGTGTTAAGCTCAACTCTTTACTTTGAAAATGATTTCTTTATATGAATTAAGGTTACTAGAATCTCCTAGCATAAAGTTGAGTTGGAATCTTTCTTACCAAATGTCTTTAAATATGAGATTTTACTTAGGTCAACTTGAAACAACCATATCTCTTACAATATGAGGAGTTACGTGATCCTCATCCGATCAAATTAAAGGTATTTGAATCTTCTTTCCAACGATAGAAATTTTGCGTCAATGCTAGTTCCAAGTAGAATGTTATGACTAATTTAACAACCTATTACAGTACAGTGACGAATTAGCCGACAATAAAACATTAAAAATGGGTTATTTTTTGTATTTTTACCTCTAAGAAAATCCTGAAAGAATCTCTTGACTAATTAAAGTCCAAAACACTCAGGTTTTCATATCTTAATCCCCCATTATCTTCTTTCTCAAACCCCAAGGAAAAACCCTAAGGAAAAATCAAACTAGAAGACTTACATTCAAGATTCATTCAACTTTTTCAACTTTATTCTTCAAGGTAAGACCTTCTCCAAGAATTTTATTCTTTCCAACTTAATTTTCATCATACAATTATGAATCATTAATGAGAATCCTAATTTTTGGATCATAGGGTTTGAAGAAACTAATTAAAGAATCTCAGGAAAGGTTTTCTTGATTGTTCTCTTTCAAGCTAGGGTTTAAAGGCTTCTAATCATATTCTTCTTCAAAATTCTTTAAAATCCTTTTTTTTTTCCAGTTATGCTATCATAGCGTTGAACTTGTTCTTCCTAACACCCTACATTTACTTTCAAATCAGTAAAATAAAAATCTAGGGCTCTATCCCTATATTTTATTATTCTTGAGAAAGGCTTAATTTTGAGATATTTAGTTCTTGATTCTTTTTGAAATTATATTCCTAATTATTGAATTGTTATATATTTTGTATTAATATTCTTGAGTTAATTTATTTATGTCTATATTCAACATGAGCCCTATGAATTGAGTATTCATGATGAGATGAGTAGTATTGTTGAGTTCTGAATTCATGAGTTCTGAGTATTGAGTTTTCTATATTGTTACTGATATCCTTGAATTAATTCGTTAATGTCTATATTTAATCATGAACCCTATTTTAAATTATAAATTTTGAGAATCTTTTAAAGCTAACATTTGTGTTTTAAACTGACTTTTTGAGGAAGTACAAAGGTGTTTGAGAAAGAGTATAACGGAGCTAAGTATTTCCCAAATGTTTCATTCTTACATGAATAAAGAGAGTATTATTTACAGAAAATAAAACATAAATTTCCTAACTAGATTATGAGTTCAGAGATATTTAAGTGCAGTGACCTCTTTTTAGAGGATAGTATGAGTAATTATGTCAAACCTGAGAAAGAGTATGTCTCATAGATTTGAGCAAGAGTAATATATATATTATTTATAGTAATATTGAGAATCGATATGGGAATGACTTCAGACAACTCAAAATCCTCATAAACCATGTCTTGCTAACATCGGTACAAGATCATAATTTTGGATGAATTCTTATTGCCCAGTGGAGCACTTAGTTGAGAGGTTCTATAACTGACAAGATATATGACAATTCTGGCAATGTAGGCGAGATATTGTATCACCACATATCTCATAGTAATAATTTTTTATTAGAGAATCTCCCAAATAGAGTTAAAAGTTTATTTTTACTATATCACTTAATATGTTCAATTCAAAGATGATTAAGTATTTTTATAAAGTTTTAATGGTTTAACTTCTTTATCAACATCTATTGCGGTCCATTCATTCAATTATTTTTTAGTTAGCTATATTACATACTTGTACATTCAAAGTATTGATTTCATTTCTTAAGATCCTCAACAAGAGTCTATTAATATGACTTTATCCGTCGTCACCTTTCGAGTGACGTCTCCTTGTAACCATAGGACTCCAGTTTTATGAGTTGTCTGCATTAGTAGCATTTTGAGTAGTCATGGATCTTGTCCAAACACTCATTCGTATAGTAGAGCTTAATAGATAGATAGTTTTAGAGATTCTTCGATTTAGAGGTTTTCTTGAAAACTTATGTTTAATACTTGGTATATTTAGAGATTTGTCAGATTTATACATTGTTGATTTATCATTTCTCATTTTGATATTTATGTATGCTTGAGATAGTCTTCCACTTGTAGTCAACAAGGACGAGGGTTCTCTTGGGGACCATGACAATTCTCGAGTGTCGGACATGTCAAGTGTGTAGGCTTGGGTTGTAACAAACTTGGTATTAGAGCCTCAAAATTTAAGTGTCCTAGGTTGTATATGAAGTGGTGTTAGTAGGATATTATTTATGGTGGTGAGGGTCCCACTTATAAAAGTAAGGAATTATAGAAATTTAAAAAACATTTCCCTTCTTTCATACTCTAAATTGTGAAATACAATTGTTTCTTACGAAACTTACTCAAACTCGTGCATTTCTCAAATCCATTCAACTACCCCTCATACCCAAGATGTTTGAAATAGCAAAGTCAGATCCTTATCGATGAGTAACTTTGAACAACAGTTTTTAGAAAGTCATGAGACTTTAGAAGGGTTTGAGAGAAGCCCGTGTGTGAGCATAAGTGTTGAGATTCAAGAGAATGCACTCTTATTCATGTGACTCGTGTATTCTTCAAGCTTAAACGAGATGTATTCCTAAACTCTCTTCTCTAAAACTTTTTTCAGTGAGACCCTTTTGAGGATGTGCATTTTAGATCTTTGACATTATTTTTACCCCAAAAGATAGTATGAGTTACGATGTTATAAGTAGTAATAGTGAAAGTGTCCAGAGTTAGAATAATGCATGTACGGGTAGAGTAATCTAAGAAAGGAAGGTAGTGATGAGGAAATTTAGGTTGTTGCAGTAATGGACCCACTAAGTTATTAATGAGGATTTTCACCCAATGGGTAGACTAAGAAGTGATGAGGTTTGATAGTTTCATGATAGAAGGTAGCGTAAGAGTTACCAGTATGGACGAGTTAGAGTATACTTTAACTAGAAATAAGTTTATGTCGATGTGTTATTGTGCTAGTGAAGACCAAGTATATGTGTTGAATATAGGAGTAGACTATTCATGTGGTGATAAATCTAGGATTGGTTTATGATTTTGAAGGGAGAACCCGTAGTATTCAAATGATTATAGAAATAATTGTGGAATGATATATGAGTTGGTAAATAGTACATAAGTTGTAAAAGAGAATATGTTGATAGATTGTAATTAGATAGACTATGAGGCAAAGATCGACTATTTTTCCATGAGGTTTTACAATTTTTTTGTTTTATTGATTCTATGTACAAGTTGTAAGTTAGTGTAGTATATGAGAAGTGATCTCTGCACATGTTTAGTACTAGACACAAAGCTTGAATTTTAGATGAGTGTCATGATAAATAAAAAGAAGGGGGGGGGGGAGGCAACACGAGGGCGATGATGTTAGTTTTAAGATCTGGTCTAGTAGGTTTGACGTAAATTACGCGAGGAGTTAAGGTGTTACTTTTCTATTAAGGTGAGTGGTACAAGTTTAGTATTGTGATTCATTGATTAGAGAGAGGAAGTGAGGCTAAGTCATTACATTAACAAGAGCACTAAGTGTTATAAACAAGATCGTATTTAGTAGGACGAGGTTCTAATTAAGTTTATGATTTTTCATCTGTGTCTTCATAGCATATTTGAAATGCCAACATGGAATAGGCTAATGTAAGTATATTTAATTTTGCACATGGTGTTCAGTACCTGCATTGTAGTCGATTAAATTCTGATTAGCACCACGATGTCCCACATTTGGTGGTAAAGCGCTTCCTAACAAAGGTGACTTCATACCCAGTGGTCTCAAACTCAAGATGTCTAATTAGGAAGAAATGATTACTTACCATGTGACACCCCGAAAATTTCTAAGTTAAGACTCGATTTATTCTTCATGTGTGAGTAAGATCATATTGGGTGATTTTTAATTTTTCTTAGGTGTTAAGCTCAACTCTTTACTTTGAAAATGATTTCTTTATATGAATTAAGGTTACTAGAATCTCCTAGCATAAAGTTGAGTTGAAATCTTTCTTACCAAATGTCTTTAAATATGAGATTTTACTTAGGTCAACTTGAAACAACCATATCTCTTACAATATGAGGAGTTACGTGATCCTCATCCGATCAAATTAAAGGTATTTGAATCTTCTTTCCAACGATAGAAATTTTGCGTCAAGGCGAGTTCCAAGTAGAATGTTATGACTAATTTAACAACCTATTACAGTACAGTGACGAATTAGCCGACAATAAAACATTAAAAATGGGTTATTTTTTGTATTTTTACCTCTAAGAAAATCCTGAAAGAATCTCTTGACTAATTAAAGTCCAAAACACTCAGGTTTTCATATCTTAATCCCCCATTATCTTCTTTCTCAAACCCCAAGGAAAAACCCTAAGGAAAAATCAAACTAGAAGACTTACATTCAAGATTCATTCAACTTTTTCAACTTTATTCTTCAAGGTAAGACCTTCTCCAAGAATTTTATTCTTTCCAACTTAATTTTCATCATACAATTATGAATCATTAATGAGAATCCTAATTTTTGGATCATAGGGTTTGAAGAAACTAATTAAAGAATCTCAGGAAAGGTTTTCTTGATTGTTCTCTTTCAAGCTAGGGTTTAAAGGCTTCTAATCATATTCTTCTTCAAAATTCTTTAAAATCCTTTTTTTTTCCAGTTATGCTATCATAGCGTTGAACTTGTTCTTCCTAACACCCTACATTTACTTTCAAATCAGTAAAATAAAAATCTAGGGCTCTATCCCTCTATTTTATTATTCTTGAGAAAGGCTTAATTTTGAGATATTTAGTTCTTGATTCTTTTTGAAATTATATTCCTAATTATTGAATTGTTATATATTTTGTATTAATATTCTTGAGTTAATTTATTTATGTCTATATTCAACATGAGCCCTATGAATTGAGTATTCATGATGAGATGAGTAGTATTGTTGAGTTCTGAATTCATGAGTTCTGAGTATTGAGTTTTCTATATTGTTACTGATATCCTTGAATTAATTCGTTAATGTCTATATTTAATCATGAACCCTATTTTAAATTATAAATTTTGAGAATCTTTTAAAGCTAACATTTGTGTTTTAAACTAACTTTTTGAGGAAGTACAAAGGTGTTTGCGAAGGAGTATAACGGAGCTAAGTATTTCCCAAATGTTTCATTCTTACATGAATAAAGAGAGTATTATTTACAAAAAATAAAACATAAATTTCCTAACTAGATTATGAGTTCAGAGATATTTAAGTGCAGTGACCTCTTTTTAGAGGATAGTATGAGTAATTATGTCAAACCTGAGAAAGAGTATGTCTCATAGATTTGAGCAAGAGAAATATATATATTATTTAGAGTAATATTGAGAATCGATATGGGAATGACTTCAGACAACTCAAAATCCTCATAAACCATGTCTTGCTAACATCGGTACAAGATCATAATTTTGGATGAATTCTTATTGCCCAGTGGAGCACTTAGTTGAGAGGTTCTATAAATGACAAGATATATGACAATTCTGCAATGTAGGCGAGATATTGTATCACCACATATCTCATAGTAATAAATTTTTATTAGAGAATCTCCCAAATAGAGTTAAAAGTTTATTTTTACTATATCACTTAATATGTTCAATTCAAAGATGATTAAGTATTTTTATAAAGTTTTAATGGTTTCACTTCTTTATCAACATCTATTGCGGTCCATTCATTCAATTATTTTTTAGTTAGCTATATTACATACTTGTACATTCAAAGTATTGATTTCATTTCTTAAGATCCTCAACAAGAGTCTATTAATATGACTTTATCCGTCGTCACCTTTCGAGTGACGTCTCCTTGTAACCATAGGACTCCAGTTTTATGAGTTGTCTGCATTAGTAGCATTTTGAGTAGTCATGGATCTTGTCCAAACACTCATTTGTATAGTAGAGCTTAATAGATAGATAGTTTTGGAGATTCTTCGGTTTAGAGGTTTTCTTTAAAACTTATGTTTAATACTTGGTATATTTAGAGATTTGTCAGATTTATACATTGTTGATTTATCATTTCTCATTTTGATATTTATGTATGCTTGAGATAGTCTTCCACTTGTAGTCAACAAGGACGAGGGTTCTCTTGGGGACCATGACAATTCTCGAGTGTCGGACATGTCAAGTGTGTAGGCTTGGGTTGTAACAAACTTGGTATTAGAGCCTCAAAGTTTAAGTGTCCTAGGTTGTATATGAAGTGGTGTTAGTAGGATATTATTTATGGTGGTGAGGGTCCCACTTATAAAAGTAAGGAATTATAGAAATTTAAAAAACATTTCCCTTCTTTCATACTCTAAATTGTGAAATACAATTGTTTCTTACGAAACTTACTCAAACTCGTGCATTTCTCAAATCCATTCAACTACCCCTCATACCCAAGATGTTTGAAATAGCAAAGTCAGATCCTTATCGATGAGTAACTTTGAACAACAGTTTTCAGAAAGTCATGAGACTTTAGAAGGGTTTGAGAGAAGCCCGTGTGTGAGCATAAGTGTTGAGATTCAAGAGAATGCACTCTTATTCATGTGACTCGTGTATTCTTCAAGCTTAAACGAGATGTATTCCTAAACTCTCTTCTCTAAAACTTTTTTCAGTGAGACCCTTTTGAGGATGTGCATTTTAGATCTTTGACATTATTTTTACCCCAAAAGATAGTATGAGTTACGATGTTATAAGTAGTAATAGTGAAAGTGTCCAGAGTTAGAATAATGCATGTACGGGTAGAGTAATCTAAGAAAGGAAGGTAGTGATGAGGAAATTTAGGTTGTTGCAGTAATGGACCCACTAAGTTATTAATGAGGATTTTCACCCAATGGGTAGACTAAGAAGTGATGAGGTTTGATAGTTTCATGATAGAAGGTAGCGTAAGAGTTACCAGTATGGACGAGTTAGAGTATACTTTAACTAGAAATAAGTTTATGTCGATGTGTTATTGTGCTAGTGAAGACCAAGTATATGTGTTGAATATAGGAGTAGACTATTCATGTGGTGATAAATCTAGGATTGGTTTATGATTTTGAAGGGAGAACCCGTAGTATTCAAATGATTATAGAAATAATTGTGGAATGATGTATGAGTTGGTATATAGTACATAAGTTGTAAAAGAGAATATGTTGATAGATTGTAATTAGATAGACTATGAGGCAAAGATCGACTATTTTTCCATGAGGTTTTACAATTTTTTTGTTTTATTGATTCTATGTACAAGTTGTAAGTTAGTGTAGTATATGAGAAGTGATATCTGCACATGTTTAGTACTAGACACAAAGCTTGAATTTTAGATGAGTGTCATGATAAATAAAAAGAAGGGGGGGGGGGAGGCAACATGAGGGCGATGATGTTAGTTTTAAGATCTGGTCTAGTAGGTTTGACGTAAATTACGCGAGGAGTTAAGGTGTTACTTTTCTATTAAGGTGAGTGGTACAAGTTTAGTATTGTGATTCATTGATTAGAGAGAGGAAGTGAGGCTAAGTCATTACATTAACAAGAGCACTAAGTGTTATAAACAAGATCGTATTTAGTAGGACGAGGTTCTAATTAAGTTTATGATTTTTCATCTGTGTCTTCATAGTATATTTGAAATGCCAACATGGAATAGGCTAATGTAAGCATTATTTTTCCTTAAAAGTTAGATTAAGCAACTTTCTAAGTCAATAAGGGTAATAGTTATATATAGTTTTTTATAGAAGCCCAAAGAAGTTACGAGAAGCATCTGAGAAAGAAGACTTTAAAGGAATCATATTGCATGTGCATGGAGATCTCAATAGCAATAATATAAGCATTTTGTTAGTAAGAAAAGAAAATATAGACAAATTTAGAGATGATGGAATAGATCCATATCATTAAAGTATCTGCTTTATACCCAAGGGGGATGATAAAATGAGAAATCAAGTCCAGTATTATGAATAAGATACTGATGTGTTCAGAAAGAGTTATTGTTTTATATCAATCCAGTCATTCTTAGGTGTATTACTCAAAGTTTAGCCATTACGACATCCTAATGATGTTTCTAATATCATGATTGTATGTAGGACGTATGCTCATACATTTCAGATAGATTCACATCTATGCTCAATTCCCAGAATGAGAGGCAAACACTTTAGGAAATTGATCTCAATATTATTCGATAAAGTTATAGATATCAGCCTCATGATATGCACCTATGCATATAAACCCTCACGTCTCTTATTATGATCAGTATAAAAAATTCATGATTTACTGTCAATGGATATCAAGATAATATATGTCATTCATATTCGTACATCAGATTTCTCAAATGAATCATGCTTATGATCTTTCGCTCTAAGCTTTTTAGTGATCCCTTTTAATTTTTGTTAGTGATGATATTGATCATCTGTATTCCTTAAGAGTAGGGTCAAAAGTGTTGCTAAACTATAAATCTATCACTCTATCGCTTAAGGCATGGTAGTCTTATTCATACTTTGTACCCAAATATCCTTGTTTCATGCCAAATAATTTCATTGAGATCCTGAATAGGAGTCTGTTCAGATCATTTCATATGCTCGTCAGATTTTGAGTGAGGTCTCCTTGTTTCCATAGGACTCCAGTTTTATGAGTTGTTAATATTAGTAGCATTTGGAGTAGTCGCGGGTCTTGTGTTGACACTCCAATTTCTGTTTCAGATGTTTTCCTTAAAAATTATTTTTAATTCATAGTATATGTCACGCCCCGAGCCTACACCCTGGATGTGACCGGCACCCAATAACCATTGCTGGTATAGAGAGGTCCCTTGGCCTGGATTACTTAACTCAACATAAAACGAGTAAACATTCTCATAAGGAATACTTAAAATAAATGTCTTGGCCAAAATGACACTTAAATCTCATGATAAAACATCTGAAATGTAAATAAATAGAGACTCAAATCTAAAATGTCTAATTGACTATCTGCCTATGAAGCATCTATCATACTAAGATGGATGTTGGGACAGACTCCACAACATCCTATATGCAAAGACTAGAAAGAAATAAAAGAGTCCTTCGGAATGCAGGGAGTCTTACAACTGACTCTCAATGCTCAATCTTGATCAACGAGACGCTGAGTGTTGATCTTGGGTGCCTGTATCTGCATCATAATTCGATGCAGGCCAACTGGCAGCAGTACATTGAATGTACAAGTATGCGAGTTTCAATGCTAACAAAACTTAAGCTTGAAAAGAGTAAGAAGAAACACTTCCCTTGGCTCTGCGCAACTCATGAAACACTTAACTTAATATAAAGAAATAATGACACATGCAATATACATGAAGCTTGTAAAACATTGTAGACAACTTAGTTTGTTAAAGAAAATGTAATAACAAACTCAACTTTACTTATATATAAAAGTAATATAGTTTCTTTGGGAGATTCTCTAACCGACAACCATCACTACGAGCCTTTGTGATGGTACAATTTTTTACATCACGTTTCCAAGGATTATCCTATACCTTACCATCTGTATAAGACCTTACTTAACTTAGTGGATCCATTAGCTTAACTTATGTGATCATCTAAAGAGTATGACTCGTTAATACCCATGATGGCTACATGGTTTTCATGGAGACTTGAGTTAATTGTGAACTCTCATCCCCACATCGGTGCTCAATACATCTCCTAAAATGTACTTTATCTCATGCTCTTAAAACAACTTCCTTTCTTTGTGTTGAGATAACTGCTCAACACTTAGCTTTAAAAATCTCTCTTGGAATCAATGATCTATTTTCTTTGTTCTAAAACTCTTTTGGGAAATCTTAGTTTCCTCTAAGCTTAAATGTGAAAACATTTATAAACTTTTTGGGAATACTTAGTTGCCTTATAACTTTTGATAAATGATCTCAACTCTTTACTCTTTGCTTAACTTGAAACTTGAGTCTTAAGTCAACTCTTAGGGAATGACTTCAACTCTTTACTTATTACTTTAACTAGAGTCTTGAGCTTGAAAATGAAGTTAACACGTTCAGTAAAGACTCTTGAAAACCTTTAAGAACATTGCTTTTGGACTAGCTTCTTAACTTTAGACTTGACTCTTAACTTCTTTGACTTTGATCTTAGCTTTCCTTAAAATGAGATTATTGATTCAAGGTTATGATTTGAGTTCTTTGATAATTTCTAGGTGTTAAGAAATCATTTGAAGTAATTAGAATTATTGGAAGGTGTTAATATACCTTAGTAGGACTTAAAAGGGCTAAGGTACGAAATCTAGGCAAAACATGCCGATTTGGGTACGTTCGGGGCGCGCTACTCCAGCCTCTCTTGACGGAGTCTTGATTCTGGCGCACTGCAGACGCGACACGCCTGGCCTTTCCCCGGTGCGTCTGACAGATTTTTCAACTTGTTTTTCATCTCCGAACCCTCCAAACCTCCCTAGTTATTGAACCAAACACTTGGGACTATAGGTACCCTCAATACCCACTGGATTCAAATCACAAACGACTCAGAGAAACAAGAATCAACCAACAATAGGCAGCCAACAATTCAATCAATGAGAATTCGACACTTTTCTTCAAAAACACCAGATTTTAACATGTAAAACAACTCATAAATTGCTGAGTTGATACAAATTAGATTGTGGGTGAACTAACCCAACACAAAATATCTCACATACCTTAGTAGGGATCACCCTCAACAATTTTCACTTGCAATTCCTTGTTGTTCTTGGCGAAACCTTGATCTTTCTCCCTTTTCCTTATTCTCTTTTCTCTTTTCCCAAGCCCTAAGCGTGAATTGATTTTCCAAATTGACTTAAGGCTTATTTTTGCCTCTAATGAACCCATAAAACGAATTAGGAAATAAATGAGTGAAAAGACTAGTTTGCCCTTAAATCCGCAATTAGGTTTTCCTCAATCCAACAACCCACTTTCGATAGGCATATCTCACTTATACGATATAAAAAATGTGCGAACTTAGCGGCGTTTGAAATATATCTCCAAGGGCTTTCCAACCATATCAAGAACTATCTGTCACTCATCCTGACCTAAAAGTTATGGCCGTTTGGAAATGACCAAAACTCACTTTTTAAACTTAGAAAGTTTTTTTCCAGATTTTCCCCTTTCTTTCCAAAAGTGATTATTTTTTAATTTTTTAGTTATTTCGAGTTACGAGATGTAACAATATCTCCCCCTTGGGAACATTCGTCCTCAAATGAGATTTCTTTCACTAAGTTAAGAATAGTAACCTCATGTTTAACACTTGGCAATCAAAAGCAAGTAATAACATGCTTACTCATAGATTATAAAGTACCAAGAAGAGAATTAGTACCTTGATCTGTGTTCTCTCCGGATTCAAAGAGATGTGAATATCTCTTCTTCATATCCTCTTCACTTTCCCAAGTCGCTTCTTCAACAAATTGATTCCTCCAAAGGACCTTGACTAAAACAACCTCTTTTGTTCTAAACTTGCGAATTTGGCGATCTAAAATCTGAACCGGAATATCTTCATCGGATAAAATATTCTTAATCCCAAAATTTTATGTTGGTACAATCTATTAAGGATCACCCATGCACTTCTTCAGCATGGAGACATGAAATACTGGATGAACCGCTGCTAACTCTTGAGGTAGCTCCAATTCATAAGCTACATTTCCAATTCTCTTAGATATTCTATACGGTCCAATATACTGGGGACTAAGGTTCACCTTCTTACCAAACCTCATAACACCCTTCATAGGTGAAACTTTCAGATATACCCAATCATCTACCTCGAACTCCAACAGCCTTCTCCTAACAATGTTTGACTTTGACAACTCTATGCCTTTTTATATCTCTCTTGAATCACCTTCACCTTCTCCATGGCTTGGTGAACTAGATCTTGTCCTATCAACCCTGCTTTATCAACTTCGAACCACCCAATAGGAGATCTACATCTTCTCCCATAAAGAGCTCCATATGAAGTCATTTGGATACTCGAATATTAACTGTTGTTGTAAGCAAACTCAATGAGAGGTAGGTGATCTTCCCAATTCCCCTTTAAATCAATCACACAAGCCCTCAACATGTCTTCTAAGGTCAGGATAGTACGCGTTGATTGAACATTCGTCTGAGGATGAAAAGTAGTGCTTAAGTTCACCTTTGAACCTAAACCTTTATGGAAAGACTTCCCGAACTGAGTAGTAAATTTTGCACCTCTATTTGAAATGATTGAAATTGGGACTCCATGAAGTCTCACCACCTCCTGAATGTATAACTTCACATAATCCTCTATCGAATGAGTGGTCCTTACCTGCAAAAAGTGGGTGGATTTTGTCATTCTATCGATAATCATCCAAATTGAATCATGCTGCCAATGAGACCTTTGCAGGCCTGTAATGAAGTCCATATTAATCATCTCTCACTTCAATTCTGGAACAAATATATTCTAAGACAACCCTCCAGGCCTTTAGTGTTCTACTTTAACTTTCTGGCAATTTGGCACTTGACAACAAACTCAACAATGTCCTTCTTTATACCTTCCCACCTATATACCTCTCTCAAATCACGGTACATCTTTGTGGAACCCGGATGAATGGAATAGCTAGAGCTATGAACCTCCTCCATGATCCTCTCTAAGAGTCCATCAACCCTAGGTACACACAATCTACCTTGATACTTCAGCACACCATCTCCCCCTTGTTCAAAATCTAAGACTCTATGCTTATGGACATTTGCCTTCAAATCCATCGAAATGGGGTCTTGGTCTTGCTTTTCTTTCACCTATGACACTAGTGATGATTCAGCCCCATTTGTCACCACTATCCCTTCTTTTGTGGAATCCATAAGTCTGACTCCCAGGCGTGCAAGTTTGTGCACGTCTTTGGCTAACTCCCTTTTTTTCCCTCAACATGGGCGGTACTCCCCATGGATAACATGCTTAAAGCATCAACAACTACATTAGCCTTACCTAGGTGGTAAAGAATACTCATGTCATAATCCATGAGTAATTCTAACCACCTCCTCTGTCTGTGATTTAACTCATTCTAGGTGAACACATATTGTAGGATCTTCTGATCAGTGAATATATCAACATGTACACCATGCAAATAGTGATGCCATATCTTCAAGGCGAATACTACAACAGCCAACTCCATGTCATGGATTGGGTAATTCTTCTCATGAACCTTCAACTGTCTGGAGGCATAAGCTATAACTTTGCCATTCTTCATTAACACACAGTCCAAACCAACTCTAGATGCATCATAGTACACCACAAAACCTTGAGTACCTCCTGGTAAGGTCAAAACCGGGGAAGTAGTCAACCTTTTTTTCAATTCCTGAAAGCTTTTCTCACAAGCTTCAGACCATTGAAATTCAACTATCTTCTGAGTCAGCTTGGTCAAGGGATATGATATAGATGAAAAACCCTCCACAAACCTTCTGTAGTAGCCATCCAAATCCAAGAAACTTCTAATATCAGTTGGGGATGTTGTTCTAGGCCAACTTTGAACTACTTCTATCTTTTGGGTATCAACTCTACTCCTATCACCGGAAACTATGTGTCCCAAGAATGCTACACACTTAAGCCAAAACATACATTTGGGGAACTTGGCATAGAACTCTTTCTCTTACAAAGTCTGAAGTACTATTCTGAGGTGATTGGCATCATCTTCTTCATTCGTTGAATAGATTAGTATGTCATCAATGAAGACGATAACAAACATATCTAAATAAGACTTGAAGACTATTTTCATAAGATCCCTGAACGTTGTTGGTGCATTGTTCAGCCCAAAAGACATAACCAAGAACTCATACCTCGCATATCTGGTTCTAAAAGTTTTCTTTAGAATGCATGTTCCCTAACTCTTAACTGATGGTAGTCAGTTCTGATATAAATTTTCGAGAAATAGGTGGCACCCTGAAGTTGATAGAAGATATCATCTATCCTTGGAAGAGGATACTTATTCTTGATGATAACCTTATTCCATTTGCGGTAGTATATACACATCTTAAGGGAACCATCTTTCTTTCTTACAAACTAGATTGGAGCGCCCCAGGGTGAGACACTTGGTCGAGTAAAACCTTTATGTAACAGATCTTTCAGCTGTTCTTTCAACTCTGTTGGTGCCATTCTATATAGAATAATAGAGATAGGACGAGTATCTGGAATGACCTCTATGACAAATCTATTTCTCTCTCAGGACAGATCCCAGGTAGATCATCTGGGAAAACTTCTGGAAACTCTTTCACTATAGAAACTTACTAAAGGGAAGGTACCTCAACACTTTAGTCATTAACTCGGACTAAGTGATAGATACATACCTTTGAAACTAACTTTCTCGCTAAATGTACGAAATGGAAAGACCCTTAGGCACTACTGAACTACTACACCACTCTTTGACTGGCTAATTAGGAATCTGAAACTTAATAACTCGATTTCTACAATCTATTGACGCATAATAGGCATGAAGCCAGTCCATACCTAGAATGAAATTAAAATCAACAATGTCTAACTCCACTAGGTTAGCCATGGTGTTCTTGTGATTTATTGAAATAGGACAATCACGATAGACTCTTTCCGCTAGAATAGACTCTCCAAAAGGCGTAGAAACACACAAAAAGGTTCACCAAGTTTTTCAGGAAAAAATCTCAATCTTATTCGCAACATAAGGAGTTACTAACGACAAACTCGCTCCTGGGTCTAGCAAAGCATAAACGTTAGAAGTAAGGACTTTGATCATACCAGTGAAAACATCTGGAGAGTTATCTTGTTCTTGGTGGATAGTGATTGCATAGAGACGGTTTGCCCCTTTGCCAGCACCACAAGTGGCTCCTCTAGGTGCAGCCCTGTCTGGTTGAGCAAGTGACTTGAGCTCTGTTTCCCGAATTTCCACTACCCTTCATGTTCTTAGGGAACTCCTTCATGAAGTGACCCTCTTGACCACACTTTAAGAAACCTGTCTTGACATCATGACATTTACCTGGGTGGTGCCTACCACACCTAGCACATGTCGGAGCCCAACTACATCCATGTTCCACACTTTCTTGAGAAAGTGTTGGTCTGGCTCTGAAGTTCTGCGAATTCTGGCCATGATCCTCACCTTTGTTTTTGGGTACAGGACCATTAACAAATAACGGTGCAGGCCCCTTTTGTTTCTAGAATTGTGGCCGATTCGAACCACCCTTCTACTGCCCAGACTCATTTCCAGTCTTAGCTTTCTTGTTGCTATATTCTTATCTACCACTCAGCTTCTCCTCTTCAACCTGATGCACATAAACCATCAACCTGGATTGTCCATGTCGCCTATAAGCATTGCATCTCTGCCCTCCTTGCTTGAAGCACGACACAAGCCAGCAACAAACAAGCTCATTCTGCTCCTAACATCTTTGACCATTTCAGTAGCATAGTGGGACAACTGGGTGTACTTCAAACCATACTCGTGCACATTCAAAGAGTCTTGTTTCAATGTAAGGAACTCTAGTACCTTTGCCTCTTTTAGTTCTCACGAAAAGAAACACCCCAAGAAAGCTTGTTCAAAGCAAACCCAACACGGACGTGGTGCATCCTCATCTATGCCCTCATTCCAATGATCGAACAAAGTCCTAGCCACATTCTTCAGTTGATATGCAGCTAGTTCAATTCTTTCAACATCAATGATATGCAGCACATCAATGACCTTTTTCAACTACTCAATGAAATTCTCCGGATCCTCAGTAGTGATCGAACCGGTGAAACTAGAAGGATTCATTCTCAGGAATTCACAAATCCTTGAGGTTTCAGCCTCTTCTTGTCAATCTTCTCTCTTTTTCCCGACTTGGTTAGTCAGCGCTTTGCTTAACATCTAGATAACCTCACAGAACTCAACATTGGTGACTTCTCCATGAGGTTGCATGTTTGGTGCATTAGGTACCTCTGGATCTTCTACTTTCCTTTTGGCTGGACGACCTCTCGCTGCTCTTCGTAGATGCATGATGATATGAAACATGCGCAAGCATGAATTAGAGAGAAACTTTTTAGAGATAAACTCTAATGAACCAAATTGAATATGAAAGAAGTGAGGAATTCCTAAATGTTGCAGCCTCCTAATCATGGATGTGGAGCTCTTCACACCGATGACTGGGACTCTATAGACACGACTTCCTAGACTCCCTAGAAATCATGAACTTTGTGCTATGATATCAAGTTTGTCATGCCCAGATCGGACCCTTGGTCTGGCTTACTTAACTCATCAGAAGACTTAACTCAACATAACACGAGAAAAAGTTCTCATAAGGAATACTTAAAATAAATGTGTTGGCCAAAATAACACTTAAGTTTCATGATAAAACATCTGAAATGTAAATAAATAGAGACTCAAATCTAAACTGATTGACTGACTATCATCCTATGAAGACTCTATCATACTAAGATGGGTGTTGGTAGATACCCCACAACATCCTATAAGTAAGGACTAGAAAGCAATAAAAGAATCCTACGAATTGCAAGGAGGCTCATCACTGACTCTGAGTGCTCGACATGGATCAACGAGGCACTGGGTGTTGTTCATGGGTACCTGCTTCTGCATCATAATATGATGCAGGCCAACTACATCAGTACATTGAATGTACGAGTATGCGAGTTGGAATATTAACAAATCTTAAGCTTGAAAAAAGTAAGAAGAAACACTTACCTTGGCTCTACTCAACTCATGAAACATTAAACTTAAAATAAAGAAATAATGACACATGAAATATACATGAAGCTTGTAAAATAGTGTAAACAACTTAGTTCATTAAATAAAATGCAATAACAAACTCAACTTTACTTATATATGAAACTAATATAGTTTCTATGAGAGATTCTCTAACCGACAACCATCACTACAATCTTAAGTAATGGTACAACGTTTTACCTCATGTTGCCAAGGAAAATCCTATACCTTACTATCGGTATAGGACCTTACTTAACTTAGTCGATCAACTAGCTTAACTTACGTGATCATCTAAAAAGTATGACCCGTTCATATAGATAATGACTACATGGTTTTCATGGAGACTTGAGTTAATTGTGAACTCGCATCTCCACATCGGTGCTAAATACTACTCCCATAATGTACTTTATCTCATGCTTTTAAAACAACTTTCTTTCTTTGGGTGAGATAATAGCTCAGAACTTAACTTTAAAAAACTCTCTTGGAATCAACGTTCCCTTTTCTTGTTCAAAACTCTATTGGGGAAATATTAGTTTCCTCTAAGCTTAAATGTTAAAACATTTATAAAGTTTTTGGGAATACTTAGTTCCCTTTAACTTTTGAGAAATGATCTCAACTCTTTACTCTTTGCTTAACTTGAAACTTGAGTCTTAAATCAACTCTTAGAGAATACTTAGTCCCCTTATATTTCTTTAAAGGAAAGACTTCAACTCTTTACTCATTACTTTAACTTGAAACTTGAGCCTTAAATTGAAGTTAAAACGTTTAGTAAAGACTCTTGAATACCTTTAAGAACTTTGCTTTGGACTAGCTTCTTAACTTTGGATTTGACTCTTAACTTCTTTGACTTTGATCTTAGCTTTCCTTGAAATGGGATTATTGATTCAAGGTTATGATTTGTATATTTGATGATTTCTAGGTGTTTAGAAATCATTTGAAGTAATTAGAATAATTGAAGGTTTTAATATACCTTAGAAGGACATAAAAGGGCTAAACTACGAAATCTGGGCGAAAAACGCCGATTAAGGCGTGTTCGGGGCACACTGTGCTAGACTTAATTGATTGAGGCTTGGTTCTGGCGCACAGGTGGCGCGTCCCTCTAGTCCCCAAATGACTGAGACCACTTTCTGGTGCACTGCTGGCGCGATGTGCCTGGCCTTGCCCAGGTGCGTCTCACGTATTTTTCAATTCATTTTTCATCTCTAAACCCTCCAAACCTGTCTAGTTCTTTCACCAAACACTTGGGACTATTGGTACCCTCAATACCAACTGGACTCAACTGAGAAACAACCCAGAGAACAAGAATCAACCAAAAATAGGCAGCCAACAATTCAATCAATGAGAATTCGACACCTTTCTTCAAGAACTTCAGCTTTTAACATGTAAAACAACTAATAAATTGCTGAATTGTAACAAATTGGTGTGGGTGAATGAACCCAACAAAAAATATCTCACATACCTTAATAGGGATCACCCGCGACGAATTCCACTCGCAATTCCTTGGCGTGCTTGGCGAAACCTTTATGTTTCTCCCTTTTCCTTCTTTTCTTTTCTCTTCTTCCAAGCCTAGGCGTAAATTGATTTTCCAAAACTGACTTAAGGCTTATTTTAACCTTAATAAACGCTTAAAATGAATTAGTAAATCAAAGGGTGAAAAGACTAGTTTGCCGTTACTTAAATCTGAAATTGAGCTTTCCTCAATCCAATAGCCCAACTTTTGATAGGCATATCTCCCTCATACTATATCAAAAATGCACAAACTCATCGGCGTTGGAAAGATATATCCAAGGGTTTTCCAACCATATCAATAACTACCTCTAACTCATGCTTATCTAGAAGTTATGAATGTTTGAAAATGACCAAAGTTCACTTCTTAAACATAGAAAACTTTTCCAAAGTTTCCCCTTTCTTTCCAAAAGTAATTATTTTTGTAATTTCTTAGCTTATTCTTAGTTACTTTGAGTTACGAGATGTTACATTATACTCCGAGGGTTTTGATATTTAATACACCATCTATTTAGAATTTCTTTTAGTTTGATGCTATGTATGCTTGAGTTAGTCTTTCGCTTGTAGTCAGCCAAGATGAGGGTTCGCTTGGGAACTTACAATGGTTTTCGAGTGTCGACCACATCTAGGATGTAGGCTTGGGTCCTGACATGCCACTCCACCACGACCATTGTTTGTATCAAAAGGATATAGTCTTGAGTCACAAAGAAAGATATAAAGCTTAAGAGGAAAACTTATTCCGATGGAGCATCTCTTTATCAAAAAGTTGCTATTGGAAAAAAAGGGAAAAGCTAAGTGGACTTGTGGCTATAAAAATTAAGATAAATATAATTTTATTTTTAATTTTAAATTGACTTTGTGTTTGACAATACTATTTGAAAATATATTTAGAACTTGAAATGTTGTTTAAGAAATATATGATTTATACCCCCACAATTATTAAGAACTCGCCCAAAATATATTTTTATGAAAGTAAAACATTCCAAACAAAAAGAATTCTGGAAAAATAATATTTAGATCGTGTATGTTTTTATGTTCTCCTTCCCCACTTTGCTTTTCAGTTTTATTTTTGTATATGTTTAATAATTTAACATAACAGAATCAAAATCAATAAGCACCAAATAAAAAATATACATCATATTTTATTTGGTTAGTTATAAATAATTTAAAATAGATTAATTTGATTTTAGTTTTGGCTCAATAACCGATCAAATGTTTATTTTCTAGCCAATAATGTTCTTGTTATTTGTACTCATTAAAAAAACTCACAAAGATGAATTGCACGACATCCCAAAGGAAGATATGAATGATCCAAAGCAAGACGAAAAATGAAGGTAGAGTTGAAGAGAGCTCCAAATGGAGATATAAAGGAAATAGGGAAGCTCAATTTGGAAACCCTAAGAATTACGTTTTTTGATATAAGGGCACACTTGTTTATTCTTTTGATTGGGTCATTATTTTGTCTTGAATTTGTTTTTTCTTTTGGAACTTTTGGTCTATTTTTTTCAGACACATTTTTTTAATAAAAGAATCTCCTGCTCCACTGTTGAATGAAACGACAAAAAATGAATAAATTGAAATTGCTAGTCACATTTTCTAGATAACTAGTATACCTAAAACAATTATTAAGTAAAACTTATTTGTGCCTATTAATGATTAACACATGGTAAGACCCAAGATATAAATACCATTTTAATTGAAAATAGTATTGTAAGGAAAGTATGAGTAAAGCAAGAGTTGGATTAAGATAATAAAAGACAATAATGAAATTCTGAGTTGAATATAACATAACTTTAAAGCAAGAATACAACTACATTTAGGAAATTGTAACTGTATTATTTTAAGGATTGAAATAATTTTCTTACAGGAAACTTAGGATCAAATTAAAAATAGTTGTCCTTTTGATTCTACTACTGTCCACATTTATTAGACATATAAGATTTTGGTGTATAATTTACAACAAATTGAATCATGAGATAATCAAAATTTCTTTCTATTCCAACAATGTCTTCTAGGAGAATGAGAGTCTTTAGCAGACTTAGGTATATCATGAATTTCCACTATAACAATATTTCTCTTGGTTTTCCTTTGTTCTGCCAACCTCTCCTCAAATTTTCTCTTGCTTGATTAAAACTTCATCTCCACGTTTTTGATGTTTCGTGTGTCTTTTTTGCATTGGTCTCACAACTACAAAGTTTTGTGTTATTCTCTCAATTTGTCTCCTCCTAATTATACTGCAGTTGCTTTGTCATTGTGGTGAGCAATATGAAAGAAGTTGCTTTTGATGAGGAGGAACTTGTACAATTTTTTTGATATACAATTTAATCTTGTTGGTTTCTTATTTCTAGGTGAGCTAATGTGATGTGTTCCTCTAAAACTCTGTCTTTCTTTCTTAGACTTGTCTTTCTTGATCACTTCATTTTCATCACCAGCATTTTCATCTGCATCATCATCAAGAATGAAGTAATCCTGGTCTTTCAAATGCATTATCTTCTTGAATATCTTACATCTGCGCTTTCTCAAAGTGTAGAAGATATATCACAATTTTTGTTTTAATTGTGAGGGTCTTATTTATAGTTGTAGGATGAAAGAGTTGGTATAAGGACAAATATTTTTGGCCAACTATATTGAATTAATATGTGACATGATAACATTGACTCCTTCAATAGAATTCACGTGTCACGCCATTTTACACATGACGTCACTTGACGTCATCAATTGTAGCTTAATTGAATAAACATTCCAACAAAGTTTGGGCATTAATAAAAGGGAAAACTACAAAAAAAATATCTTGTTATAACAAGACTAACAAGAATATTTGTGTGTAGTTATCCCTTTTATTAATGGTCAAATGTTGTTGGATTGAGGAGGTCACTTGTTTGATGTCAAGTGTGAAATGGCGTGACATGTAAATTCTATTGAATGAGCCAATATTATCATGTCACATGTTCATTCAACATAGTTGGCCAAAAATATTTGTCCTTCTACCAACTCTTCTAGCCTACATTGATAAATAAGACCCTCATAATTCAGAAAATATTATGATATATCTTGTGCACTTTGAGAAATCACAGAAATAACAAATTCAAGAAGAAAATGATCTCCAAAGACCACGATGACTTGATTCTTCGTGATGATGCATATGACAATTCTAATGATGAAGATCAAGTAATAAGGAAAAGTAAATCTGAGAAAGACGGACAAAATAATAGAGGAACAAATAAGATTAGTTTATCTACACATAAGAAACCAATAATGAAGATTAAATTGTGTATAAAGAAAACTGTACAAGTTTCGCCTCATCAAACACAACTTCTTTTCAATTGCTCACCACGAAAACAAAACAACTGTTGTATAAATACAAACCAATTGAAAGAACAACACTAAACTCTGTACTTGTGAGACTAACGCAAAAAGAAACACAAAATATAAAAACATGGAGATGAAATTTAGATTAAGGAGAAAATTTGATGAAAGATTGGTAGAACAATGGAAAGCCAAGAGAAAGACTGTAATAGTGGACTTTCATGATATGTCTAAACCTGCTGAAGACTCTCGTTCTCCCAGTAGACACTGGTGGAATATAAAGAGATTTTGATTATATCATGATTCAATCTATTGAAAAATTTACACCAAAATCTTTTCTAGTTTTCTAGTAAATTATGGACAACAGTAGCATTCAAATGATTACTATTTTGAATTTGATTCTAACTTTTCTGTATGGAAATGATCTCAATCATTAAATACAACAATTGCAATTTACTAAATTAAGATGTTTGCTCAGAATTTCATTATTGTCTTTTGTCATCTTAATCCAATTCTTGATTTATTCATATTTTCCTTACTCAAAATGTTATTTATATCTCGAGTCTCACCATATGTTAATACTGAATGGGCACAAATTACTTTACTTACTAGTCATTTTAGGTATACTAGAAATTCACTAGCAATTTGAGTTTTTTTTTGTTCAGTATTGAAGCTGGGAGCTCCTTTTTATCTCTATACAAAATAGACCAAATGGCCCAAAACAAAAAAACAAAATTCAGGAGAAAATCACGGCAAAATCAAAAGAGTAAACCAACGTGCCCTTCATTTAATACCCTAATTCTTATGTTTCAAAATTTGAGCCCCTCCCCCCCCCCCCCGCCGTTTCCTTCATATCTACGTTGGGAGCTCTCTTCAACTCTACCTTGTTTTTCCTCTTGTTTTGGATTATTAATATCTTTCTTTGATATGTCGTGCAATGCATCTTCCTGTGATTATTTAATGATGAAGAACAACTAGAACATTATTTGCAAGAAAATAAACATTTGGCTCAGTTATTTACCCAATACTAAAATCAAATTAGTCTATTTTTAAATTATAAAATAGAATATATTGTATATTTATATCTATTTGGTTGTTATCGATTTTTATTCAGTTTAGTTTAATTGCTAAACATATAAAAAAATAAAATTAAAAGACAAAGTGGGGAAGGAGAACAAAAAAACAGCATGATCGGATTTTTTTTGTTCAGAACACTACTATTTTTGCCTTTTCTGCTTACATATTAAATATTTCGGGCCAGTTCCTAAAAATGAGGGCATATAAATCATATGCTTTTAAATAACATTTCAAAATCTAAATATATTTCAAAAAGTATTTTCAAACACAAATCCAATTATAAATCTTTATGACTGACTAATGACTAAGTCATTTTGATACAAACAATGGTCATGGTAAGTATTCCTTTATTCTTAATCAGAGGTCTCAACCTTGAGACTTCTCAGTATGAAGTTACCTTTTTAGGAAGCCCTTTACAATCAAATGGAGGACCTCATGGTGCTAATCAGGATTTAATCGGCTTCAATGTAGGTAATGTAGACCATGTGGAAATAAATAATATCCTTTGTTGAATTTTACCTGTACAGACCTAATGTTCAAAGACATAGATATCACTTGAGGCCAAACTATTGAACAAAGTTATGTTTAAGAGTAACTGTTTTAAAATTTCTAGTCTAGTTTGTCCATGGTCCTCTTAAAGCATAATGGAGTTTATCTTTAGTAACTAAGAAGGTGCTAAATCAGGGGGACCACAATATAGAATGTTCCTAGTTTGACTCTTTTTTATTGTCTCTTCAAAAGAATTTCCAGGAAGATGGGGTTGTTCTCATTCTCATTACAAAAAAACAAATGAGCATAGGTTCTTGTTAAAATAGACACTTGTGAAAATATTGTAAATTCTATACAGACAGATTGAGTGAAATTGTTTGACTTTGTTGAATGATATTGATATTACGCTAAAAGAAAATGTTGTGAATCACGTCGACTTTGTACTGACTTATGTGTTAGAAGTTGTGAATGGTGGATATTTATAGGTGATTATTGGGCTGAGTAAAATATTATAAGTTTTAATTGAGATTAGACCAATTATCAATTAGTTAAATAAGAAAGGGGTTACACAAAAGAGTTAGGCGTATAGTGAAGAAATTGTCCTTGTCTCTCATCTTCTTTCTAGAGTCTTAATATATCATCATCATTTTAATCTCTATGTGTAGTTACTAGTTATTTCATGTAACATCTCAGAATTTGAAATGGCTAAGAATAAGCTAAGAAACTAAAAATATTCATCTTTGAAAGAAAAGGAAAATCTGGAAAATTTGGCTAAGATCAGAAAGTGAGTTTTGGTCGTTTTCACACGGCCATAAATTCTCACTCAAGATGAGTTAGAGACTGTTCTTGATATGGTTGGAAAGAACTTCGAGAGATATTTCCAACACCATTGTGTTTGCCCATTTTCGATATCGTATGAGTAACATATGTCTATCGTAAGTTGGGTTGTTGAATTGAGGAAAGTCCAAATCCGTATTTAAGAAAGGGCAAACTAGTCTTTTCACCAATAAATTTCCTATATCATTTTGGGGGTTTATTGTGGTAAAAACTAAGTTTAGTTCAGTTTGGAAGATTAGACTTTATGCTTAGGGCTTGTTGAAGAGAGAAAAGAAGAAGGAAAGGAGAAAAGTCAAGAATTCGCCAAGAACGTCAAGATTAGCTTGTGGATTTCGTCGGGGGTAAGGTATGTGACATATTTTAGTGTTGGTTCAGTTAACCCACACACCAAGCTGGTTTCGATTCCATGATTTTTGAATTGGTTGAATGAGAATAGTGAAGTTCTTGAAGGACATTATTGAATTTTTTTGATTGAGTTGTTCAATTCCTATTTTTGCTTTGATTCGTAATTCCGTATTGTTTTCCAAGTTAGATCAATTTGGTACTGAAGGTAATAATTATCCTAAGGGTTTGGCAAAAGAACTATGGAGGTTTAGGGTATTTAGCGTTGAAAAATGAGAGGAGAAAAATTTTCAAGTGCACCTAGGCAGCACCAGGCGTGGCGCTCCCATCTGCGCCAGAAGGCTTGGGGCAGCGCGCCCCATCATGAACAAGACTCTACGTAGACTTTGTTTTGTGGGACATCATTCCTAAGATTATTCAACCTCATGCTCTTTTACCAAGTTTGTCACGACCGGGGAGCACCCCTAGCTGCAACCGGCGTCTTCGTCCTCTTAGAGGTCTTAGACTAGCCCTTAGCATACATCATTGCATATCATAGGTATGTAAAATGCGAAAAAATTAAAACTTTTCATATGAAGTTTACTTAGACTTCTCATTTATCTATATATGAAGTTTACATAGACTTCTCATTTAACAACATAGTCTACCATTGTGTCACACATAACCATCTATCATAGGAGTACACGATTTTGGACATAGCCCTTACATCATTACAATAAGGACTCATTAGAGAATACAACATAGTCTTTACAATATAGGAATTGAACAATGTCTTATAGACTAATTAAATGGCATAGCTAGAATACTAGGTTTCATCCTCGGAAATGAAGACTCACCAATAACTTGGAAACTATCCAAGTCTTCCTTGAAAATGGCCTTGAAGCTCTTCAATGGTCCAAACCTACATTATTGAAGAAATAGAAGAAATATGGTTTAGTACAAACCACATGTACTAAGTATGGAAACATGTGCAAGTAAAACCATTTAAACATGCACAAAGGGACATTTTCTTTAAAAACATGCTTGGTTACTTTGAAAGCCTTTATGCACATACAAGAGCATACATAAGTCCATAATCATATCAAAATTAAGACATAGGCATACTCATGTACATGAATAACATTATAATATAGCCATAAGCAATATTTCATATCATTAGAATTCAATTCATCAAAACATCACAAGACCCTTACTCACAAGCCCTATCCAAGCCAACTAGTGCAATGCTCATGTGAAGCCCCATAACCCACATAAAGTAAGTCAACTATTAAAGAGACCATAAAAAATGCCTTTACATCATATAACATCATTTAATGCATAGTCATCATCATATATAGCAATTTATACCAATATCATGTTCATCAAATGAAATCAACATCATATAAGATCAACATCATATAAAGCCAACATTAAGCATTTCATTCATAAAATAATTACATAAGAACATCCTTCCTAGGACTCCCCTCAAGTCCCACTTGTGCAATGCATAGGTAAAGTCCCACACCCTTACCTACACTAAGTAGTCCCTTAAGTCACCCTAGATAATGTCCATCTTTGTTTCTTTCATTCACTCATTTTACTTTCAAGAACATTCTCCATAACCGACAATAGACCATATGATCTGAATATGGAATCCGGTGTCATAGAAACCCTACACCGAAGGAATGTGATCTACATTCCAAGGTAGAACCATAAATCATAAACGTAGCATCTAGGTGGATCCACTAGCTAGTATTCCTAAGGGTGCACATAGTTATGGAACTAGGAGATATGTATTGAAA
This sequence comes from Solanum lycopersicoides, assembly GCA_022817965.1. Lineage (NCBI taxonomy): Eukaryota > Viridiplantae > Streptophyta > Magnoliopsida > Solanales > Solanaceae > Solanum > Solanum lycopersicoides. Next base: position 22,234,776 of record CM040621.1, read on the forward strand.
CTCTTTTATGCTAACTCACATTATATTCTCCATCTCATGAGAACAATTGTGAACCTACCTTATCTCTTAGGAAGGGACACCTGTCATAGCTATTCACTCGGTGCTAAGCTAAATTCCTTTTTGAAGTCTCTTTAAGCCTTTCTTAACATCAACACTTAATATAGGTCATAGGATACTAACCCCTTGTATAATCATGTCATTAGATCTTTAGATCTAGGATAAGAACATCCTTTCATCACTAAACCATCATCATGTGAGAAACATCATATCATAGTCAACAGTAATAGATTGCACAAGAGAAATCACCTTCAATCCCATATACGAACACATCTATCATCATCTCACCTCTATCATATTCATTACATATTCATATTCCGTAACTTCATCATTAATACTTCAATTGAACAACATTATAAAGAATAAACCATCATTATATCAATAAAATGTTCATAACCTTTGAGAATCTTACCAATACCTTCCAAGAATCTCCTTCAATACTTCACCACCGATTCCACAATATTCATCCATAAGTTCACTCATAATCATCATATAATATTAATTTATACAAGCACTAAATCAATTACATCATCCCTAATCATCAATCAACCTAATTCATAAACTAGGGTTAGAAGGAAAGTGACAATCATGTATCTTTTATGGAAATTAGGTCAAAGTATAGAGTAATACTATAATCCGCCATTAAACAATCATAATCCATCAGTATTAATCAATAAAATATAACATTAAATCAATTTGAAAGATAACCCACGAAATAGGATGAAAACCATAGTTTTAGACTTCATTAAAAATCAAACTTTGAAGAACCTCTTGGGTAAAGGAGTTCCAAGCGTGAATAGCTTCCATACCATGTTAATTCTTAACGAATTGTTGAAGAAAGCCTTGATCTTAAATCCCTAGTGAAGCTTGACCTTGTTCTTCAATGGGGGTCTTTAGGGTAGTGAGAGAAAGTAGAGATAAGTGAGAGTGATTTGAGTTTGGGAAATTATGATGTGTTAAGTTAGTTTAATGACTTATAACCCTTTTACAGTCCTAAACTAACTAATTATAACTGAGCTTAAGACTTAATTAATTTATTAACTAAGTACTTAATCACCCCTAACTTAAGCGAAATTAAACAGTGAACCAGGGGTCCAAACGACGAGTCCACGTCGACGGACCGTAGTCCAAACCCCGAACCGTTCTAGTCATCCGTGGTTTGGGTCAGAGACTGGATTTTTCCAGGTCTTGGTGAAGATCCTAAGTTTCAACCTAAGAGCACCATCGACAGGCCGTTCTCCCATCGATGGCTCGTCATTCACCTTTGTCGATTGCCATTGTTTTTGACAACTTTTTAGGGTCAAATATTGGGTCATCCTCGAGGTCCCTTAGGGTGGTCCTTGGGGAGTCTTACCCGGACGTTTCAACCCTAAACACACTCTAATATATATCCTAAGCCTTTTCACCAAGTTTGACTTCAATCCGACTCTTTAAACCCCTTTAAACACATGAAAGCACACTAGGTCATTTTCACAAAACTTCAGACGTTGTGGTCGTCGTTTTGGTTCTAATACTTATTAATCAAGTTAAATACATTCATTTAGGTCTAATTCATCATTTTACACTACATGAGACTCTAGTATAAGTCATGGAACTTCCTGTGTGTTACATTATCCCCTCCTTGGGAACATTCGTCCCCGAATGACACCTTAACTTGCTTTTCAGGGAAGAAAGATACTCAATACTAGCAGCCCAACAACAATAACCAACAATCAAAATGATTCACAGCTTATAGGATTACTTGTCAACTCCATTCCACACATAACCATAGCATTACATATAGAAACTCAATTCACAATTCACCACATATAAGAGCTCAACATCTCATATCACATAATGAGAAACTACCTTCTTAATTTCAATATGAGCTCTACATGAACATGAAAGTTACCATGCAATTCTTCTTTAAAGCAACATTAAACATGATCACTACAAATCTCATGAAAATACACATAATACACTACATGCAAGTGTAAATTAGCCAGGAGACATAGTTCATGAAAACTCAATTTAAGCATGAACATTTTGCAAAGATATGCACCTACTACAAAAAAAATCCAAGTTCAACATTATTTATAAGTTTTTAAGAGGAACTAATAACCTCAACCTTGGCTAGAAGTATGAGGAAAAAGATGAGGATAGCGGGACTTCATGTCATCCTCGGCCTCCCATGTTGCACCCTCAACTAGGTGATTTCTCCATCAATATTTTATGGAACCCACCTCTTTAACTATCAATTTCTTGACTTGACGATCTAGTATTTCAATCGAAACCTCTTCATAGGAAAGGTTCTCATTCACCCCTAAGCCTTCTATTGGTAGAATAGACACTGGTTCGCCTATACATTTCTTGAGCATAGAGACATGAAATACCGGATGAACTGGGGCTGATTCACTTGGTAATTTCAACTCATAAGCAACTTTTCCAACCCTTTTCAATATCTCATAAGGGCCTATAAACCGGGGACTAAGTTTCCTCTTTTTACCGAATCTCATCACCCCTTTCATGGGTGAAATCTTCAAATAGACTCAATCACCTATTTTAAATTTAAGATCTCTCCTTCTATTGTCGGCATAAGATTTTTACTGACTATATGCTATTTTCAACCTATTCCTTATCATTTAAACTTTTTCCATAGACTTATAGATTATCTTGGGACCAAGAAGTTAAAACTCACCAACCTCAAACCATCCAACGGGAGACCTATATCTCCTATTATAAAGTGCTTCAAATGGTGCCATAGAAATACTCGAATGGTAGTTATTATTGTAGGAGAACTCTATCAATGGTGGATGATCGTCCTAATTACCCTTGAAGTCAATGACACAAGCTCTCAACATGTCTTCTAGGGTTTGTATGGTGCGTTCCACTTGAACATTCATTTTGGGGTGAAAAGCGGTAGTAAGTTTAACTTGAGTACCTAGCCCCCTTTGGAACGACCTCCAAAAGTGAGAAGTGAATTGGGCACCTCTATCCGTGATGATGGACAAAGGAATCCCATGTAGACTCACAATCTCATTAAGGTACAACCTAGAATATTCCTATGCCGAATAAGTACATTTGACGGGGATAAAATGGGAAGATTTTGTCAACCTATCAACAATAACTCATATGGAATCATTTTTCCTACGTGTTCGAGGCAAACCGACTACAAAATCCCTATTGATATCTTCCCATTTCCAAGTCGGTACGTCCATCACTTGAGTTAACCCTTGACTTGTTGACACTTAGGACATTTAGCCACGAAATTCGCTATATCCCTTTTCAAGACATCCCACCAATAGACCTCTTGTTGATCGCGATACATTTTGGTGGCACCCGGATGAATGGAATATCGGGAATCATGATATTCTTCCAAAATTTGCCTTCTTAGATCATCCACATCCGGTACACACAATCTAACTTGGTACCTAGGTACTCCATCCCTCCCCCCTTGGTAGAATGCCTCATTGAACTTACTAAGAACCTATTCCTTCAACTCTATCAATAGAGGATCAAGGTGTTGCTTAGATTTCACGTCCACCACTAAAGATGACTCGGAGCTATGATGAACCATGGAACCTTCTTTTGGAGAATGCTCTAACTGAACAGCCAATTGGGCTAATCTATGTACCTCTTCTACTAACTATTTCTTATCATCAAGAACATGTCCTACACTACCCATTGACATTCGACTTAGAGCGTCCGAAACCACATTGGCCTTGCCGGATGGTAGAGAACACTCATGTCATAATCCTTCAAGTCCAACCATCTTCTTTGTCTGAGATGCAACTCCTTTTGAGTGAACACATATTGAAGGCTCTTGTGGTCGGTGAATACATCCACATGTACCTCATATAGGTAATGCCTCCATATTTTTAAAGCAAACACTACGACCGTTAATTCAAGGTCATGAGTTGGATAGTTCTTCTCATGCACCTTGAGTTTTTTAGAGGAATATGCTATCACCTTACCATGTTGCATGACGACACAACCCAAACCTACTCGAGAAGCTTCATAATACACTACAAACCCTTGGGTACTCTCCGGTACAGTAAACACCCGAGCGGAAGTAGGCTTATCTTTCAACTCTTGTAAGCCTCTTTCACAAGCTTCTGACCATGCAAACTTGACATTCTTTTGGGTTAAGGTAGTTAATGGAGAAGCGATAGATGCAAATCCGTCAACAAGTCTCGTATAATACATGGCTAAACCCAAGAATCATCTAATATCGATTGGAGTCAAAGATCTAGGCCAATTCTTAACCGCCTCCTTTTTCTTCGGATCGACCTAAATACCCTCACTTGAAATAATGTGAACAAGAAAAGCAATCGATCTCAACCGAAATTCACACTTATTATATTTAGCAAAGAGTTGGTGTTCGTTGATGACTTGCAATACTATACTCAAGTGACCCATGTGTTCATCCTCACTCTTAGAATATACCAAGATATCAATAATGAACACAATTACAAATGAAACTGGGTATTTCCGGAACACTCAATTCATAAGGTCCATGAAAGTCGCCGGGACATTAGTTTGACCAAAATACATAACTAGGAACTCATAATTAACATACCTACTTCAGAAGCCATTTTAGGTATGTCAACTCCTATAACCCTCAATTGGTGATACGCCGACCTCAAATCAATTTTCGAAAAGCTTGCGACTTGGAGTTGATCAAACAAATCGTTGAAAAAAGTATATATATAGTAATGATGATATATAAGATATAAATATCCCTCTAATATGTGATATGTGATAGAACTCACTGCATGTATATCCTATTATACTATTGATGATATAAAGTATATATAGTAAATAGTAAAAGTATATATACTTAATAGTCAAAGTATATATACAAAATAGTGTATATATACACTATTGATGATCTATAGGATATAAAAGCATCACATATGTGAGGGATAGAATCACAACATCTATATCCAAATACGCTTAAATCAATATTAAACTATTGATGATCAAAACTATATATACACTATTGTAAAGTATATATATATAGTAATGATAATTAATAGGATATAAATATCCCTCTAATATGTGATAGAACTCACTGCTTGTATATCCTATTAAACTATTGATGATATAAAGTATATATACTAAATAGTCAAAGTATATATACTAAATAGTCAAAGTATATATACAAAATAGAGTATATATACACTATTGATGATCTATAGGATATAAAAGCATCACATATGTGAGGGATAGAAGTCACAACATCTATATCCAATTACGCTTAAATAAATAGTAATAGAGTTATGATATATCACTATCCTAAACCACTCTTAAGTGGATGTTTTCCTCGAGCTTATTCTCATTTAAGAGATATCTTATATACTTTTTATTGGGGTCTCAGTCAAACTGATTTCTATAACTATGATCGTAAATCTGGGGCAATATCTAAATATCAAAACACTGTGTTTGATTTGTAGGATAGGGCTAAAGGTGACGTTGATATACACCACCCTGAAAGTTTAATAGAATTAGAAAAGAAGATAGAGTCTCTTGCATATCCTTACGATAGTATGAAGAATATTTATCAGGCTGCACCGCAGATCATGAAATTATTAATTCAAGATGATGAACTCATTGCTAGAAGTTATTTGCTGGAAAAGGAAGAATATCTCACTTTTGAAGAGATAATGTTTATAAAGTCTTTTCATCGTCATACCATTGAAGGTATTATAGTTCATATATTTGGTTTAGTCTTCAATAGTATATACGATTGCCCCGCCGTTCGGCTTTCTACCCTAGTTGATCAACTAGATCGCGCTGTTAGAAATCAAGCTCTAATGATGTATGAAAGGGAGAAATCTATAGAGGGTGAATTTTCTCTTGATGGTAAACATAAGAATGTATGTATCTTATTGGTAGAATTTTTATTAGAAAGAAACCTCATAACTATTACTAACGATTTATCTATATCAAGTCAAAAGATAGAAATTAAAGATAAGAAGGGTAGGTTTTATAAGAAACGAGCATCCTATGTTTTTTGTAATTTTGATGTAGGGATTATTCCCATCCAGCTAAATCTGCCTATGGTATGTCCGCCTAAAGATTGGCATGTTGCAAAACCTGCTAGTGGTAAAGCTACTAGTCTATCGGACCTTAACGGAGGTTATTTATACGAACCTGTCGGTGATATATATTTGTATAATCGTTATAAGTTGTTAGCAGCCCGTGACAAGGATAAGTTTAATATATTATTGAATGATAACTATCAAGAAATTTGTGATGCAATGAACTCATTGTAAAAGAAGTCTTTTGAGATCAATGTTGTTATGCTAGATTATATTAAGGCTAATAATCTAGCCCTCGTTAGGGAGGGGCTTCTTAAGCCTCGTATTCTAGCATCGATTAATATAACTGTTGCAATCAAGAGTTTAAGGGATACCTTCCTTAAATATGAAAATAAGGGGTCTATCACATACCAGAGTGTGCTAGATGTGTTCTTGGCTGATGTGCAATGAGACCGTTATGAAGATTTTATACTAGATATTGCTTCAGCGTTGACTTTCGTGATAGGATTAATGTATTACATTTCCATGAACGTGATATAGCAAGGTCTTTAATTGTATTCTCTAGACTTACTGTTAAAGAGAGTAAAATGAATACCCCCCTCCACAGGGGGTCCTGCTATAGCTCAAAATATGTACCTTGCTGCGACCGCCTTTCATTATCAAAAATACCCTTTCTATGAAGAAGCCTTGCAAACTGGCTTAGATCTTGAGAGTATAAAAAGCGCCTGAAGATCTCATAGAGTGCGCTTCAACAGCCAGGGACCCCTATCAGTACATATCCAAAGTTGTTACTCTAGGGTGGGAGTCTACTAAGGTATCACCGGATCAACTTCCTATAACTCAAGATGCATCTGCTAGTGCTTATCATATAATTAGTTACCTTATGTTAGATTTCCAACTTGCTAAATATACAAATCTTATTCCTACTAAAGTTCATAATTCAGAACATCTACGTATAAATGATATTTACGATTTCTTTCTATCGGAGCTTATAGAGTACTTAAAAGCCGCTGGGAATAGAATTTTTAAGGATGGTTCTATTATTATCAAATATTTATGCTCCCTTCTTCGTAGAAACTTAGTGAAATCACTCTTAATGCCCTTGGTCTATGGGAAGACTGCGTACATTATGGATGACAATCTATATAATGAGTTAATGCCCTTTTAGGTAAAAAAAAGAATGCTTGGAACGGGATAGACATATAGAAATTTTCTTTATAAAGAGATTTCCTCATGTAGTCAAACTAATGACTTTAATACGAGCTATAGGCTGGGTTGTATCTGCAAGTGGGGCACCTGTCTACTATTCAACCCCTATGTTTACTACAGTCCAGGACTATATGAAATCTGAAGTTGTTAATATATGGTTATATGATCGTCAAAGCAAGAAAAGACGCCAGGCAACGCTACATGTTCCCACACCCGAACGTGATCGAAGAAAGACTACATCAACTATTTTTGCGAATTTATTCATCAGAAAGATGCTATTATAGCATTTAATATGATCAAAAATATGAAAAAGAGGGGGATCCCTATATATACAGTTCACGATAATTTCATCACTACCATGGATTTCTCACATGCTATGAGTGAGAGTTACATCGAAATCTTATTAAATAGCCCCCACCCAATGGAATATATTAACTCATTCCTTGAGATAAATCTCTTTGATGAAGCCCGTACCCCCGACGGGCTGTGTCAGATAGATATAGATGGATGCTTCGCTGTAGATGAGTTGTACAACCACCTTGATAATATACCCTGCCTTAAAGAATACACATTGACAAAAAAAAGAGGGAAATATGGTATTAGTGGCTTACTGAGGTCTCCCAAGCGTACTATCATTATATTTTATCTATACGATTTATGGATTCAGCCCCTATACCTATATGTATCAAATCGTCTTCTGATTCATCCTATTATACTAGATTAGATAAGTACCGCGGGGAAATACGTAAATGGATGGATTACCCGTATATTTTTAGTTTGCACTTATGAATAAGACTAACACATCAATGATGAGGTCTAAGATAATAAGGAAAAGACCTTACAGTACAAGGATTAGTATGGACTACTTAGGGTGTCTTTTATGTATCAGCAAAATATATTGTAAAGACCCCTATCCCGCGCTGAGAATAGATTACGTTAAACTAATCGACGGTTTATTAAGATGTAAAGAGTGTGAGATTATAGTGAATCTTATTATGTACATGCTATTCATGTACGCATACAGTAATGATGATCTATATGATATAAATATCCCTCTAATATGTTACAGCTTGTATATTCTATTAAACTATTGATGATCAAAACTATATATACACTATTGTAAAAGTATATATATAGTAATAATGATCTATAGGATACAAATATCCCTCTAATATGTGATATGTCATAGAATGCACTGCTTGTATATCCTATTAAACTATTGATGGTATAAAGTATATATACTAAATAGAAAAAGTATATATGCTAAATAATCAAAGTATATATACTAAATAGTCAAAGTATATATACTTTCTAGTGTATATATACACTATTGATGATCTATAATTCACCCGTAACTATCCCTGAGCCATTTCCCACCCTATAGCTTATTCTATTATCTTTCCATAAAGTGTTGAGGGACACAACAAGCTCTATCCTAGTCTAATTACTCTAAACAAGATAAATATACTGCAATGATCACTCTATTAATAGCATTATTTAAATAGGTGTGGGTTAGTTTTATACCCCAAATGAAGCTTGTCTCTAATGATCACTCTATTAATAGCATTATTTAAATAGGTGTGGGTTAGTTTTATACCCCAAATGAAGCTTGTCTCTATGATATGGCTTTTAGGTTTCTGCAAGCTTATCAAATTTCTCAATGTACATTTATATGTTATAAACTACTTTACATGTATATTCTCCTATTTATATATACATTTATATAATATATATCGATGAATATCCTTTCCCCTCTTAAAAAGTGTTCTACTAGAGTTTCTCATAGTAGGCCTTATAAGCCCTTTTATACTCTACTTTATCAAGTATGGTAATATTAATTACTTGAATTTTCTAATCACAGAACTTTCTAACTACCTGGGCTTTAATCTTCTATATTGGTTTAGACGACCAGAGGGCATAGAAGATGTCAATAAATCAGCCCAGGTAAAGTAAGCCCCATTTCCTTCGCCTATCGTATGTATCTTGTTTTTTTTCTTTCTTTAGGTTACATAGATAACAGAAAATACTTACTCTAAAGGGGCGCTAGATCTTGAATAATAAGATATCAAAGGGTCTTGAAAAAACGTAAGAGGCTGCTACTCTAGGCTCGCTTCGCTTCTTCAAGATCTTCCCCTTCTTTCAAAAATCAACAAACAGCGCTAACGAGCAAGAAAGGGGATACGCTAAGGCGCAACGACTTTCGCGCAGCTGCTACACCCTTGATTATTGGCTTATCTTACTTATTAAAGCAACCAGAAGTATACTTCTTGCTAGACACTGATGGCAGAATTGTCATTTTGGGAGGGAAGAAAGCGGCCCCTTTTGCGGCAGAGTAGAAAGCTGAGCATTACCTCGCGTAGCTCCATTCAGAAAGAACACAAAAAGGAGAAATAACATTATTTCGTGGAATCTTGCCATCACTGCTGGAAAACACATTTTTCTGTAGGCATCCATCGGGTCCGAGAATATATATTGCTGCAGAAACTGAATCGAGGGGGTTGGTTGAAAGGTAAGCATAGCATATACTAAGCAGCTTCAGTTTATTACTAACCTCGGGTTCAACAACTATTGTGTAAAGCCTAAACCTAACTCCTTTCCTTCTATCGGAACTGGCAACAGATCTCTAGATCCGATGCAACTAGAAGTCAGTCGATTCTGTCTGAGAATGATTTCAGTCCAAACCCTTTTTGTCGAGTGAAACTCCGCTTCTTAAGAGCTTATTTGCACATACCACATATTAGAGGGATATTTATATCCTATAGATTATCATTACTATATATATACTATTACTATAGTGTATATATAGTTTTGATCATCAATAGTTTAATAGGATATACAAGATGTAACATATTAGAGGGATATTTATATCCTATATATCATCATTACTATATATGTACTTTTACAATAGTGTATATATAGTTTTGATCATCAATAGTATAATAGGATATACAAGCTGTAACATATTAGAGGGATATTTATATCCTATAGATCATCATTACTATATATATACTTTATAGGGAGAGGATACTTGTTCTTTATGGTAACCATATTTAGTTGTCAGCAATCAATGCACATCCTAAGGGATCCATCCTTATTTTTCACAAACAACACCAGATCTTCCTATGGGGAAATACTTGGTTGTATGAAACCTTTGTCTATTAAATCTTTTAATTGAAGCTTTATGTCACATCCGGGAAGTACCCCCTAGACGTAACCGGCGTCGTTGTCCTCGGAGAGGACTAAGACTAGCCTCTTAGCATTCATCATTACATTCATAGTTTAAAAAGTGCAGAAAATTTAAAAGTTTTCATCTACAACTACTTTATGACGTTTACTTAGACCTCTCGCTTACACATAATATATTTATATAGAGTATATATAGACCCTTCGTATAGGAAGATTACATAATCTTCTACTTTTATGCCACATATAGACAACATACATAATATAGTCTTAAAAGGGATGTCTCATATTAACCATCTAAACGGAGCCGAACCAATATGGGCAAAGCGTTACACAAATGTAGAAATGTCACATAAGGCTTACAACAATATCTTGAAATGACATGAATGAAATTATTGTCTTTAGTCTATAACAAAGAACCATAGCTAGAGTAATAAAAAGGCATCATCCTCGGACTTGAGGAAATACCCACACTTGGAGAAATGATCCAAGCCTTTCTTCAAAGTGGTCACGAACCTTCAACAAACGGAACCTAAAATGTTGGGGAAAAAGGGAGAAATGGGGTTAGCACATGACTTATCCTAAGTATGGAATCATATGCACATACAACATAGAAATTATGCCAAAAAGGGACATTTATTCAAAAGCATGCAAAATTACTTTGGAAATACCTTATGCATATTTAAGAACCAATACAAGTCAATAAGCACCTAATACTTATGTCAAGACCATGTACATCACAAGACCAACAATACCAAGTCATCAAGTCATCATGCATATTAACATAATTGAGCACATAATCAAGATAACTCTATCATCAAGTTATAATATCAACAAGCACGCATAAGAGTTCATAACATCATAACCTAAGCAAGACAATCACTCATACACCCCCATTTAGTCCACTAGTGCAATTACTAAGCAATGCCCCATAATCTCACTCAACCAAGTAAACCCAACAAGAACTATAAGCAATGACCACTTCACATACTATATCATTAAGAGTAAACATCATTATACTTTAGCAATAGAGACCAACCACCTGTTCATAAGTGAAACAAATATCACATAGTGTCATTAACATGTAAGATCAACATATACATATCATTTACATTTATAAGTATATAAGCACATAAGAACATCAATCTAAGACTTACCTCAAGGCTAACTAGTGCAATATATAGGTAGAGTCCCATACCCCTACCTAGACTAAGACAAACCTCTTAGGTCATCCTAGTTAGAGTTCACTTTATTACTTCATTTTACCTTTTGGGAACATCTTGCCTTAACAGACATAGACCACATGAGCTAATGTGGAATACGGTGTCATGGAACCCTACACCAAAAGAAGGCGGACTAATGCCAAGGTAGTACCAAACCATGAACATAGCATCTATGTGATCCACTAGCTAGTATTCCTATGGGGGAAACATAGTTCAAGAACTACGAGATGTAGTTGGGACCCTCTTTATGCTAAATGCAATATAGTCTCCAATCTCATGAGTACATTAGTGACCCTACCTTCCCTATGTGGGAAGGGACACTCCTCACTTCTAGTTCACCTGGTGCTAAGCTATAGTCCCTATTGAAATGTCATTCATTAAAAATCATAACTTAGTTTAAGTCATATGGTCTACCCCTTATATAGTCATAATCATAGATCAATAGGAATTGAATGAGTATTTTCCTTTCATCATAATTCACACTTTGAGGTTAGCACATTTACATAATCACATTATGACAAGGCACATAGGCAAATTTGTTACCACCCTTATGTCATTACATCCTAGACAACAAATACAAGTCATAACCCAAGACATTCCAATTCAACATCATACCAACCCTAATCAAACTTATCATAAGGTATACTTCAATATAACTTCATCACTAACACAAGTAATCAAAATTAAAGTAAAGGATTGAGATCACAAAACTTACCCCATGTCCTTCACAAGCCATCATCAAAGATTTTACCATCAACCATCAAATTCAAACAAAACATTGGTGTAATATCATCAGAAAATAGTAATCAACGCAATAATGAAGTCAATTGAATCACTACACAACAATTCATCACTAGTTCATAGCTTACGATTAGGGACTTATGTCAAATTCATGATCTACTTCACAAACTAGGTTAATTCATCAAGAACAAGCATAATTGAAACATAATACATCATAATATAATCATAATAATCTAAAGAAACCATGAACAAAGCAATTTAGAAGATCAAATTCGTAATAGAAGAAAACCCACTTGAAACTCATCTTTTGGAAATCAATTTGGAGGAACCCTTTGGGGGAAGGAATCCCAAAGGGGAAAGGAATCCCATACCTTATTAATTGATGAAGATTGATGGAGGAAAATTGACTTCTTGCTTCCCTAGAACCCACCTTGACCTTGGTCTTCTATGTAGATTCTTGGAGAGAGAGAAACTAGAGAGAAGGAAGAGTAATTGGGTTTTGGAATGTAACAACCCTAAAAAAAATGAATATGCTAAGTAATGTTTAGTGTGTTTAGAATGCCTACGATTAGACCGGGTTCACACGGATTGATGCGCGTAGAACCAGATCTCTGAACCCTTGCGACCTCCAAGCCAACTAACTTGGGGAGTTAGTTGAGCAAGGAAAGGTTGGGTCCATCCATGTAGGATTCTCGAATACGAAGATTTACTCGAATGAGTCTTTATCAGATTTAAAAAGGGAAAATCTTAGGTTTGGAGGGTCTAGGGGTAAAATGGTCTTTTTCCAGACTAAGGGTAGTATTGTAATTACCCTAAATATGTAATTAATTATTTAATTAATAAGGTGGAGGGGAATTTTGGGGAGAGAGGGCCGAAAATTGGCCTTTGAGGCAAAATCTTGCTCCACCTGGGTTCGAACCTAGGTGGGAGCAATGATTTAATGAGATTTTTTTAATTGGTGAATTAATTTAATAAATTAATAATTAATGGCTGATTTAAGAAAAAGGAAAATCAGATTTTTCTTATTAATTATTAATTATTTATTAATTAATGTGTTTTATTTTACTAAGTCAACTAGTAGACTAAGTCTAAACTACTTCACCTCTTTTAACTCTCTCTCATGCTCATCTCTCTCACATCTCTCTCATTCTCTTTTATTCCACATTTTCTCTCTTCCTAAACAACTACAAGAACAGAAATTTATAAAGTTCTTCACACTTGAAGAACTCACACGAAAATATAAGAAAACAAGTTAAGTGAAGACGTTAGGCAAAAAGGGGAGATTTCCGTCGAGTTTGGTGTTTAAGTTGAGGGGATTTTGATGTGATTTTTGGAGAAGGTTTTGGGCAGAAAGTCAAGGTTTGAATTACATAAAAGGTATGGGTTTTCTTGCTGTTGGTCCCTTTCCCAAGAGACCCCTAGGATTCAGTCGATTCTAATCCGAAAACTAGGATTGTTTCCCCGTTTCATGTCCCTGTCACTAGCTCCTATTGATGGTTGTAGGTTGGTATCTCTGCTGGTAAATATTAGGCATGTAATGTATTTTCGTGATGAATATATTGATGAATGTGTGTTTGGAATCGTACGAATGATAACCTATGCTTTCTGAAAATATGTGTTTATGTGTGTGCAATGTGTAGTCGTGACTTTGAACACGGATTGAAGTGTGAAAATGACTTGTTTTATGGTTGTATTTCACGTGCATAAACTTATATAAATCGTGATGTTCATATGAAGTGTAATGTGGCTGATTTGAGTAAAAACTATTAGGTAAATGATTCACGAAATGCCCTAAGAATTAACTCTAAATGTTATTGAAAAGAAGCTGAAAAAAGTATTTCAAATTTCCCGCACCTTGTTGGTTAATTGCAGCCAAGTAAAGTTGTTTAATAAGCTTTGAAAAATGAAGAAAAATAAGTGAGGTCACTGAGGATCGAACCCGTGACTTCACCATGTTAAAAATCAGTGAAATAAGGTGAGAAAAAGGGAATGTGGCGTGTGGGATTCGAACCAGTGACCTTGACCGAAAATGAAGTACACAAAAAAAATTCAAATAAGAAATGAGAGGAGTGGGATTCGAACCTACCACCTTTCAGTCAGATTTAAGGGAAAGTTAAAAGAAAAATAAAATGTTGAGGTGTGTGGGAATCGAACCCACGACCTCTAGGCAGAACAAAGGGGATTTAAGGAGAGAAATTAAAGTGGGGCTGTGGGGATTCGAACCCACACCCCCTCGGCCAAAAAGGTGAAAAATTAAAGAAAATAAAATAAAAAGGAAATGAGGTTGTGGGGGTTCGATCCCACATCCTCTCAGTCCCAATGAACGAAAAATGAAGAGAGAAATTAAGGAAAAATAAAATGAAGGCGTTGGGGCTCGATCTAGGGTCCCCAAGCCGTGTGGATCAATCCAAATAAATAAAAATATAAGTATTGTCCAAGGGATTCTAAATCGGGTTCCCTTGCCCAAATTCTGTATTGATACATAAGTCATACGTGAATAAATGTTCAAAATAATGTTGCCTACATAGATCGAAATAGAGATCTTGGCATACTTATAAGATGTATAAGTCTTGTACCACATAATCTTAGGAAGATATGAATCACTTAAACGAACTATGAATGAAGCCTCATGGCTTGTATGTATAGACCCGTAAGTCTAGCATACGTTTAAAGTAAGTGAACCTAAGATGTGTGTCATGAAATAATGAAACCCTAGAAGGGTCAAGTTAGAGTGTGAAACACACTAAATGGCCAAGTGCATTGGCATACGATGAAATGAACATTCACGTAAAAAGGGGTGAGTAAATATGAAGAGCAAATGTGCTAAAGCTAATGAATGTGGTGACAACATGATAAGAGGCTAATGTGAAAGATGAGAGCAATCTCAAATGAGCCTAAGTAAATGTTACCAAAACGTACTCACCTATGAGAGTGTAAAGTTAATGAAGAGACCAGTCTTTATGAACACTCTAATGAAAGTATTGAGATTAATGTGTACTTAATACTAATGATGAGATGAGAAATCATCTATGAGCTATGATGTCCTTATACTAGAAGCCAACTTCCATGACGTATGATTTGAATGTAGTGGAACTTTATACTGAGCACTGATAGGCTAGATATGAGCGGTGATGCCTTCTTTCGGGAAGGGCGGAGGTTCACGTAACTCTCATGAGATGAGACTGTCCAGCATGCCGGGTATGGGTCTCGTTATATCTCTAGTCTTTGAATCTATACTGCCAATATAGGGATCTAGCAGGGTTCAATCCCCAATATACGCTAGCATGTTTTGGGTCACTTTGGCTGGTGATTCCACCTCTTTTTGGTGTGGGGCAGACACTGGATTTCATGATGCTCACATGATCTATGTCGGTTAAAGTTAAAGTTCCCAAAGAATGAATGAGGCCAGCCTCTAATGATGCATAAAATGAAATGAACGATAGCAAAGGTATTAGAATAGGATAATCAAGAGGTGAGCTAGACTCAAGTATTGACACTAGGTTATTCTTGATCATTGCACATCAAACCCGATGAGAGTCTTAAACTACATCCTAGGTATCGCTAGTGTTTACACTAGCTTATGAATGAATGAAATGATGTACGTATGAATGAATGAAGCAGACTCTGTGTTTGATAAAGAAGGCTTCCTAGTTGAGGTCCCATATGTTGAGCCCTCATTTTGGGAAGTCTTAATGTTAAGTCCATGATTCCGAGGTCTCATGGCATATGAACGAATGATATGAAAGATGTTATGTGCTATATGCAATATGTTATGTGCTATTTGTAAGATGTTATGTGCTGTGTGCAATATGATACGTATGATGATGCATGTTACTCTCATGGCATGACTTTCCTAATCCAATTTGGCAAGTCCACTGACTTTCCTAATCCAAATTTGGCAGGTCCACTAACTTTCCTAATCAAATTTGGCAAGTCTACTAACTTGACTTTCCATAATCATGTTTTTAGGAAAGAGCTATTCTTACTCATGCATGTCCTTGGTGTGTGCTTGCATATATCCATACTTAGTACAAGTGTGTACTAATCCCATACAACTCTACATTTTTAGGTGCAGGCACAGGTGGAGGTTAGAGCTCACAGTACGATGTTGCAGCTATCCGGACGTGGAGCTTTCATCTGGATTTGGTAGGCCCTCATGCTTTCGAGGATGTCTATTATTATTATCTAACTTAGATGTAGGCTTTAGCTAGGGGAGCATGTTCCACTAGTGTTTCTTTCCCGTTTTATTTCAGACATTGTATTGGTGCCATTTTGGCAAGTATACACTTAATGCAGTATTGAACTATTTCTTTCAGTTGTTGATCTTAATGTTAGATGGTTGGTTCTGAACGTATATGAATTTAAGTAGAATTATATACATACATGTTAAGGAACAAAAAGTTCAAATTTTCCGCTAAAATTAACCTAGATGAAGTAACAATGACGTATGTAGGCTTGTCTGCGACCTCTGAGAGGTCAACGCCGCCGCTCTCGTTTGTGGTCTAGATTCTGGTCATGACAAAGTTGGTATCAGAGCACTAGGTTAAATTCCAAGAATAATAAGTTCACATCAACCACATTGAGTAGTTTCTAAGTCATGGTAGTGAAGTGCACCACTATCCTGAATTAGAGACTGCATGATGCGTAGGAAAATTCCCCTTCTTCTGATCTTATCGTGTTTTTCCTAATGTCTGATTTCTTGGTGTTATGAGCGTGTATAACATCAATTCTTATTGTTTTCAGAGAATGAATACTAGGAGAAACGTTGGTTAGAGGAGAGGAGGAGCAGCTGCTGGGGGCAATCAGGTTCCACCCCAGGCTCCAGCTGAAGGAGTGGCTACGCCGGTTAACCCAACTGGGTTGACTGATGCGGAGGTGCGGGCATCTCTGGCCTAGATGGCACAGGCCATCACTATGCAGGCCCAGTCCATGACTGCCCAAGTCAACCAACAGAATTTTCAGAGGGAGAACCCACCGGTACGTAGCAGGGAGGACAGGCTACGAGACTTTACGAGGATGAATCCTCCTATTTTCACAGGGTCCAAGACTTCAGAGGATCCCCAGGAGTTCATGGATGAGGTACACAAGATTTTGGTGGCCATGGGGGCCACAAATACTGAGAAGGCTGAGCTGGCTTCCCATCAGCTCAAGAATGTTGCACATACTTGGTGCAAGATGTGGCAGGATAGCTGAGCTTTGGGCGGAGTTCCGATCACTTGGGAGCTGTTTAAGACAGCATTCCTGGAGAGATTCTTCCCCAGGGAGATGAGGGAGGCCAAGGTTGAGGAGTTTATCAACCTTAAGCAGGGAGCAATGACAGTCAGGGAGTATTCCCTGAAGTTTGTTAAAATATCCAGGTATGCTACTTTCCCTTGTTTAACAGCAGGGATGAGATGAATATGAAGTTTGTTAAACTATCAGGTATGCTACTTCCCTTGTATCTAACAGCAGGATGAGATGAGCAGGTTCCTCACATAAATCACCGGAGATATGGAGGAGGAGTGTCGGTCTGCGATGCTCTACGATAACATGGACCTCTCCAGGTTGATGGTGCATGTCCAGCAGGTAGAGGACATCCGGAAGAAGAGGGGCGTACGTGATGCTAGGAGGCCTAAGACTCATGATCAGGCAGGTCCTATGAATAGAGGCAACATGAATAACTTTGGCATCCGTGAGCAGCCCAAATTTAAAAAGGGGCAACAGAGTTAAGGGAACTCTAACTTTCAGAGGAGTACAGCACCTAGAGGAGGCAGACCCGATCCCAAGAAGCGCAATGGAGGTGAGATGCAGCATCCCAGAAAGGACTGTGCTAAGTTTGTCCATGCTCACAGTGGAGAGTGCAAACAGGGCACTAATGCCTGCTTCGGTTGTGGTAAGAGCGGGCACATGGTTAAGGACTGCCCGCAGAACAAGGGTCAGGCTGGAGGTAATGCTCAGCCTAGGCCTAATCCACAGGGTGTAGCAGCCGATCCTCCTAAGAGGAACAGATTCTACGCCCTGAAGGGAAGGGAGGAGCAGGAGAAGTCCGCTGATGTGGTCACAGGTATGTTGTAAGTATTCTCAACTTCTGTTTATGCTTTACTTGATCCAGGGTCTACGCTTTCCTTTGTAAATCCTTTGCTTGCTCTCACTTTTGAGATATTTCCTGAAGTTTTGTATGATCCTATAGTGGTTAGTACACCCTTAGGAGAAAATGTGAGAGCTGATAGAGTGTACAAGGATTGCCCAATAGTTCTATGTGGTAGGACTATGTGTGCAGACTTGGTTGAGTTACATATGAACGATTTTGACATCATTCTTGGCATGGACTGGCTTCATAGTTGTTATGCTTGTCTGGATTGCCGTAGTAGGGTTGTGAGATTTCGTTTCCCTAATGAGGTAGAGCTGGTCTGGGAGGGGTACAACTCGAGTCGTCCTAATCCCTTGATTTGAACCTTAAGGCCAATAAAATGATGTCCAAGGTTATTGTGTCATCTTGTGAGTGTTAATGATTTAGATCATGACATTCCTTCCATAGACTCAGTGCCTGTAGTGAATGAGTTCCAAGATGTGTTTCCGATGATTTGCCTGGAGTTCCTCCCCCTCGAGAGATTGACTTTGGTATCGACTTAGAACCCGATACTAAACCAATTTCAATTCCTCCTTACAGAATGGCTCCAGCTGAACTCAAAGAGTTGAAGCTGCAGTTAAAAGATCTCACTGATAAGGGTTTCATTCAGCCGAGCATATCCCTTGGGGCGCTCCAGTGTTGTTTGTGAAAAAGAAGATGGAACCCTTAGAATGTGTATCGATTATCGGCAGCTCAACAAAGTCACTATAAAGAATAAGTATCCACTTCCCAGAATAGATGACTTGTTCGATCAGCTCCAAGGGTCTAGTTTCTTCTCTAAGATTGATCTTCGTTCAGGGTATCATCAGCTTAGGGTTAGGATGGAGATATCCCAAAGACAGCCTTTCGTACCCGTTATGGTCATTATGAGTTCTTAGTCATGTCATTTGGCCTCACTAATGCACCATCATTTATGGACCTCATGAACCGAGTCTTCCGTGAATACCTTGATTCTTTCGTCATAGTATTCATTGATGACATCCTCATCTACTCTAGGACCAAGGAAGAGCATGAACAACATTTGAGACTAACCTTGCAGGTACTTAGACAACATCAGTTGTATGCCAAATTCAGCAAGTGTGAATTCTGGCTTAGATCAGTGACCTTCCTGGGTCATGTTGTGTCCGATCAGGGTGTGGAGGTGGACCCAGGAAGACTGAGGCTGTGAAGAACTGGCCAAAACCTCTTACTCCCACCGATATCCGTAGCTTTTGGGATTGGCTGGTTACTACCGCAGATTCGTGGAGGGTTTTTCTTCCATTGCTGCCCCACTGACAGCTTTGACTAAGAAGAAAGCCAAGTTCGAATGGACGGAGACTTGTGAGAAGAGTTTCCAGGAGCTCAAAGACAGACTCACTTCAGCCCCGGTGCTTACTTTGCCTAAGTGTGGTGAGAATTACACTGTTTATTGTGATGCATCTAGGGTTGGTTTGGGTTGTGTTCTTATGCAGGTGGTAAGGTGATAGCTTATGCGTCCAGACAGCTCAAGGTTCATGAAGAATTATCCACTCATGACCTGGAGTTGGCAGCTGTGGTGTTTGCACTGAAGCTGTGGAGGCACTACTTGTATGAGTGCATGTGGATGTGTTCACAGACCACAAGAGTCTCCAGTACGTGTTCACGCAGAGAGTTGAATCTACATCAGCGAGATGGTTGGAGCTATTGAAGGACTATGATATGAATGTCCACTACCATCCAGGTAAGGCTAATGTTGTAGCTGATGCTTTGAGCAGGATGAGCATGGGAAGTACAGCCACGTTGAGGATGAGAAGAAGGAGTTGGTGAAAGATGTACACAGACTGGCCAGACTGGGTGTGCGGTTGGTTGACTCTACTAGTGGGGGTGTTTCAGTTCATCCTAGTTCTGAATCATCCTTGGTAGTTGAAGTCAAGCAGGGTCAGCATCTCGATCCTGTGTTGATGGAGCTGAAGGACTCAGTGTTGATAAAGATGAATGAGTCTTTTGTTTGGGAGGTGATGGCGTACTTAGGTACCAGACAGGTTGTGTACCAGATGTGGATGATTTGCGGACCAGGATTGTGCAGAGGCCCATGGTTCCAGATATTCCATACATCCAGGTTCCACCAAGATGTATCATGATCTTAAGCAGATTTATTGGTGGGATGGCATGAAGAAGGACATTGCAGAATATGTGGCCAAGTGTCCTAATTGTCAGCAGGTTAAGGCAGAACATCTTAAGCCTGGCGGTCTTACTCAGATTATTGAGGTTCCGACTTGGAAGTGGAGGCCATTAATATGGACTTCGTGGTTGGTCTTCCGAGGACTAGGAGACAGCATGACTCCATATGGGTTATTGTGGACAGGATGACTAAGTCTGCCCACTTTATCCCTGTGAAGTCTACTTACAGAGCCGAGGATTATGCGAGACTCTACATTGATGAGATTGTGAGATGGCATGGGATTCCTTTGTCTATCATTTCAGATAGAGGAGCTCAGTTCACTTCACATTTCTGGAGATCCTTCCAGAAGAGCTTAGGCACGCAGGTAAAGCTTAGTACTGCCTTTCATCCTCAGACTGATGGGCAGGCAGAGCGCACCATTCAGACATTGGAGGACATGTTGAGAGCATGTGTGATTGACTTCAGGGTACTGGGATGACCATCTTCCTTTGATAGAGTTCTCGTATAATAATAGCTATCACTCCAGCATTGGGATGGCAACGTTTGAGCATTGTATGGTAGGAGGTGTAGATCTCCAGTTGGGTGGTTCGAGGTTGGAGAGTCATCCATTTTGGGTCCAGAGATCATTCATGAGGCCTTAGAGAAGTCAGGGTGATTAGGGACAGGTTGGCTACTGCTTACAGTCGGCAGAAGTCATATGCAGATAACAGAAAACGACCCTTAGAGTTTGATGTTGGTGACCAGGTCTATTTGAAGATATCACCTATGAAGGGGGTGATGAGGTTTGGCAGGAAGGGGAAGTTGAGTCCGAGGTATGTTGGGCCATATGAGATCCTACAGCGTGTGGGTGAGGTGGCCTATGAGTTGGCATTCCTGCGGAGCTAGCTGTCCATCAGTCTTTCATGTATCCATGTTAAAGAAGTGCCTAGGTGATCCAGCATCGATTCTACCTGTGGAAGGTTTGGGGGTTGATGAGACTTGTCCTATGAGGAGGTACCTGTTGAGATCTTAGACAGACAGGTCAAGCGGCTGAGGAACAAGGAGATTGCCACAGTGAAGGTATTATGGAGGAATCATCTTGTTGAGGGTGCTACGTGGGAGGCCGAGGCCGATATGAGATCCCTCTACCCTCATCTTTTCAGCTCTTGAGGTTAGACTTCCTACTTTAAGTCTAAGAGTCTATCTAACTGGCATTACGCTAGATTTAGTAGTGTCATTCGGGATGAATGTTCCTAAGGGGGGGATAATGTAACAACCCTAAAAAATGAATATGCTAAGTAATGTTTAGTGTGTTTAGCATGCCTACGATTAGACCGGGTTCACACGGATTGATGCGCGTAAAACCAGACCTCTGAACCCTTGCGACCTCCAAGCCAACTAACTTGGGGAGTTAGTTGAGCTAGGAAAGGTTGGGTCCAGCCATGTAGTACTCTCGAATACGAAGATTTACTCGAATGAGTCTTTAACGGACTTAAAAAGGGAAAATCTTAGGTTTGGAGGGTCTAGGGGTAAAATGATCTTTTTCCAGGCTAAGCGTAGTACCGTAATTACCCTAAATATGTAATTAATTATTTAATTAATAAGATGGAGGGGCATTTTAGGGAGAGGGCCGAAAATTGGCCTTTGAGGCAAAATCTTGCTCCACCTGGTTCGAACCTAGGTGGGAGCAATGAATTAATGTGATTTTTTAATTGGTGAATTAATTTAATAAATTAATAATTAATGACTGATTTAAGAAAAAGGAAAATCAGATTTTTCTTATTAATTATTAATTATTTATTAATTAATGTGTTTTATTTGACTAAGTCTCCTAGTTGACTAAGTCTAAACTATTCACCTCTTTTAACTCTCTCTCACGCTCATCTCTCTCACGTCTCTCTCATTCTATTTTCTTTCACATTTTGTCTCTGCCTAAACAACTACAAGAACAGAAATTTTATTAAAGTTCTTCACGCTTGAAGAACTCACACAAAATATAAGAAAACAAGCTAAGTGAAGACGTTAGGCAAAAAGGGGAATTTCCGTCGAGTTTGGTGTTGAAGTTGAGGGGATTTGGATGTGATTTTTAGAGAAGGTTTTGGGCAGTAATTCAAGGTTTGAACTACATAAAAGGTATGGGTTTTCTTACTCTTGGTACCTTTCCCTAGAGAACCCTAGGATTCAGTCGATTCTAATCCGAAAACTAGGATTGTTTCCTCGTGCATGTCCCTGTCACTAGCTCCTATTGATGGTTGTAGGTTGGTATGTCTTATGGTAGATATTAGGCATGTAATGTATTTTCATGATGAATATGTTCATGAATGTGTGTTTGGAGTCGTACTAATGATAACCTATGCTTTCGAAGATATGTGTTTATGTGTGTGCAATATGTAGTCATGACTTTGAACACGGATTGAAGTATGAAAATGACTTGTTTTATGGTTGTATTTGACGTGCACAACCTTATATAAATCGTGATGCTCATATAAAGTGTAATGTGGCTGATTTGAGTGAAAAACTATTAGCTAAATGATTCACGAAATGCCCTAAGAATTAACTCTAAATGTTGATGAAAAGAAGCTGAAAATGTATCTCAAATTTCCAGCACCTTGTTGGTTAATTTCAGCTAAGTAAAGTTGTTTAATAAGCTTTGAAAAATGAAAAGAAAATAAGTGAGGTCACTGAGGATCAACCCGTGACCTCACCATGTTAAAAATAAGTGAAATAATGGTGAGAAAAAGGAATGTGGCGTGTGGATTCGAACCAGTGACCTTGACCAAAAATGAAGTACACAAAAAAAAATTAAAATAAGAAATGAGAGGAGTGGGATTCGAACCCACCACCTCTCAGTCAGATTTAAGGGAAAGTTAAAAGAACAAAATAAAAGGTTTAGGTGTGTGGGATCGAACCCACGACCTCTAGGCAGAAAAAAGGGGATTTAGGAGAAAATTAAAGTGGGGCTGCGGGGTTCGAACCCACACCCCCTCGGCCAAAAAGGAGAAAATTAACGAAAAGAAATAAAAAGTAAATGAGGTTGTGGGGGTTCGATCCCACATCCTCTCAGTCCCAATGAACGAAAAAAAGAGAGAAATTAAGGAAAATAAAAATGAAGGCGTTGGGGCTCGATCTTGGGTCCCCAACCGCGTGGATCAAACCAAAATAAATCAAAATGTAAGTAGTGTTTTCCAAGGGATTTCGAAATCGGTTCCCTGCCCAAATTCCGTATTGATACATAAGTCATACGTGAATAAATGTTCAAAATAATGTTGCCTACATAGATCGAAATCGAGATCTTGTATACTTACAAGATATAAGTCTTGTACCAACATAATCTTAGGAAGATATGGATCACTTAAACGAACTATGAATGAAGCCTCATGGCTTGTATGTATAGACCCATAAGTCTAGCATACGTTTAAAGTAAGTGAACCTAAGATGTGTAACGAAATGATGAAACCCTAGAAGGGTCAAGGAACTGGCCAAACCCTCTTTACTCCACCGATATCCGTAGCTTTTTGGGATTGGATGGTTACTACCGCAGATTCGTGGAGGGTTTTTCTTCCATTGTTGCCCCACTGACAGCTTTGACTAAGAAGAAATCCAAGTTCGATGGACGGAGACTTGTGAGAAGAGTTTCCAGGAGCTCAAAGACAGACTCACTTCAACCCCGGTGCCTTACTGGCCTAAGTGTGGTGAGAATTACACTTTTATTGTTATGCATCTAGGGTTGTTTTGGATTGTGTTCTTATGCAAGGTGGTAAGGTGATAGCTTACGCGTCCAGACAGCTCAAGGTTCATGTGAAGATTATCTCACTCATGACCTAGAGTTGGCAGCTGTGGTGTTTGCACTGAACTGTGTAGGCACTAATTGTATGAAGTGCATGTGGATTGTGTTCACAGACCACAACAGTCTCGAGTACGTGTTCACGCAGAGAAGAGTTAAATCTACATCAGCTGAGATGGTTGAGCTATTGAAGGACTATGATATGATGTCCACTACCATCCAGGTAGGCTAATGTTGTAGCTGATGCTTTGAGCAGGATGAGCATGGGAAGTACAGCTCACGTTGAGGATGCGAAGAAGGAGTTGGTGAAAGATGTACACAGACTGGCCAGACTAGGTGGTGAGGTTGGTTGACTCTACTAGTGGGGGGTGTTTCAGTTCATCCTAGTTATGAATCATCCTTCGTAGTTGAAGTCAAGCAGGGTCAGCATCTCGATCCTGTTGTTGATAGAGATGAAGGACTCATTGTTGATAAAGATGAATGAGTCTTTTGGTTTGGGAGGTGATGGTGTACTTGGTACCAGACAGGTTTTGTGTACCTGATGTGGATGATTGAGGACCAGGATTGTCGCAGAGGCCCATGGTTCCAGATATTCCATACATCCAGTTCCACCAAGATGTAATCATGATCTTAAGTGATTTATTGGTGGGATGGCATGAAGAAGGACATTGCAAGATATGTGGCCAAGTGTCCTAATTGTCAGCAGGTTAAGGCAGAACATCTTAAGCCTGGCGGCCTTCTCAGATTATTGAGGTTCCAACTTGGAAGTGGAAGGCATTAATATGGACTTCGTAGTTGGTCTTCCGAGGACTAGGAGACAGCATGACTCCATATGGGTTATTGTGGACAGGATGACTAAGTCTGCCCACCTTTATCCCTGTGAAGTATACTTACAGAGCCGAGGATTATGCGAGACTCTACATTGATGAGATTGTGAGATGGCATGGGATTCCCTTTGTCTATCATTTTAGATAGAGGAGCTCAGTTCACTTCACAATTTCTGGAGATCCTTCCAGAAGAGCTTAGGCACGCAGGTAAAAGCTTAGTACTGCCTTTCATCCTCAGACTGATGGGCAGGCAGAGCGCACCATTCAGACATTGAGGACATGTTGAGAGCATGTGTGATTGACTTCAGGGTAACTGGGATGACCATCTTCTTTGATAGAGTTCTTGTATAATAATAGTTATCACTCCAGCATTAGGATTGGCAACGTTTAGAGTCATTTTTATGGTAGAGGGTGTAGATCTCCAGTTGGGTGGTTCGAGGTTGGAGAGTCACTCATTTTGGTCCAGAGATCATTCATGAGGCCTTAGAGAAAGTCAGGGTGATTAGGGACGGTTATCTACTGCTTACAGTCGGCAGAAGTCATATGCAGATAACAGAAAACGACCCTTAGAGTTTGATGTTGGTGACCAGGTCTATTTGAAGATATCACCTATGAAGGGGGTGATGAGGTTTGGCAGGAAGGGGAAGTTGAGTCCGAGGTATGTTGGGCCATATGAGATCCTACAGCGTGTGGGTGAGGTGGCCTATGAGTTGGTATTTCCTGCGGAGCTAGCTTTTGTCCATTCAGTCTTTCATGTATCCATGTTAAGAAGTGCCTAGGTGATCCAGCATCGATTCTACCTGTGCAAGGGTAGCTGCTGGGGGCAATCAGGTTCCACCCCAGGCTCCAGCTGAAGGAGTGGCTACGCCGGTTAACCCACTGGGTTGACTGATGCGGAGGTGGGCATCTCTGGCCTAGATGGCACAGGCCATCACTATGCAGGCCCAGTCCATGACCCAGTCAACCACGAATGTTCAGAGGGAGAACCCACCGGTACGTAGCATGGGACAGGCTACGAGACTTACGAGGATGAATCCTCCTATTTTCACAGGGTCCAAGACTTCAGAGGATCCCCAGGAGTTCATGGATGAGGTACACAAGATTTTTGGTGGCCATGGGGCCACAAATACTGAGAAGGCTGAGCTGGCTTCCCTATCAGCTCAAGGATGTTGCACATACTTGGTGCAAGATGTGGCAGGATAGCTGAGCTTTGGGCGGAGTTCCGATCACTTGGGAGCTGTTTAAGACAGCATTCCTGGAGAGATTCTTCCCCAGGGAGATGAGGGAGGCCAAGGTTGAGGAGTTTATCAACCTTAAGCAGGGAGCAATGACAGTCAGGGAGTATTCCCTGAAGTTTGTTAAAATATCCAGGTATGCTACTTTCCCTTGTATTTAACAGCAGGGATGAGATGAATAATGAAGTTTGTTAAACTATCAAGGTATGCTACATCCCTTGTATCTAACAGCATGGATGAGATGAGCAGGTTCCTCACATAAATCACCGGAGATATGGAGGAGGAGTGTCGGTCTGCGATGCTCTACGATAACATGGACCTCTCCAGGTTGATGGTGCATGTCCAGCAGGTAGAGGACATCCGGAAGAAGAGGGGCGTACGTGATGCTAGGAGGCCTAAGACTCATGATCAGGCAGGTCCTATGAATAGAGGCAACATGAATAACTTTGGCATCCGTGAGCAGCCCAAATTTAAAAAGGGGCAACAGAGTTCAGGGAACTCTAACTTTCAGAGGAGTACAGCACCTAGAGGAGGCAGACCCGATCCCAAGAAGCGCAATGGAGGTGAGATGCAGCATCCCAGAAAGGACTGTGCTAAGTTTGTCCATGCTCACAGTGGAGAGTGCAAACAGGGCACTAATGCCTGCTTCGGTTGTGGTAAGAGCGGGCACATGGTTAAGGACTGCCCGCAGAACAAGGGTCAGGCTGGAGGTAATGCTCAGCCTAGGCCTAATCCACAGGGTGTAGCAGCCGATCCTCCTAAGAGGAACAGATTCTACGCCCTGAAGGGAAGGGAGGAGCAGGAGAAGTCCGCTGATGTGGTCACAGGTATGTTGTAAGTATTCTCAACTTCTGTTTATGCTTTACTTGATCCAGGGTCTACGCTTTCCTTTGTAAATCCTTTGCTTGCTCTCACTTTTGAGATATTTCCTGAAGTTTTGTATGATCCTATAGTGGTTAGTACACCCTTAGGAGAAAATGTGAGAGCTGATAGAGTGTACAAGGATTGCCCAATAGTTCTATGTGGTAGGACTATGTGTGCAGACTTGGTTGAGTTACATATGAACGATTTTGACATCATTCTTGGCATGGACTGGCTTCATAGTTGTTATGCTTGTCTGGATTGCCGTAGTAGGGTTGTGAGATTTCGTTTCCCTAATGAGGTAGAGCTGGTCTGGGAGGGGTACAACTCGAGTCGTCCTAATCCCTTAATTTTGAACCTTAAGGCCAATAAAATGATGTCCAATGAGTTATTGTGTCATCTTGTGAGTGTTAATGATTTAGATCATGACATTCCTTCCATAGACTCAGTGCCTGTAGTGAATGAGTTCCAAGATGTGTTTCCCGATGATTTGCCTGGAGTTCCTCCCCCTCGAGAGATTGACTTTGGTATCGACTTAGAACCCGATACTAAACCAATTTCAATTCCTCCTTACAGAATGGCTCCAGCTGAACTCAAAGAGTTGAAGCTGCAGTTAAAAGATCTCATTGATAAGGGTTTCATTCAGCCGAGCATATCCCGTTGGGGCGCTCCAGTGTTGTTTGTGAAAAAGAAGTATGGAACCCTTAGAATGTGTATCGATTATCGGCAGCTCAATAAAGTCACTATAAAGAATAAGTATCCACTTCCCACAATAGATGACTTGTTCGATCAGCTCCAAGGGTCTAGTTTCTTCTCTAAGATTGATCTTCGTTCAGGGTATCATCAGCTTAGGGTTAAGGATGGAGATATCCCAAAGAGAGTCTTTCGTACCCGTTATGGTCATTATGAGTTCTTAGTCATGTCATTTGGCCTCACTAATGCACCATCTTTATTTATGGACCTCATGAACCGAGTCTTCCGTGAATACCTTGATTCTTTCGTCATAGTATTCATTGATGACATCCTCATCTACTCTAGGACCAAGGAAGAGCATGAACAACATTTGAGACTAACCTTGCAGGTACTTGGACAACATCAGTTGTATGCCAAATTCAGCAAGTGTGAATTCTGGCTTAGATCAGTGACCTTCCTGGGTCATGTTGTGTCCGATCAGGGTGTGGAGGTGGACCCCAGGAAGACAGAGGTTGTGAAGAACTGGCCAAAACCTCTTACTCCTACCGATATCCGTAGCTTTTTGGGATTGGATGGTTACTACCGCAGATTCGTGGAGGGTTTTTCTTCCATTGCTGCCCCACTGACAGCTTTGACTAAGAAGAAAGCCAAGTTCGAATGGACGGAGACTTGTGAGAAGAGTTTCCAGGAGCTCAAAGACAGACTCACTTCAACCCCGGTGCTTACTTGGCCTAAGTGTGGTGAGAATTACATTGTTTATTGTTATGCATCTAGGGTTGGTTTGGATTGTGTTCTTATGCAAGGTGGTAAGGTGATAGCTTACGCGTCCAGACAGCTCAAGGTTCATGTGAAGAATTATCTCACTCATGACCTAGAGTTGGCAGCTGTGGTGTTTGCACTGAAGCTGTGTAGGCACTAATTGTATGAAGTGCATGTGGATGTGTTCACAGACCACAACAGTCTCGAGTACGTGTTCACGCAGAGAGAGTTAAATCTACATCAGCTGAGATGGTTAGAGCTATTGAAGGACTATGATATGAATGTCCACTACCATCCAGGTAAGGCTAATGTTGTAGCTGATGCTTTGAGCAGGATGAGCATGGGAAGTACAGCTCACGTTGAGGATGCGAAGAAGGAGTTGGTGAAAGATGTACACAGACTGGCCAGACTAGGTGTGAGGTTGGTTGACTCTACTAGTGGGGGGTGTTTCAGTTCATCCTAGTTATGAATCATCCTTCGTAGTTGAAGTCAAGCAGGGTCAGCATCTCGATCCTGTGTTGATAGAGCTGAAGGACTCATTGTTGATAAAGATGAATGAGTCTTTTGGTTTGGGAGGTGATGGTGTACTTAGGTACCAGAACAGGTTTTGTGTACCTGATGTGGATGATTTGAGGACCAGGATTGTCGCAGAGGCCCATGGTTCCAGATATTCCATACATCCAGGTTCCACCAAGATGTATCATGATCTTAAGTAGATTTATTGGTGGGATGGCATGAAGAAGGACATTGCAGAATATGTGGCCAAGTGTCCTAATTGTCAGCAGGTTAAGGCAGAACATCTTAAGCCTGGCGGCCTTACTCAGATTATTGAGGTTCCAACTTGGAAGTGGAAGGCCATTAATATGGACTTCGTAGTTGGTCTTCCGAGGACTAGGAGACAGCATGACTCCATATGGGTTATTGTGGACAGGATGACTAAGTCTGCCCACTTTATCCCTGTGAAGTATACTTACAGAGCCGAGGATTATGCGAGACTCTACATTGATGAGATTGTGAGATGGCATGGGATTCCTTTGTCTATCATTTTAGATAGAGGAGCTCAGTTCACTTCACATTTCTGGAGATCCTTCCAGAAGAGCTTAGGCACGCAGGTAAAGCTTAGTACTGCCTTTCATCCTCAGACTGATGGGCAGGCAGAGCGCACCATTCAGACATTGGAGGACATGTTGAGAGCATGTGTGATTGACTTCAGGGGTAACTGGGATGACCATCTTCCTTTGATAGAGTTCTTGTATAATAATAGTTATCACTCCAGCATTAGGATTGGCAACGTTTGAGTCATTGTATGGTAGGAGGTGTAGATCTCCAGTTGGGTGGTTCGAGGTTGGAGAGTCATCCATTTTGGGTCCAGAGATCATTCATGAGGCCTTAGAGAAAGTCAGGGTGATTAGGGACAGGTTGTCTACTGCTTACAGTCGGCAGAAGTCATATGCAGATAACAGAAAACGACCCTTAGAGTTTGATGTTGGTGACCAGGTCTATTTGAAGATATCACCTATGAAGGGGGTGATGAGGTTTGGCAGGAAGGGGAAGTTGAGTCCGAGGTATGTTGGGCCATATGAGATCCTACAGCGTGTGGGTGAGGTGGCCTATGAGTTGGCATTTCCTGCGGAGCTAGCTTTTGTCCATTCAGTCTTTCATGTATCCATGTTAAAGAAGTGCCTAGGTGATCCAGCATCGATTCTACCTGTGGAAGGTTTGGGGGTTGATGGAGACTTGTCCTATGAGGAGGTACCTGTTGAGATCTTAGACAGACAGGTCAAGCGGCTGAGGAACAAGGAGATTGCCACAGTGAAGGTATTATGGAGGAATCATCTTGTTGAGGGTGCTACGTGGGAGGCCGAGGCCGATATGAGATCCCTCTACCCTCATCTTTTCAGCTCTTGAGGTTAGACTTCCTACTTTTAAGTCTAAGTTTCCTTATCTATCCATTCTTTGTTGTTATTGCTTGTTTGTGAATAGTAATTATGTTGTGATCTAACTGGCATTACGCTAGATAGTTAGTAGTGTCATTCGGGGATGAATGTTCCTAAGGGGGGGATAATGTAACAACCCTAAAAAATGAATATGCTAAGTAATGTTTAGTGTGTTTAGCATGCCTACGATTAGACCGGGTTCACACGGATTGATGCGCGTAAAACCAGACCTCTGAACCCTTGCGACCTCCAAGCCAACTAACTTGGGGAGTTAGTTGAGCTAGGAAAGGTTGGGTCCAGCCATGTAGTACTCTCGAATACGAAGATTTACTCGAATGAGTCTTTAACGGACTTAAAAAGGGAAAATCTTAGGTTTGGAGGGTCTAGGGGTAAAATGATCTTTTTCCAGGCTAAGCGTAGTACCGTAATTACCCTAAATATGTAATTAATTATTTAATTAATAAGATGGAGGGGCATTTTAGGGACAGAGGGCCGAAAATTGGCCTTTGAGGCAAAATCTTGCTCCACCTGGTTTCGAACCTAGGTGGGAGCAATGAATTAATGTGATTTTTTTAATTGGTGAATTAATTTAATAAATTAATAATTAATGACTGATTTAAGAAAAAGGAAAATCAGATTTTTCTTATTAATTATTAATTATTTATTAATTAATGTGTTTTATTTGACTAAGTCTCCTAGTTGACTAAGTCTAAACTACTTCACCTCTTTTAACTCTCTCTCACGCTCATCTCTCTCACGTCTCTCTCATTCTATTTTCTTTCACATTTTGTCTCTGCCTAAACAACTACAAGAACAGAAATTTTATTAAAGTTCTTCACGCTTGAAGAACTCACACGAAAATATAAGAAAACAAGCTAAGTGAAGACGTTAGGCAAAAAGGGGAGATTTCCGTCGAGTTTGGTGTTGAAGTTGAGGGGATTTGGATGTGATTTTTAGAGAAGGTTTTGGGCAGTAATTCAAGGTTTGAACTACATAAAAGGTATGGGTTTTCTTACTCTTGGTACCTTTCCCTAGAGAACCCTAGGATTCAGTCGATTCTAATCCGAAAACTAGGATTGTTTCCTCGTTGCATGTCCCTGTCACTAGCTCCTATTGATGGTTGTAGGTTGGTATGTCTTATGGTAGATATTAGGCATGTAATGTATTTTCATGATGAATATGTTCATGAATGTGTGTTTGGAGTCGTACTAATGATAACCTATGCTTTTCGAAGATATGTGTTTATGTGTGTGCAATATGTAGTCATGACTTTGAACACGGATTGAAGTATGAAAATGACTTGTTTTATGGTTGTATTTGACGTGCACAACCTTATATAAATCGTGATGCTCATATAAAGTGTAATGTGGCTGATTTGAGTGAAAAACTATTAGCTAAATGATTCACGAAATGCCCTAAGAATTAACTCTAAATGTTGATGAAAAGAAGCTGAAAAATGTATCTCAAATTTCCAGCACCTTGTTGGTTAATTTCAGCTAAGTAAAGTTGTTTAATAAGCTTTGAAAAATGAAGAAAAATAAGTGAGGTCACTGAGGATCAAGCCCGTGACCTCACCATGTTAAAAATAAGTGAAATAAGGTGAGAAAAAGGGAATGTGGCGTGTGGGATTCGAACCAGTGACCTTGACCAAAAATGAAGTACACAAAAAAAAATTAAAATAAGAAATGAGAGGAGTGGGATTCGAACCCACCACCTCTCAGTCAGATTTAAGGGAAAGTTAAAAGAAAAATAAAAGGTTAAGGTGTGTGGGAATCGAACCCACGACCTCTAGGCAGAAAAAAGGGGATTTTAGGAGAGAAATTAAAGTGGGGCTGCGGGGGTTCGAACCCACACCCCCTCGGCCAAAAAGGAGAAAAATTAACGAAAAGAAAATAAAAAGTAAATGAGGTTGTGGGGGTTCGATCCCACATCCTCTCAGTCCCAATGAACGAAAAATGAAGAGAGAAATTAAGGAAAATAAAATGAAGGCGTTGGGGCTCGATCTTGGGTCCCCAAGCCGTGTGGATCAAACCAAAATAAATCAAAATGTAAGTGTTTTCCAAGGGATTCGAAATCGGGTTCCCCTGCCCAAATTCCGTATTGATACATAAGTCATACGTGAATAAATGTTCAAAATAATGTTGCCTACATAGATCGAAATCGAGATCTTGTCATACTTACAAGATGTATAAGTCTTGTACCACATAATCTTAGGAAGATATGGATCACTTAAACGAACTATGAATGAAGCCTCATGGCTTGTATGTATAGACCCATAAGTCTAGCATACGTTTAAAGTAAGTGAACCTAAGATGTGTGTAACGAAATGATGAAACCCTAGAAGGGTCAAGTAAGAGTGTGAAACACACTAAATGGCCAAGTGCATTGGCATACGATGAAATGAACATTCACGTAAAAAGGGGTGAGTAATATGAAGAGCAAATGTGCTAGAAGTAAAGAATGTGGTGACAACATGATAAGAGGCTAATGTGAAAGATGAGAGCAATCTCAAATGAGCCTAAGTAAATATTACCAAAACGTACTCACCTATGAGAGTGTAAAGTTAATGAAGTGACAAGTCTTTATGAACACTCTAATGAAAGTATTGAGATTAATGTGTACTGAATACTAATGATGAGATGAGAAATCATTTAATGAGCTATGATGTCCTCATACTAGAAGTCAACTTCCATGACGTATGAGTTGAATGTAATGGAACTTTATACTGTGCATCAATAGGCTAGCTATGAGCGGTGATGCCTTCTTTCGGGAAGGGCGGAGGTTCACGTAACTCTCATGAGATGAGACTGTCCGGCATTTCGGGTATGGGTCTCCTTATTTCTCCTAGTCTTTGAACCTATACTGCCAATATAGGGATCTAGCAGGGTTCAATCCCTTATATACGCTAGTCTGTTTTGGGTCACTTTGGCCGGTGATTCCACCTCTTTTCGGTGTAGGGCAGACACTGGATTTCATGATGCTCACATGATCTATGTCGGTTAAAGTTAAAGTTCCCAAAGAATGAATGAGGCCAGCCTCTAATGATGCACATAATAAAATGAACGATAGCAAAGGTATTAGAATAGGATAATCAAGAGGTGAGCTAGACTCAAGTAATGACACTAGGTTATTCTTGATCATTGCACTGCAAACCCGATGAGAGTCTTAAACTAATCCTAGGTATGGCTAGTGTTTACACTAGCTTATGAATGAATAAAGCAGACTCTGTGTTTGATAAAGAAGGCTTCCTAGTTGAGGTCCCATATGTTGAGCCCTCATTTTGGGAAGTCTTAATGTTAAGTCCATGATTTCGAGGTCTCATGGCATATGAACGAATGATATGAAAGATGTTATGTGCTATATGCAATATGTTATGTGCTATGTGTAAGATGTTATGTGTTGTGTGCAATATGATACGTATGATGATGCATGTTACTCTCATGGTATGACTTTCCTAATCCAATTTGGCAAGTCCACTGACTTTCCTAATCTAATTTTGGCAGGTCCACTAACTTTTCTAATCCAAATTTGGCAAGTCTACTGACTTGACTTTCCATAATCATGTTGTTAGGGAAGAGCTATTCTTACTCATGCATGTCCTTGGTGTGTGCTTGCATATATCCATACTTAGTACAAGTATGTACTAATGCCATACAACTCTACGTTTTTAGGTGCAGGCATAGGTGGACGTAAGAGCTCACGGTATGGCGTTGCAGCTATCCGGACTTGGAGCTTTCATCCGGATTTGGTAGGCCCTCATGCTTTCGAGGATGTCTACTTATCTAGATTAGATGTAGGCTTTAGCTAGTGGAGCATGTTCCACTAGTGTTTCTTTCCCGTTTTATTTCAGACATTGTATTGGTGCCATTTTGGCAAGTATACACTTAAAGCAGTATTGAACTATTTCTTTCAGTTGATGATCTTAATGTTAGATGGTTGATTGTGAACGTTTATGAATTTAAGTAGAATGTCTTATATGAATGTTAAGGAACAAAAAGTACAACTTTTCCGCTAAAATTAACCTAGATGAAGTAACGATGACGTATGTAGGCTTGTCTGCGACCTCTGAGAGGTCAACGACGCCGGTCTCGTCTGGGGTCTAGATTCTGGTCGTGACATAGAATTATGAGAGTTGGGTTAGTTTAATTAGGTTTGGGGATTTATATAAGTCATTAACTAACTTAATTAAACCTCCCTTAACCACTAACAAATTAACTAACCATCTAATTAATTTATTGGACTAACTTAAAAACCAGGCAGTAAACAGGGACCCTGACCTACAGGTCGTAGGTCAGTCGACGGTGCCTTGGACCAACCGTCCTGCACAACCGTAGTTTTGGTCAGAGAGTGTCCAAAATGGACCCTTTGCCAAAATGTCTAAGTGACCATCAACGGTGGAAATCGACGCCCCGTCGATTGGACCATGCCTCGTAGCCTACCATCCGTTGATGGCTACTGTCACAAGACAACTTTTAGCCAAAAAGCAATGGTCCTCCTCAAGCACCCTATGGTTGGTACTTGGGCTGTTGTACAAAGACGTTTCGACTATAAACCAACTCTAATACGTATTATACACCTTACTACCAAATTAAGTCGAATTCCGACTCCTAAAACCTTGTCAAATAGGCTAAGACACACTAGCACCTCTTGAACTAGTTTCCGAACGTCATGGACGTTTCTTGATGCTTTGATTCTAAAACTTTCTAAATGACCTATATAAATTATATTTGACCTTAAAACATTTTTACAACTCTTCGAATCTCATGTTAAGATCTAGATTAGGCTTTATACTTTCGGTGTATTACATTATCCTCACTTAGGAACAGTCGTCCCCGAATGACACTAAAATACTTTGGAAGGAACGAATAGACTCAAGACTAGAAGCCCAACCAACAACAACATATCAAAACATGAGGTTTAGTTAAAATCAACATAATGCAACTGAAAACATCATTTTTAAACTAATAAGAGTTCAACCTTCACTACCTGCGTATTCACTTATGCGAAAACTTTCTTCAACACATATCACCATGCTCAATACAACTCATGAAGACACAACATACCAAAATACACCACATAAGTTCAAATCAAGTAAAATAGCTTTTTTTTAAAAACTTTCACTTCTATAGGCATAGTTCCTTGTAAATCATAGTAACATAACATATATTTTAATTTTTTACCAAAATCAACGCAACTTCAAATAAACTCATTATTTTCAATATAAATAGGAACAACTAACTTTAGTTGTCAAATAGATGAGGGTAACGGGACTTCATGTCAGCCTTGGCCTTTTATGTTGCACCCTCAACTAGGTGGTTCTTCCATAACACCTTCACGGAAGCCACCACCTTGTTCCTTAACTTCTTTACTTGTCTATCAAGGATTTCAAATGGAACCTCCTCATATGAGGGTTCTCTTGCACACCTAAACCCTCAATAGGAAGAATGGACTCGGGATCACCGATACACTTCTTAATCATGAAGACATGGAACACCGGATGAACCGCAACCAATTCACTAGGTAACCTCAACTCATATGCAACCTTTCCAACCCTTTGAAAAATTTCATAAGGACCCACGTAACAAGGACTCAACTTTCCTTTCTTTCCAAATCTCACCACCCCTTTCATAGGTGAAATTTTTAGATACACCTTATCGCCTTCTTCAAACTCTAAGTCTCTTCTCCTATGGTCGTCATAAGAATCTTGCCGTCTATAGGCTATTTTCAAGCAATTGCTTATTATATGAACTTTATCCAAAGTCTTATAAATTAATTCGGGACCCAAAAGTGAAGAATCGCCCACTTCAAACCATCCAATTGGAAAGATACATCTCCTACCATACAAGGCCTCAAAAGGAGCCACAGATATAGATGAATGGTAACTATTGTTGTAGGAAAACTCAACCAAAGGCAAATGTTTTTGCCAATTTACCTTGAAGTCAATTATACAAGCTCTAAGCATATCCTCAAGGGTTTGAATAGTGTGCTCCGACTGTTCATTTGGGGATGAAAAGCGGTGCTTAGCTTCACCTTGGTACCCAACCCTTTTTTGAATGACCTCCTAAACCTAGATGTGAATTGTGCACCCCTATCCGATATGATGGATAACAGAATACCATGGCGAAACACAATATCATTTATGAAGATCCTTGCATAATCCTCCGCCGAGTATGTGGACTTGACGGAAATAAACTGAACAAATTTAGTTAATCTATCCACCACCACCCATATGGAGTCATGTTGCTTTTGTGTCCAAGGCAAACCTACCACGAAATCCATATTAATATCTTCCCACTTCCAAGTGGGAACTTGGATTTCTTGAAGTAAACCACCCGGCTTTTGGGGTCGGCTTTCACTTGTTGGCAATTTGGACATTTTGCAACAAATTTCGCTATGTCCCCTTTTTAATCCTTCCCACCAAAACACTTCTCTAAGGTCATGATACATCTTTGTAGAACCCGGATGAATGGAATAACGGGAACCATGAGCTTCCTCAAGAATCTGGATTCTCAAGTCATCAATATTAGGCACACACAACCTTCCTTGATACCTCAAGACACTATCCCCCCTAAGGAGAATGACTCATTAAGCTTACCAATAACCGACTCTTTCAACTCCATCAATGGTTGATCAAGGTGTTGCTTAGACTTCACCTCAACCACCAAAGATTATTCGGAGTTATGATGGACCATAAAACCACCATTTGGAGAATCTTCCAATCTAACACCCAAACGAGCCAACCTATGAACATCTTTCACTAGGTATTTCTTTGCTTCTTCTACATTGAGACACACTACCCATGGTCATACGACTTAGAGCATCTGCAACCACATTGGTTTTTCTGGGGTGGTAGAGAACACTAATATCGTAATCTTTCAACAATTCCAACCACCTTCTTTGCCGGAGATTCAACTCCTTTTGAGTGAACACATATTGAAGACTTTTGTTGTCGGTATACACATCAACATGGACACCATACAAATAATGCCTCCATATTTTCAAGGCAAATACCACGGCCTCTAACTCAAGATCATGAGTTAGATAATTCTTCTCATGTACCTTAAGCTGTCTAGAAGCATAAGCTACTACTTTCCTATGTTGCATAAGGACACATCCTAATCCCACTCGGGATGCACCACAATATACAATGAAGCCCATGGTACCCTACGATAATGTCAACACCGGAGCGGAGGTAAACCTCTCTTTCAAGATTTGGAAGTTTCTTTCACATGCCTCCGCCCACTCAAATTTCATACTCTTTAGGGTCAAAGTAGTCAAAGGAGATGCAATGGACGCAAAACCATCCACAAATATCATATAATATTTCGCTAGAACCAAAAAACTTCTAATGTCGATTGGAGTCAATGGTCTAGGCCAATTCTTGACCGCCTCAATTTTCCATGAATCTACCTCAACCCCTCAATAGAGATGATATTACCAAGAAACGCCACCGACCTCAACTAAAACTCACATTTGCTATACTTGACAAATAGTTGATTGTCATTAAGCACTTGTAACACCACCCTTAAATGGTCCATGTGTTCACCCTCATTTTTCGAATATACCAAGATGTCGTCAATGAAGACAATGAAAAATGAATCTAGGTAACTTCGAAACACCCTATTCATGAGGTCCATAAATGCCGCCGGGGTAGTAGTGAGACCAAAGGACATTACTAGAAACTCATAGTGACCATATCTAGTCTGAAATGCCATTTTTGGTATATCCTCACCCTCACCCTAAGTTGGTGATATCCCGATCTCAAGTCAATCTTAGAGAAGTAGCTTGACCCTTGGAGTTGATCAAACAAGCCGTCAATCCGAGGGAGAGGATACTTGTTCTTAAGAGTGGCTTTATTGAGTTGGCGATAACTAATGCACATTCTAAGGGACCCATCCTTCTTCTTCACAAACAATACCTGAGCACCCCATGGAGAAATACTAGGTCTAATGAAGCCTTTTTCTAGTAAGTCCTTGAGTTGAGCCTTCAACTATTTCAATTCGGCCAAATCCATCTGATAAGGAGAAATTAAAATGGGGTTGGTATCTGGTAGCAAGTCAATACCGAAATCAATTTCCCGTTCGGGAGCGATTCCGGGAAGATCATTAGGAAAGACCTCCAAAAAATCCCTCAGTACGGGGAATAAATCAATGGGAGGATTTTCGGAGTCTAAATCTTTGACTCTTACGATATGGTATAGACACCTTTTGGAGATCATTTTACAAGCCTTAAGACAAGAGATAATACAACCTCTAGGAATAGAATTTTCCCCCTTCCACTCTAAGACGGGTTCATTTGGAAAATTGAACTTGACAATTCTTGTTCTACAATCAATGGAATCAAAACAATCATGCAACCAATCCATCCCCAAAATGACATCAAAATCGACCATATCATGTTTTACTAATTCAACATTAGTAACTCTATTGGGCAATATTATAGGACAATTTCTATAAACCCTTTTTGCAACCACCGACTCACCTACCAGGATAGTTACCATGAAAGGTTCATTTAGAATATCGGGCAAAATATCAAACTTCCTAGCTATAAAGGGAGTAACAAAAGATAAGGTAGCACCCGGATCAAGTAAAACATAGACATCAATAGAGAAGACTTGTAACATACCGGTCACCACATCAGGAGAACTCTCTTATTCACCCCTAGAGCGAAGTGCATAAAAGCAATTCTTCTTTGGATCATCCACATTAGAAACACTAGCTTGAGCGTACCCGCTACCTTTCTATTTCCCCTTAAAATTAGGGAAATCCCTAACCTTGTGGCCGTTGTTGCCACACCCAAAGCAATTTTCCGTTCCAACAAGGCAATCACCATAATGCTTCTTGCCACACTTTCCACAAGTTGGCTTCTTGCTTGGTGAGCTAGTACGTCTTCCCTTTTGAGGCTTAGGGTTAGACACCTTATCATAACAAGCGTTGGGAAATTTGGAAGGAACTTGATTAGAAAACCTCTTCTTGATCTTAGGCTTGTCTTGAATGTCAAGCCTACCCTTAGAAGAACCACCTTCATAAGACTTTGCCTTCTTGGCCTCCCTACTCTTTCTCCTTAGACTACTATCTTCCACTTGTTGAACATGAACCATGAGACGAGAGATATTCATATTATCATGCAGCATAGCCGAACGACATTCTTCAACCAAGTCATCGGACACTCCCGTAAGGAAATGACTCACCTCATCCCTGGGGTTTGACACCAAGGATGGAACATACTTTGACAACTTAGTCAATTTCAAGGAATAGTCAAGTACACTCATACCTCCTCGACGAAGTTTGATGAATTATTCCACATTAGCTTCCCTCAACTCTGTAGGAAAGAACCTATCAAGGGAAGCCCTCTTGAGGATCTCCCAAGTCACCGAACACCCCTTAGTGCCCTATTATCCCTCCATTGCACGTACCAAGTTTGGGCCACATCTTTGAGTTTATACGTCACCAACTCGGCTTTTTCAATTGATGTCACACCCTTAGTATAGAGAATCTTATAGACCTCATCGAGGAAATCTTTAGGGTCCTTGTCCAAACTTGACCAAAAGAACATAGGTGGACTCATTCTAGTAAACTATCTCAAACGAGAAGCGATAGTGTTAGCATGTTGAGGCACTCAAGGTCTAACCTTTCTATTCACTTGGGCCATCATAGCTTGGACTTGGGAAGTAACGACATTATCTTGAGAGGTCATGTCTTGAGCCAAATTGAGAAAAACCACCCTTATCTCTCTATCGGTCATCGGTGGACGAGCAATCGGAACTTGATCACCCATAGCAACTTATTCAAGTAGAGGAACTTGGTTGTCTTGTGGTGGAACTTGGTTGTCTTGATCTCCCACATTAGCCATTTCTTCCTCGGCCCTTCTAGAAGCTGCTTTTTGAGAATTCATACATATAACCACAATACAAGGTTTAGGTGAAAGCACATAATAAGACTCTAGAGGCACGACATAGGAATACAAGAAGATGAGAGTTTCTAAGCATAACATAGTCTCTTATTCATAAGTATGGCGCGCTTCACAATTATGAATAAGAATTTACATAGACGCGGTTTAATGAGACATTTTTTCTAGGGATATTCAACCTCATGCTCTGATACCAAGTTTGTGACATCCGGGAAGTACCCCTAGACGTAACCGGCGTCGTCGTCCTTGGAGAGGACTAAGGCTAGCATCTTAGCATTCATCATTACGTTCATAGGTTAATAAGTGCAGAAAATTTAAAACTTTTCATCTAATACTACTTCATGAGGTTTACTTAGACATCTCACTTACACATAATATATTTATATTGAGTATACATAGACCCTTCGTATAAGAAGATTACATAGTCTTCTACTTTTATGCCACATATAGACAACATACATAATATAGTCTTAAAAGGGATGTCTCATACTAACCATCTAAACGGAGTCAAAACAATATGGGCAAAGCCCTTACACAAATGTAGAAATGTCACATAGGGCTTACAACAATATCTTGAAAACACATGAATGAAATGATTGTCTTTAGACTATAACAAAGAACCATAGCTAGAGTAATAACAAGGCATCATCCTCGGACTTGAGGACATACCCATACTTGGAGAAATGATCCAAGCCTTCCTTCAAAGTAGTCACGAACCTTCAATGACTGGAACCTAAAATATTGGGGGAAAAGGGAGAAAGGGGGTTAGCACATCACTTGTACTATGTATGGAATCATATGCACATATAACATAGAAATTATGACAAAAAGGGACATCTATTCAAAAGCATGCAAAGTTACTTTGGAAATACCATATGCACGTTAAAGAACCAATACAAGTCAATAAGAACCTACTACTTAAGTCAAGACCATGTACATCACAAGACCAAAAATACTAAGTCTAGTCAAGTCATCATGCATATCAACATAATTGAGCACATAATCAAGATAACTCTATCATCAAGTTATAATATCAACAAGCATGCAAAAGAGTTCATAAAATCATAACATAAGCAAGACCATCACTCATACACCCCCATTAAGTCCACTAGTGCAATGACTAAGTAAGGCCCCATAACCTCACTCAACCAAGTAAACCCAACAAGAACTATAAACAATGCCCACTTCACATACTATATCATGAAGAGTAAACAACATTATACTTTAAAAATATAGACCAACCACATGTTCATAAGTGAAACCAATATCACATAGTGTCATTACCATGTTAGATCAACATATACATATCATTTACATTTATAAGCATATAAACACATAAGAACATCTTTATAAGACTTCCCTTAGGGCAAACTAGAGCAATGTATAGGTAGAGTCCCATACCCTTACCTAGACTAATCCAAACTCCTTAGCTAATACTATTTAGAGTTCACTTTATTACTTCATTTTACCTTTTGGGAACATCTTGCCTTAACCGACATAAACCACATGAGCGAATGTGGAATCCGGTGTCATAGAACCCTACACCAAAACAAGGTGGACTACTTGCCAAGGTAGTACCAAAACATAAACATAGAATCTATGTGGATCCATTAGCTAGCATTCCTATGGAGGCAACATAGTTCAAGAACTAGGAGATGTAGTTGGGACCCTCTTTATGCTACATGCATTATAGTCTCCAATCTTATGAGTACATTAGTACCCTACCTTCCCTATGTGGGAAGGGACACTCCTCACTTCTATTTCACTCAGTGCTAAGCTATAGTCCCTTTTGAAATGTCTTTCATTAATAATCATAACTTAGTTTAGGTCATAGGGTCTACCCCTTATATAGTCATCATCATAGATCAGTAGGAATTGTCATGAGTATTGTCCTTTCATCACAATTCACACATGTGAGGTTAGCACATTTACATAATCACATTATGACAAGGAACATATGCAAATTCATTACCACCCTTATGTTATTACATCCTAGCCAACAACTCACGATTAATAACCCAAGACATTTC
Organism: Solanum lycopersicoides; assembly: GCA_022817965.1. Classification (NCBI taxonomy): domain Eukaryota; kingdom Viridiplantae; phylum Streptophyta; class Magnoliopsida; order Solanales; family Solanaceae; genus Solanum; species Solanum lycopersicoides. Next base: position 22,277,475 of record CM040621.1, read on the forward strand.
AATTAAACATCATGCCAACCCTAATCAATCTCATCATAAGGTATACTTCAATATAACTTCATCACTAAACACAAGTAATCATAATTGAAGTAAGGGATTGAGATCAGAAGACTTACCCCATCTCCTTCACAAGCCATCATTCAAGGTTTTAACATCAACCATCCAATTAAACCCAACAATTGGTGCAATATCATCAGACAATAGTAATTAACACAATAATGAAGTCAATTCAATCACTATACGACAATTCATCACTAGTTTATAACTTAGGGTTAGGGACTCAGGTCAAATTCATGATCTACTTCACAAACTAGGCTAATTAATTTAGAACTAGCATAATTGAATCATAATGCCTCATAATCATCTAAATAAACCATAAACAAAGCAATTTAGAAGATCAAATTCTTAATAGAAGAAAACCCACTTGAAACTCCTCTTTTTGAAATCATTTTGGAGGAACCCTTTGGGGGAAGGAATCCCAAAGGCGAAAGTAATCCGATACCTTGTTAATTTATGGAGATTTATGGAGGAAACTTTACTTCTTGCTTCCCTAGAACCCATCTTGACCTTGGTCTTCTATGGAGTTTCTTTGAGCGAGAGAAACTAGAAAGAAGGAAGAGCAATTAGGTTTTGGGAATTATGGGAGTTGGGTTAGCTTAATTAGGTTTGGGGCATTATATAATTCATTAACTAACTTAAGTAGACCTCCCTTAACCCTTCAATAATTAACTAATAACCTAATTAATTAATTGGACTAACATAAAACTTGGCAGTAAACAGGACCCTGACCTACGAGACCCCGACCTATGGGCCGTAGGTCAGTCGATGGTGCCTTGGACCAACCGTCCTGCACAATCGTAATTTTAGTTAGAGAGTGTCCACAATGGAGCCTTTGCCAAAATTTCTAAGTGACCATCGACGGTGGAAATCAAAACCCCATCGATTGGACCACAACTCGTAGCCGCCATTCATCGATGGCTAATGTCTCAAGACAACTTTTAGCCAAAAAGCAAGGTCCTCCTCAAGGACCCTTCTGTTGGTCCATGGGGAGTTGTACCCGTACGTTTAGACTATAATACAATTCTAATACGTATTAAACACCTTACTACCAAATTCTATCGAATTCCGACTCCTAAAACTTTGTCAATAGGCTAAGGCACACTAGAACCTCTTGAACTAGTTTGCGGACGTCATGGACGTTTCTTGACTCTTTGATTCTAAAACTTCCTAAATAACTTGTATACATTATATTTGATCTTAAAACAGTGTTACAACTCTTAGACACTCATGTTAAGCTCTAGATTATTCTTTAGACTTTCAGTGTATTATAGTTTAGTTAATTTAATTCGCGGGAGTCATCCGGTAAGGAGCGATTCAAATTGGCTTCGTATTTGGCAACAAATCTATGCCGAAGTCGATTTCCCGTTCGGGAGGAATTCTGGTCAATTCATCGGGGAAGACATTCAGAAAATCCTTCACTACGGGTACCAACTCTAAAGGGAAGCCTCGAACTCAAGGTCCTTGACCCTCACAATATGGTAGAGACATCCATTAGAAATTATCTTACAAGATTTTAGACACGAAATGATTTGACCTCTAGGGATTGTGTTTTCCCCCTTCCATTCTAAGACGGGTTCACTAGGAAATTAGAATTTAACTACCCTTGTTCTACAATCAAAAGAAGCAAACAATCGTGTAACCAATTCATCCCCAATATGACATCAAAGTCCAACATATGAAGTTCAATCAAATCGATCAATGTAAGTTTATTGGAAAACAATATGGGACAACTCCTATAGACTCTTTTAGCAACAACAGATCACCCACCGGGGTAGTAACCAAAAAAGGTTCAACTAAGACATCGGGTAGAACATCAAACTTCTTAGTTACGAATGGAGTTACAAAAGATAAAGTAGCACCGGGATATTGTAAAGTATAGACATTAATTGAAAATACTTTCAACATACCGGTAATAACATCGGGAGAATCCTCTAGATCACCCCTAGAGAAGAGAGAATAGAAGTGGTTCTTCTTAGAGCATCGGGAGTAGGACCGCTTGCTTGTTCTTGATTACTCTCCCTTACTAAAGCCTTGGCCATCGGACAATCCTTCATCTTATGGCCACACTTTTAACAACCATAACAATTTCTCATTCCAACTAGACATTCACCCATATGTCTTTCCACATTTGGCACAAGTAGGTTTCTCACTTAGTGAATTTCCACCTCTTCACCCTTGGGACCTAGGGTTAAACACCCTATCCTTTCTAGCCTTGGGTAATTTAGAAGGAACATGGTTGGAGAATCTCTTCTTGAAATTAGGTTTGTCTGTAATTTCCAAGTTACCCTTAGAAGTACCTCCTTCATAGGACCTTGCCCGCTTAGCCTCCCTATTCTTCCTCTTAAGCCTACTCCCCTCACTTGTTGAGCATGCACAATCAAACGAGAAATGTCCATGTTGTCATGAAGCATCGCCGAAGACACTCTTCCACAAGATCATCAGACAATCCCATCACAAAACGGTTCATTTCATCTCTAGGATTGAACACCTAATAGGAGGCATACTTAGACAACTTAGTGAATTTCAAAGAGTATTCTAACACAATCATACATCCTTGACAAAGGTTGATGAACTCTTCCACTGTTTCCTCTCTTTTCTCTCTTGGGAAGAACCTATCAATAAATGCCCTCCTAAAGACTTCCCAACTTATGGGACCCGCTCTCAAAGCCCTATTGTCTTTCCATTGAGTGTACCAAGTTTGAGCCACATCTTTAAGTTGATAAGAGGCTAGATTAGCCTTCTCATTTGAACTCACTCACATAGCATACAAGATCTTGTAAACCTCATCAAGAATGTCTTGGTGTTCTTCATTAACCTTGGACCCAAAGAACATTGGATGGTCCATCCTTGTAAAATTCGCTCAATCTAGAAGCCATGGTACTAGAATGTTGGTTCACACGGGGTCCCACTTCCCGATTTGCTTGAGCCGTCATAGCTTGAGCTTGAGTAGTTACGCCTTGTGCTTGAGTAGTCATGGATTGAGCTAAGCTTAGGAAAGCAGCCCTTATTTCTCCATCTGTCATGGACGGAGGAATTGCCGGAACATGATCACCTTGTGGAGATTGTTATTGAGGAGGAGATTTTTTGTCTTGGGGAAAAACTCCCACATTAGCAATCTCCTCTTCAACTCTTCTTACGGCTGCCCTTCTAGTAGTCATAGCCTATAACCACAAGAGAAGGATTAGAAGAAAAGGACACATAGAGTTAATACTCTAGAGACACGACTTCAAGAATACCTAAGAGGTGACAATTTCCAAAGCATCACATATCGTCTCATTCATAATTGTGGCGCGCTTGACAATCATAAAAAAGACTCTATGTAGACGTGATTTTGCGAGACATTCATTCCTAAGATTTTTCAACTTCATGCTGTGATACCAAGTTTGTCACGACCGAGGAGCTCACCCTAGCCATAACTGGTGTCTTCGTCCTCTTAGAGGCCTTAGAATAGCCCTCAGCATACATCATTGAATATCATAGATATGTAAAATGCTGAAAAATTAAAACTTTTCATATAAAGTTTAATTAGACTTCTAATTTACATATATGAAGTTTACATACACTTCTCATTTAACAAAATAGTCTACTATTGTCTCACACATAACCATCTATCATAGGAGTACAAGATTTGGGACATAGCCCTTACATCATTACAATAAAGTCTCATAAGAGAATACAACATAGTATTTACAATATAGGAATTCAACAATGTCTTATAGACTAATCAAATGGCATAGCTATAATATTAGGTTTCATCCTCGAACATAAGGACTCACCAATAACTTGGAAACTATCCAAGTCTTCCTTGAAAATGGCCTTGAAGCTCTTCAATGGCCCGAACCTACATTATTATAGAAATAGAAGAAATATGGGTTAGTACCAACCACATGTACTAAGTATGGAAACATGTGCACGTAAAACCATTTAACATGCACAAAGGGACATTTTTCTTTAAAAACATGCTTGGTTACTTTAAAAGCCTTTATGCACACACAAGAGTAACACAAGTCCATAATCATATTAAGGTTAACACATAGTCATACTCATGTACATGAATAACATCATAATACATCCATAAGAACCACTTCATATCCTTAGAGTTCATTTCATCAAAACATCACAAGATCCTTACTCACAATCCCTATCCATGCTAACTAGTGTAATGCTCATGTGAAACCCCATAACCCCATATAAACTAAGTCAACTAGTAAAGAGACCATAAGAAATGCCTTTACATCATATAACATCACTTCATGCATAGTTATCATCATACATAGCAATTTAGACCAATATCATGTTCATCAAATGAAATCAACATCATATAAGATCAACATCATATAAAGCCAACACTTAGCAGTTCATTCATAACATAATTACATAAGAACATCCTTCATAGGACTCTCTTCAAGGACCACTTGTGCAATGCATAGGTAAAGTCTCTTACCATTACCTACACTAAGTAGTCCCATTAAGTCACCCTAGTTAGTGTCCATCTTTATTATTTTCATTCATTCATTTTACTTTTGAGAATATACGCCATAACCGACAATAGACCATGTGAGCTATACTTGAAATCCGGTGTCATAGAAACCCTACACCGAAAGAAGGTGCTCTATTTGCCAAGGTAGAACCATAAATCTACATAGAATTTAGGTGGATCCACTAGCTAGTCTTCCTATGGGGACACATAGTTATGGAACTAGGAGATATGTATTGAAACTCTTTTATGCTAACTCACATTATATTCTCCATCTCATAAGAACAATGGTGAACCTACCTTCCCTTTTGGGAAGGGACACCTCTTATAGCTAGTTCACTCGGTGCTAAGGTAAATTCCTTTTTTGAAGTTTCTTTAAGCCTTTCTTAACATCAATACTTAATATAGGTCATAGGAGACTAACCCCTTGTATAATCATGTCATTAGCTCATTAGTTCTAGGATAAGAACATCCTTTCATCACTAAACAATAGTCATGTGAGAAACATCATATCATAATCATAGTAATAGATTGCACAAGAGAAATCACCTTCAGCCCCTTATACAAACACATCTATCATCATATCACATCTATCATATTCATTACATATTCATACATCCATAAATTCATCATTCATACTTCAATTGAACAACATTATCAAGAATAAACCATCATTGTATCAATAAAGTGTTCATAACCTTTGAGAATCTTACCAATACCTTCCGAGAATCTCCTTCAAGACTTCACCACCAATTCCACAATATTCATCTATCAACTCACTCATCATCATCATATAATAGTAATTTGTTCTATAAATAAATCAATTACATCATCCCTAATCATCAATCAACCTAATTCATAAACTAGGGTTAGAAGGAAAGGGACAATAATGGATCTTTTATGGAAATTAGGTCAAAGTCTAGAGTAATAACATAATACACCATTAAAAAATCATAATACATCAATATTAATCAATACAATACAACATTAAATCAATTTTAAAGATAAACCACCAAATTGGATGAAAACCATAGTTTTAGACATCATTAAAAAGCAAACTTTGAAGAACCTCTTCGGGGAAGGAGTCCCAAGATTAAATAGCTTTTGTACCTTGTTAATTCTTAAGGAATTGTGGAACAAAGCCTTGATCTTGAAGCCGTAGTGAATCTTGAACTTGTACTTCATTGGGGGTCTTTGGGGCAGTTAGAGAAAGTAGAAAGAAGTGAGAGTGATTTGGGTTTGGGAAACGATGAGGTCTTAGGTTAGTTTAATGACTTATAGCCCTTTTATAGTCCTAAACTAACTAATTATAACCGAACTTAACCCTTAACTAATTTATTAACTAATTACTTAATCACCCCTAACTTAACCGAAATTGGACAGTGAACCAGGTATCTAAACGACGAGTCTACGTCAATAGACCGTAGTGAAATGTTGACAGGTTTTTAAGGTCAAATGTTGGGTCCTCTTCAAGGGCCTTAGGCTGCTCCTTAGGGATTCTTACTCGTTCGTTTCGATCCTAAAAACACTTTAATATATATCCTAATCTTTTTCACCAAGTTTGACTTCAATCTGACTCTTTAAACCCCTTAAAACACATGAAGGCACACTAGGTCATTTTCACAAATCTCTGGACGTTGTGGTCGTCCCTTGATGTTTTGGTTATAATACTTTCTAATCAAGCTAAATACTTTAATTTCGGTCTAGAATCATCATCGTACACTACATGAGACTCTATTCTAAGTCATGGAACTTCCGGAGTATTACACCAAGGGTCCGCTCGAGGCCAACAATGGTCTTTGAGTGCTGGCCACGCCCAGGGTGTAGGCTCGGGGCATGAAAAACTTGGTATCAGAGCACATAGTTCAAGAGTCTTAGGTAGTCTATGAAGACATATATGAAGAGTCCTAGTTATCGGTTTGAAACGTACTACATCTATAATTAGAAGGCTGCAACATTTAGGAAATATTTCACTTCTTTCATATTCCTTTTCGTGAGTTAGAGTTTATCGCTAAAAAGTTTCTCTCTAATTCATACTTGCGCGTGTTTTCAGATAAACATGCATCTACGAAGAGTAGCAATAGGTCGTCCAGCTAGGAGGAATGCATATGAACAAGATTTTCCCAATGCACCTGAAGTGTAAGCTTAAGGAGAAGTCACAAATGTTAAATTCCATGAGGCTATCCGGATGTTGAGCCATGTTGTGATTAAACAAGCAGGGAAGCAAAGAGGAGCTAGATAAGAAGAGGCTAACACTTCAAGTATTCGTGAATTCTTGAGAATGAATCTTCCCAGTTTCAGTGGTTCAACCACTATTGAGGATCCAGAGAATTTTGTTGAGGAACTGAAGAAGGTTTTTGATGTGATGCATGTTGTTGATGCTGAAAAGTTGAGCTAGCTGCATATTAACTGAAAAATGTGGCTAGGACTTGGTTCGATCAATGGAAGGAAGGCAGAGATGAGGATGCACCACATCCGAGTTGGGCCTACTTTGAAGAAGCTTTCTTGGGACATTTCTTTCCCCGAGGATTGAAAGAGGCTAAGGTACGAGAGATTCATACACTGAAACTTGACTATTTAATTGTGCATGAGTATGGGTTGAAGTTCACCTAGTTGTCCCGCTATGCTCCTGAAATAGTTCAGGACATGAGGAGCAGGATGAGCTTGTTTATCGCTGGCTTGGGTCATTCATCGAGCAAAGAGGGCAGGGTTGTGATGCTTATAGGTGACATGGACATATCCAGGCTGATGGTCTATGTGCAACAGTTTGAAGAGGAGAAGTTGTGAGACAGAGAAGAGTATAGAAGAAAGAGAGCTAAGACAGGGAATGAGTCCGGGTAGCAGAAGAGTAATGCCAACCGGTCATCCTTCCAATAGAAACATAAAGGACCTGCCCCATCATCTTCTAGTGCACCAATACCTAAGAACAAGGGTGAGCACTACGGGTAGAATTCCAAAACTAAATCTACATACTCACATGGTAGAGTTGCGCAAGAGTAAGTAAGCCTCTTCATGTGCCAAGTGTGGTAGAAACAACTCTGGTGTTTGTCGTGAGGGATCCACTGATTGTTTCAAGTGCGGTCAGACCGGGCATTTCATGAGAGAGTGTCCAAAAATAAGGAAGGTATTGTTAATGGGGGCAATAGAGACGAGTCTTCATCAGTTGCTCCACTTGACAAGGTTGTACTTAGGGTAGCTGCTTCCGGTACTGGCGGGGGAACAAATTGATTATATGCTCTCAACAATCGCCAAGAGCATAAAAAATTTCCAGATGTTGTCACTAGTATGTTTTAAGTCTTTGACTCTACTGTTGATATACCTCTTATTCAGTCAGTTCTAGTAGTAAAAGAGTTCCCAAAAGTCTTTCTATATGATCTTTGTAAGACCCCAAAAATGACTTAGGTTAACTTGAGCCTAACAAGTTGGTAATGGTGGTATAAAGTCCTAATGTGGTCTATAATATTGTATAGATGTAGTAGCTAAAGTATTAGGTGTGTTGGAAGTCAAACGTCAAGGGATGACTAAGACGTTGGACGACTAAGTCACCTAAATGCTACATATGTGGTTATATGTGTTTATGTGTTATTCATGAGGTTTTAAGGTCCTTAAATGAGTTATTATAGCATGTACAGTCAGTGTGTTGAGTTTCGTAAAGTTTGGAGGTCAAACATCCAAGAACGTTCATGTCATTCGAAAGATATGCCTTGAATCGACCTTGTGTGTTTAAGCATGTCTCGTTGAGTTTTACGTGTTCATTTTAGATGAAATTTATGTGAGAGGTGTTAAACTCATAGAAGATCGTGTTTGGGTTGGGAACGTCCAGGAAATTATCTCCAAGGACCATCCAAGGGTCCTTGAGGAAGGACCCAACTTGGTTAACACTTAGAATAATTCATTCTTCCACAAACAAAATCCCAAAGTCTCCATTGAAGTCCAAAAACAAGGAAGAGCTTGGTGTGACGTTTTGAATGGAGATTCTTCATCAAAGTGAAAATTAGCTTCATTGAGGTATGACTTTTGATCCTTGAAACTCGTTTCATCAAGGAGCCCAACTTTCAAAGATGTTTTCAAAGTTTTCAAAGAGGAATTGTCCAATTTCATGATTCTTCCATGGGTTCTTGCATTAAAGGTTTTCAAACGTCTATTATGGATTAGATTGATTTTTTATTGATGATTTTAACCTAAATTACCTATGAACCCATGAAATTGATGAACCTAAGATTTTGACTAAATTATGGGCTACTTGATATTGTCTTAATATTTATGAATTCATGTGAAGTTTCTTATGGGCTTTCTATCGATGTAAGAATTGTGTTCAATTGTTATCAAATTGATATTGGATTGTTGAATCTATATTGAATTAGGTTAGATTTCATTGATTTCTATAATTGTGTGTTGAATTGGTGTCCATGGCCTTGGCTAAGGGTCTTGTGTTATCAAATTGAGTAAGTTGACTGGAATTGAAGTGTTAATGATAGAGTGGAGGTATGTTGACCCATTTCCTTTATTTTGATGATAATTATACTTTGATTCCATTACGATTGGTTTGGTCCACCTTTGGTGGCGGTGTTATGTGAATTATTGTGGCCTTGTCGGCGTTACTTTCTAGTACATTGATGATCATGGCCTTGTCGGCACTACTTGAACTTATATGGCTATTTGTGTTGTTGATTTGATGATGTATAATCATATCTATCTATATGGGGAAGTATGTGCTAGACTATTGCTACTATCTAGTTAATCATGTTGTGCTTTGACTATGTGTTAAGTGTGTAGTCTTAGAGTTGATACATGGTTATTCCTAAATTGGCTATATGAGCCTAAAATGGTTAAGTTGATAGTGTTAAGGTAATGAATAGGTTGAATTAATAAGGTTAAGGGTCATTCCTAAGAGTCTAAAGGAAAATAGGTTATGTGTGTTAAATGGGAGTATGTTGTGTCTTGTTTAGGTAGACTTTTCTCCCTTACTTGATGCTTATGTGAATATGTGATGTCTTGAATTAGGAACCTAAAGGGTCTTAGTCTTGAATAAATGAATATAGGTGAGACCTTGCATGATGATAAGGAGGTCATTCATGTGGAACATTGAACCAAGTGGTAAGGTTATAAATCGTGAAGTAGTTAGCCGTACTTGTATCCTTCATGTAGTGAGTGATGGACTTAAGGTTGATTGGCTGGAACGGCATCATATCGTACCTTAGGAAAGTCGCGATGAGCTTTTTGTCTCCATAGTGAGATATGACCTAGTGAACCTTGCTTTGGTAGGGTGAATGTAATTGGGTCATGACCTAGATATGGGACCCATTTATATGAACCTTAATGTGAATTGATCTATGAGAACTAAGGCTAGCACCGAGTGAGTATGAGCAAGGGGGAAGTAGTTCTAGTTAATAAAGAGACTAGAATGCTTAGTATGCCCTTCATATTCCTTAACCATGTGCCTACATGGGATTTCTATGTTCTACCATTTGCAAGTAGAACACCTCATCGAAGTAGGATAGAACTTCGGATTCCATGCTTTGCTATTGTGGTCTATGTCGGTTATTGCCTATTCTCATCATATGGAATACCTATTAGCATTAGAGAAGTTTATGAGGTTTAGGTGGTGGTATGGGACGCTACTTAGACATTGCACAATAGACTTTGATGGTGTTATTTGGAGTTCCTAGGTCTTGTCTAAGACCATTACTTGAATGTACTTATGTATTGTATGAGTCTCTTAATGAATTAATGGATTAATGACTAATGAATTATTGACTTACGTTATGGAGTATGTAAGTGAATAAGTACCTATTCTAGAGTGGCTTATGGATTCTTTAGTTAAACTGTGAAGAGGGCATAAAGGATAATCTCTTCATAGCTTATCTATGGAAGTCTTGAGAATGACTCTAGTTAGGGAAAAGGTTTGGTGTTGTTGACATGATCTAAGCCTTAGGTAGTCTTAAGGACTATTTAGGTAATCTTGAAGAGGTCAATCATGGACGTTATCTTCTTGATTTACTTAAGTAGGTCTTTTGGATAGCCTTTGGAAGGGAGTGTCCTATCATCTATGTGTTGGTGTGTTTAGTGAGAATGATTCTATCCTAGGGAGTCTATTGGATCTCTTGAGTGTGTGTGTAAGAGATTGTATTGGCGGTTGCTTCACAACTCACTCAAGTGAGACTAAGAATCACCTTTGGTATAAGAATCTTACATTGATGTTTATGATGCCTTTTAAGTGTGTATGTGACTCATTATAAGTAATCTTAAGGGTCGTTTAGGCATATCTAGAGAGGGTGTATGGAGTCTCTCTTTGTGTGACATATCTGAATCTTAGGATATCTTTGAGTGGGATAATTACATGCTAAAGGGTGTCTAAAGTGAAGGTTTGCAACTTCACTGTACAGTGAAGAAATTCACTATAACAGTGAGTTGAGGTCACTGTAAAGTGGCTTAAAAAATTGTGATTTTTGGTTAAATGTTTCCTTATATGTTTCTAAGTTGCTAAATGTTGTTATTATGATTAAAATATGATTTATAAAATGAAAAGATGCATATTTCCAATAAAGTCCATTTTCATGATTTTTATGCATAATGCCATACTTAGTTCATGTGGTTGTACTAATTCCATGCTTTATTTTCTATCTATAGTTCTTAATAGGTGAAGAGCTTTGGGAAGAAGACTTGGACAAGGAGATTGTTCAAGAAGAGTTGAAGTATGTCCTCATTTGACTCGAGGGCATATATGTCATTTTATGTTCTTTTTATGAAGTTTTGTAATAGACTTATAAGTATGTTCTAAATTGGTATGGGCCGTGTCCCAAGTATTATCTTGTCTTAAGATGATGATCGAGACTTAGTGTTTTCCTATTTCTACATATATGAAATAGTTTAAAGACTTCTATATTATTTTATGAAAAGTTTTAATTCCGCACTACTTTTCGTTATGTATATGTGTAAATGATACGAGAGGCTTGTATGAGACCTCCGAGAGGTCGAATACGCCGGTTCCAATCCAAGATTGCATCCTAACTTCTAGGGTGTGGTTTTGGGATGTGACAAGCTTGGTATCAGAGTATAGGTTAATGAAAGTAGTCTTAGGTATCAAAAAGTCTCGAAAATTCACGTCTAGTAGAGTCTTGACCATCGGTTTGAGTCGCGACACATCTATGGGTGAGAGGCTATAGGAAGATAGTGTTTCCCTTCATTTCTACTCCTATTTCGTGCGGTAGAGTTATGTTATGAGTATCTTTCTTAATGCGTTCCCTTGGAAGATGGCCGTAGAAGGATAGAAGAGGGAAGGGTGAATGAGGAAGTTCCTCCTCAAGTTGAGCAAGTCAAACAAGTGCTTCAAGGTGGGAAAGGTGGGAAAGGTGATCAAGATGCTCAAGTGCCTCCTCATGGTGATCATGCTCCTAATGTGGAGGAGGTAATGAGGTGCCGGAGTTGACTAATCGGGAGATTTGAGAGGCTTTTCTTGCTTTAACCCAAGTCGTGACTACTCAAATAAACTTGAACATGGTGCCTAGGGTTGTGGAGAGCACTATGTCATCTAGGTTGAGAGACTTAGTGAGGGACAAATGCTATACGACTATGCTACATGATGATATGACCTTAGCTAGACACATGGTGTATGCACAATCTATTGAAGAGTCTAACCTTAGGAGGATGTCGAGGAACTTGAAAACGAGTGTTGATGGTGATCAAGTGCAACCTAGGTTCAAAAATAGGGTTCAAACTCAAGATGGACCTAGTGTTCCTAAGAACAAGTTTGAGAAAGGAGATGGTGCTAGCAATGTCAAACCTAAATGTGCCACTTGTGGTAAGAAGCATCTTGGTGAGTGTCTTTTGGGTACCGGTATTTGTTTTGGATGTAGAAAAGATGGGCACAAAGTGAGAGATTGTCCAAACATTGTTTCTAGTAAGGAGGGTAAGAAAGTTGCTCCTAGTCCAAAGGAAAATGCTCCAACTAAGAGGCGTTTCTATGCACTCCGGACTAGAGGTGAGAAACCGGATAAGAAGTGATGATGACATTCGTTAGTCCTTGTTTCTCTTGTTATAGTATGAGTTCCTTCTAAGTGGGGGAGTATGGTTAGAATTATGCTAGAAGTGTTGCATGTGCATGATGTTTATGAGTTTGGTTGAAATTGAATTTCATTAACTTCTTGCATTGTGTGTTTTATTGAGTTATAAGCATGTTGTAAGAGGTGTTTATATGATTTTACATTGCATGTTAGCATGTTTATATGATGAATTGCCTAAAAAGTTACATGTTTAAAAAATTTAGTAAAATCACTGTAGCTTGAACCTGCTAACTGTGATATTTTGGGGAATTTGACTATTTGATCCTTTGGTCTAGAATTCTTGTTATGTGGTTAGAACTGATGTATATAAGTATGATATTGAATGTAAAATGAGTTTTTACCTTTTGGAATAAAATATGTGAGTTTTGTAGCATAATGAGTTATAGAACTGTATTATAGTTTCTTGTTATGTTGTGATTGTCTTGAACTTTTGAAATTGATGTTTTCTTCTTGTTTATGTGTTATATGGTTTAGTTATGTGTTGTTAAGTTGATTCTCTAATCTTGGAAATGTTCGAAGAGTGGCAAGTGTCATTCGAGGACGAATGTTGTCCAAGTGGGGGAAATTGTAAGACCCCGAAAATGACTTAAGTTAACTAGAGCCTAACATGTTGGTAATTGTGGTCTAAGTCCTAATGTGGTCTATAATATTGTATAGAGGTAGTATCTAAAGTATTAGGTGTGTTGGAAGTCAAACGTCAAGGGATGACTAAGACGTTCGACGACTAAGTCACCTAAATACTTCATATGTGGTTTTATGATTTTATGGTGCTTCATGAGGTTTTAAGGTCCTTAAATGAGTTATTATAGAATGTATAGGCAGTGTGTTGAGTTTCGTCAAGTTTGGAGGTCAAACGTCCAAGAACGTTCATGTCGTTCGAAAGATATGCCTTGAATCGACCTTGTGTGTCTAAGCATATTTCGTCGAGTTTTACGTGTTCGTTTTAGATGAAATATATGTGAGAGGTGTTAAACTCATAGAAGATCGTGTTTGGGTTGGGAACGTCCGGTAAATTATCCCCAAGGACCATCCAAGGGTCCTTGAGGAAGGACCCAACTTTGTTGACAAGGCAGACCCAGGCAGGCCCCAAACGACGGAGGCATCGACGCCCAGAGGGTCCATCGACGCCCCGTCGATGGGTGTATTCTGTACGGAATTAGCCTGGGGAGATAATATCCCATTCTCCAATTCTCTGAACCCACCGACGGTTGCCAGCACGGCCCGTTAGTGGGCTGACGCTCCATCAAAGGGTCCGTCATTAGATACTGTCTTCTGCGCGCAGGCTGCTGCCAAGTCAAGGGGTCAATTGTAAATTCACCCCACTTCTAAATTAAGTCATGGACGGTTTATTAAGGGTCTCTTGGGTATTTTAAATAAGTATATAAGTGTTTAACACTTAGAATAATTCATTCTGCCAAAAACAAAATCCCAAAGTCCTTAACAAATCCCAAATTCTCCATTGAAGTCCAAAATCAAGGAAGAGCTTGGTGTGACGTTTTGAGTGGAGATTCTTCATCAAAGTGAAGAATTAGATTCATGAGGTATGGCTTTTGATCCTTGAAACTCGTTTTATCAAGGAGCCCAACTTTCAAAGATGTTTTCAAAGTTTTCAAAGAGGAATTGTCCAATTTCATAATTCTTCCATGGGTTCTTGCATCAAAGGTTTTCAAAAGTCTATTATGGATTGGATTGATGCTGTATTGATGATTTTAAACCTAAATTACCTATGAAACCATGAAATTTATGAACCTAAGATTTTGACTAAATTATGGTTACTTGATATTGGCTTAATATTGATGAATTCATGCGTAGTTTCTTATGGGCTTTCTATTGATGTAAGAATTGTGTTCAATTGTTATCAAATTGATATTGGATTGTTGAATCGATATTGAATTGGGTTAGATTTCATTGGTTTCTATAATTGTGTGTTGAATTGGTGTTCATGGCCTTGGGTAAGGGTCTTGTGTTATCAAATTGAGTAAGTTCACTTGAATTGAAGTGTTGATGATAGAGTGGAGGTATGCAGACCCATTTCCTTTATTTTGATGATAATTATACTTTGATTCCATTATGATTGGTTAGGTCCACCTTTGGTGGCGGTGTTATGTGAATTTATGTGGCCTTGTCGGCGTTACTTTCTAGTACATTGATGATCATGGCCTTGTCGGCACAACTTGAACTTATATGTGTATTTGTGTAGTTGATTTGATGATGTATAATCATATCTATCTATATGGGGAAGTATGTGCTAGACTATTGCTACTATCTAGTAAATCATGTTGTGCTTTGACTATGTGTTAAGTGTGTAGTCTTAGAGTTGATACATGGTTATTCCTAAATTGGCTATATTAGTCTAAAATGGTTAAGTTAATAATGTTAAGGTAATGAATAGGTTGACTTAATAAGGTTAAGGGTCATTCCTAAGAGTCTAAAGTTAGATAGGCTATGTGTGTTAAATGGGAGTATGTTATCTCTTGTTTAGGTAGACTTTTCTCCCTTACTTGATTCTTATGTGAATATGTGATGTCTTGACTTAGCAAACTAAAGGGTCTTAGTCTTGAATAAATGAATATAGATGAGACCTTGCTTGATGAAACGGAGGTCATTTAAGTGGAACCTTGAACCAAGTGGCAAGGTTATAAATCGTGAAGTAGTTAGCCGTACTTGTATCCTTCATGTAATGAGTGATGGACTTAAGGTTGATTGGCTGGAACGGCATCATATCGTACCTTAGGAAAGTCGCGATCAGCTTTTTGTCGCCATAGTGAGATATGACCTAGTGAACCTTGCTTTGGTAGGGTGAATGTAATTGGGTCATGACCTAGATATGGGACCCATTTATATGAACCTTAATGTGAATTGATCTGTGAGAACAAAGGCTAGCACCGAGTGAGTATGAGAAAGGGGGGAGTAGTTCTAGTTAAGAAAGAGACTAGAATGCTTAGTATGCCCTTCATATTCCTTAACCATGTGCCTACATGGGATTTCTATGTTCTACCATTGGCAAGTAGAACACCTCATCGAAGTAGGATATAACTTCGGATTCCATGCTTTGCTACCATGGTATATGTCGGTTATTTCCTATTCTCATCATGTAGAATACCTATTAGCATTAGAGAAGTTTATGAGGTTTAGGTGGTGGTATGGGACGCTACTTAGACATTGCACAATAGACTTTGATGGTGTTATTTGGAGTTCCTAGGTCTTGTCTAAGACAATTACTTGAATGTCCTTATGTATTATTTGAGTCTCTTAATGAATTAATGGATTAATGACCTAATGAATTAATGACTTACGTTATTGAGTATGTAAGTGAATAAGTACCTAATCTAGAGTGGCTTATGGATTCTTTAGTTAAATTGTGAAGAAGGCATAAAGGATGATCTCTTCATAGCTTATCTATGGAAGTCTTGAGAATGACTCTAGTTAGGGAAAAGGTTTGGTGTTGTTAACATGATCTAAGCCTTAGGTAGTCTTAAGGACTATTTAGGTAATCTTGAAGAGGTCAATCATGGACGTTATCTTCTTGATTTACTTAAGTAGGTCTTTTGGATAGCCTTTGGAAGGAGAGTGTCCTATCATCTATGTGTTGGTGTGTTTAGTGAGAATGATTCTATCCTAGGGAGTATGTTGGATCTCTTGAGTGTGTGTGTAAGATATTGTATGGGTGGTTGCTTCACAACTCACTCAAGTGAGACTTAGAATCACCTTTGGTAGAAGAATCGTACATTGATGTTTATGATGCCTTGTAAGTGTGTATTCGACTCATTATAAGTAATCTTAAGGGTCGTTTAGGCACATCTAGAGAGGGTGTATGGGCGGTCTCTCTTTTTGTGTGACTTAAGTGAATCTTAGGATATCTTTGAGTGGGATACTTACATGCTAAAGGGTGTCTAAAGTGAAGGTTTGCAACTTCACTGTACTTTGAAGAAATTCACTGTAACAGTGAGTTGAGGTCACTGTAAAGTGGCTTAAAAAATTGTGGTTTTTGGTTAAATGTTTCCTTATGTGTTTCTAAGTTGCTAAATGTTGTTATTATGATTAAATTATGATTTATAAAATGAAAATATGCATATTTCCAATAAAGTCAATTTTCATGATTTTTATGCATAATGCGATACTTAGTTCATGTGGTTGTACTAATTCCATGCTTTATTTTCTATCTATAGTTCTTAATAGGTGAAGAGATTTGGGAAGAAGACTTGGACAAGGAGATCGTTCAAGAAGAGTTGAAGTATGTCCTCATTTGACTCGAGGGCATATATGTCATTTTATGTTCCTTTTATGAAGTTTTGTAATAGACTTATAGTAGTATGTTCTAAATTCGTATGGGCCGTGTCCCAAGTATTATCGTGTCTTAAGATGATGATCGAGACTTAGTGTTTTCCTATTTCTACATATATGAAAGAGTTTAAAGAATTCTATATTGTTTTACGAAAAGTTTTAATTCCACACTACTTTTCGTTATGTATATGTGATGAATGATACGAGAGGCTTGTATGAGACCTCCGAGAGGTCGAATACGCCGGTCGCAATCCAAGATTTAATCCTAACTTCTAGGGTGTGGTTTCGGGATGTGACAATCTTCCTTGAGTCCCTCCTAAGAGAGAGATACACTTCGATATAGATTTTTTTTCAGATACTCGTCCTTTCTCATTCCGCCATATAGAATGGCACTAACAGAGTTGAAAGAACAATTGAAAGATCTGTTAAATAAGAGTTTCATTCGACCAAGTGTCTCACCTTGGGGCTCTTTGGTCTTGTTTGTTAGAAATAAGGATGGTTCCCTTAGGATGTGTATAGATTACCTTCAATTGAACAATGTTACCATCAAGAATAAATATCCACTTTCCAGTATAGATGATCTTTTTGATCAGCTTTTGGGTGCTTCTTGTTTTTTCAAGATAGATCTCAGATTAGGCTGCCACCAGTTGAAAGTTAGGGAATTTGATATTCAAAAGACAACATTCAGAACCAGATATGGGCATTATGAGTTTTTGGTCATGTCCTATGTTTCACCACTGCACCAACAGCGTTTATCAACCTTATGAATAGAGTCTAACTTATTTGGATATGTTTTTTATTGTCTTCATTGATGACATGTTAATCTATTCAAGGAATGAGGAAGATCATGCTTAGTCACCTCAGAATAGTCCTACAGATTTTGAAAGATAAAGAGTTATATGCCAAGTTCTCCAAGTGTGAGTTTTGGCTTAAATCTGTGGCATTCTTGGGCCACATAGTTTCCGGTGGTGGAATAAAAGTTGATACCCAAAAGATAGAAGTAGTTCATAGTTGGCCTAGACCCACGTCTCCAACTGACATTAGGAGTTTCTTGAGTTTGGATGGATAATATAGAATGTTTGTTGAGGGGTTTTCGTCTATTGTATCTCTTTTGACAAAGCTAACTCAGAAGACAGTTAAGTCTCAATGGCCTGAAGCTTGTGAGAAAAGCTTTCAGGAATTGAAGAAGAGGTTGACTACTGCCCCAGTTTTGACCTTACTAGGAGGTACTCATGGTTTTGTGGTGCATTGTGATGTATCTAGAGTCGGTTTGAGCTGCGTGTTAATGCAGAATGACAACGGTATAGCTTATGCCTCCAGATAGTTGAAGGTTCATGAAAAGAATTATCTAACCCATGACTTAGAGTTTTCTACTATAGTATTCGCCATGAACATATGTCATCACTATTTGTATGAAGTTTATGTGGATGTCTTCAATGATCACAAGTGCCTAAAATATGTGTTCACTCAAAGAGAGCTTAATCTCAGACAAAGGAGGTGGTTAGAATTGCTCAAAGATTTTGACATAAGCATTCCTTACCACCCAGGTAAGTCTAATGTTCTTGTTGAAGCCTTAAGAAGGTTTTCTATGTGTAGTACCGTCCATCTTAAGGAAGCGAAGAAGGAACTAGCGAAAGAAGTGCATAGACTGCATGATAAGAAGTCCGACTCGTGGATTCCACAGAAGGAGAAATAGTGGTGACAAATGGGGCTGAGTCATCATTAATGTCTGAAGTGAAAGAGAAGCATGACCAAGATCCAATTTTTCTTGAATTGAAGGTAAATGTGCATAAGCAAAGAGTATTAGCTTTTGAACAAGAAGGACATGGTGTGTTAAGATATCAAGGTAGTTTGTGTGTACCTATGGTGAATGGACTTCAAGAGAGGATTATGGAGGAAGCTCATAGATCTATATATTCCATTTATCCGGGTTCCACAAAGATGTACCACGATTTGAGAGAAATATATTGGTGAAATGGTACAAAAAAGGGCATTGCCGAGTTTGTTTCCAAGTGCCCAAATTGCCAACAAGTTAAAGTACAGAACCAATGTCCTGGAGGTTTGGCTCAAAATATAGAACTTCCATAATGGAAGTGGGAGATGATTAATATGGACTTCATCACAGGGTTACAAAGGTATCGTATGCAGCATGATTCAATTTGGGTGATTGTCGATACAATGACAAAATCAGACCACTTCTTGCCGGTAAAGACCACTCATTCAGCACAGGATTATGCAAAGTTATATATTTGGGAAGTGGTGAGACTTCATGGATTCCCAGTTTTAATTATTCCAGATAGAGGTGCCGAATTCACTGCACAATTCTGGAAAACCTTCCAGAAAGGTTTGGCTTCAAACATTAACTTAAGCACTGCTTTTCATCCTCAAATAGATGGGCAAGCAGAGTGTACTATCCAGACCTTAGAAGATATGTTGAGAGCTTGCATGATTGATTTCTAGGGGAATTGGGATGATCACCTACCTCTTATTGAGTTCTCTTACAACAATAGTTATCATTCAAGCATCCAAATGGCTCCATACGATGCTCTTTATGGGACAAGATGCAGATCTCCTATTGGGTGGTTCAAAGTCGGGAAGAAGGGTTGATAGAACTATATCTAGTTTATCAAGATAAGAAGAAGGTGAAGATGATTCAAGAGAGATTGAAAACGGCACAGAGTCGTCAAAAATCATACAAAAATGTTAGGACGGGGACGTTGGAGTTCGAAGTGGATGATTGGGTATACTTGAAGGTTTCACCCATGAAGGGTGTTGTGAGATCTGGTAAGAAAGGGAAACTTAGTCCCCGGTATATTGGACCTTATCACATAGCCAAAAGGATTGACAATGTAGCTTATGAGTTAGAGCTACCACAATAGTTGGCAGACTGTTCATCCAGTGTTTCACATATCTATGTTGAAGAAGTGCATGAACGATCCTTCATTGATTGTACCAACTGAAAATGTTGGGATTAAGTACGGATTATCCTATAAGGAGATTCCGGTTCAGATTTTAGATCGCAAGGTTCACAAGTTGAGAACAAAGGAGGTTGCATCAGTCAAGGTCCTTTGGAGCCAATTTGTTGAAAAAGTGACTTGGGAAGCTAGAGAGGATTTGAAGAAGAGATATCCATATATATTTGAATCCAGAGAAAATACATATCAAGGTGCTAATTCTCTTCTTAGAACTTTATAAACAATAAGTAAGCATGTAGTTACTTGCTTTTGTTTGTTGAGTGTTGAACTTGATGTTACTATCATTAGCTTAAGGAAAGACATCTCATTCGAGAACGAATGTTCCCAAGGAGGAGATATTGTAACATCTCACAATTTGAAATGGCTAAGAATAACCTAAGAAACTAAAAATATTCATCTTTGGAAAGAAAAGGAAAAATCAGGAAAATTTGACCAAGTTCAGAAAGTTAGTTTTTGTCATTTTCAAACAGCCATATAACTTCTAGCTCAGAGTGAGTTAGAAATAGTTCTTGATATAGGGTGAAATCCCTTGGAGATATCTTTCCAACTCTGCCAAGTTTATGCAATTTTGATATCGTATGAGTGAGATATGTATATCGCAAGTTGGGCAGTTGAATTGAGCAAAGTCCAAATCCGGATTTAAGAAAGGGCAAACTAGTCTTTTCACCAATAAATTTCCTATTGCATTTTGGGGGGTTTATTGGGGTAAAAACTAAGTTTCAATTT
This sequence comes from Solanum lycopersicoides, assembly GCA_022817965.1. Classification (NCBI taxonomy): domain Eukaryota; kingdom Viridiplantae; phylum Streptophyta; class Magnoliopsida; order Solanales; family Solanaceae; genus Solanum; species Solanum lycopersicoides. The sequence goes on from CM040621.1 coordinate 22,298,060, forward strand.
GGAAGATTAGATTTTACGCTTAGGGCTTGGAGAAGAGAGAAAAGAAGAAAGAGAGGGAGAAAAGTCAAGAATTCGCCAAGAACGTCAAGATTATCGAGTGGATTTTGTCGTGGTGATCCCTGATGTACCGTGGTTTCACGGTACTTTTAATGCTTTTTTCTTAAGTTTAGTGTGTGTCTAAAGCCTTTTTGTATTGATTTTTTATGTAGGTTTCTCTTTATTTGCAGGAAATCTGTCCAAAGATGAACGCGGGAGTTTTTGAGCAAGAAATGCAGAAGAGACCACATACGGAGCTTATGACGGTCCGTCGAGGCTGTGACGGTCCGTAGGTGGCGTCGTAGTGAGGAGAGAAGCTGCTGAAGGAATATGGGGAAGTCTTACCAAGTGTGGAACTACGGAAGTTCATGACGGACCGTCATAGCCATGACGGTCCGTCCTGCTTGTTCGTCGTGATGATCAGAGAGTACTCCCAGTACCCAATTCCAAGAAGTTAAGTATTATGGAACAGAGCCCCTCGACGGACCGTCGTGCTTGAAATGGTCCGTCATACCTGTCCATCGAGGGTATTGAAGAAAGCAGCAGAAGAATTTGTGAAGTATGGGACGACGGAGGCCATGACGGTCCGTCGTGCCTACTACGGTCCGTCACGAGGTCTGTCGACTAAGACGCGTTTGGACAAATTTTCATTAATTAGAATCCTTCTTTTATTAGGTTTTGTTTTTATTATAAATAGTTCAAAAAAACTCGTTTTTGGGGTTAGACTTTTGGATAATTTTTAGTTCTCTTGTTCAAGTATTGAAGAATTAATTTCAGTAATTGATACACTTTTTCTGGAATTGATTGTTGGTGTTTTTGTTGATTAATCAAGTGAATTTCTGGATTTTATTCTTTCTCATTAAAGTAAGTGCATGAATTCTTACATTAAAAATATGAATAGTGTGATTATGACTATGGGTAACTAAACTCCATAACTAGGGTTGTAGGAACCATGGGTGAATAATAAGGTAATATCTAACTAAAATAACAATTCTAGAATAGTGTCTTGAATGTATTAATAATTCTTTCATACAAAAGTCTTTTTAACGAATGGCCAACGTTAGAACTCGCGTTAATGCTACTTGCCAAACCAAGTAGGTAGATAATAGGAAAAGGATTATCAACATAGATTTAGTGTATACTATCTAATAGGGTAGTATTGGTTGGTACGAGGTAATAACTGAGTCAAATATCAATTATGATGCTTAATATGAGGTAAAGATAAGGGTTAGTATAGCAACACACATAACCGGACCAAGGTGTGGAGTGAAATTTTCTAGATACCGGACCAAGGATTTAGAGATACATAACTTGTCGCTTTACATGCAAGATACTAGGAAACAATTGTTATAGCTAGAATTACCGAGTTAGGAACCTGCGGGGAACACTTAAGCCCTAGTTATTTTTATTAATTGATTAAATTCCAAGATTTGAATCTGTTGGTTGTTTATTCTAATTTAGTTAATCATTTTTATTAATTTAAGAAACCCCCCTTTTGTCATTTGTTTTCTGGGGAAATAGTTGACTAAATTGTAGTAATAATCGAATAAAGTTAAGTCTGAACTATTTTCCTCGTGGGATCGACCCCAACATCATTAGTTGGGTTCTCTACTTGATACGACCGCTTTTACTTCTTATTTGAGAAGTAAGTTTGAGCGTATCAAGTAGAGAACCCAACTAATGAGGTTGGGGTCGATCTCACGAGGAAAATAGTTCAGACTTAACTTTATTCGATTATTACTACTATTTTGTCGACTATTTCCCGAGAAAACAAATGACAAAATGGGGGTTTCTTAAATTAATAAAAATGATTAACTAAATTAGAATAAACAACTAACAGATTCAAATCTTGGAATTTAATCAATTAATAAAAGTAACTAGGGCTTAAGTGTTCTCCACAAGTTCCTAACTCGGTAATTCTAGCTATAACAATTCTTTCCTAGTATCTTGCATGTAAAGCGACAAGTTATGTATCTCTAAATCCTTGGTCCGGCATCTAGAAAATTTCACTCCGCACCTTGGTCCGGTTACGTGTGTTGCTATACTAACCCTTATCTTTACCTCATATTAAGCATCATAATTGATATTTGACTCAGTTATTACCTCGTACCAACCAATACTAGCCTATTAGATAGTATACACTAAATCTATGTTTATATTCCTTTTCATATTATCTACCTCCTTGGTCCGACAAGTAGCATTAAGGCGAGCTCTAACGTTGGCCATCTGTTAAAAAGACTTCTATACGAGAATTATCAATACATGCAAGACACTATTCTAGAATTGTTATTTTAGTTAGATATTACCTTATTATTAACCCATGGTTCCCACAACCCTAGTTATGGAGTTTAGTTACCCATAGTCATAATCACACTATTTATATTTTTAATGTAAGAATTCATGCACTTACTTTAATGAGAAAGAATAAAATCCAGAAATTCACTTGATTAATCAACAAAAACACCAACAATCAATTCCAGAAAAAGTGTATCAATTACTGAAATTAATTCTTCAATATTTGAACAAGAGAACTAAAAATTATCCAAAAGTCTAACCCCAAAAACGAGTTTTTTCGAACTATTTATAATAAAAACAAAACCTAATAAAAGTAGGATTCTAATTAATGAAAATCTGTCAAACGCGTCTGAGTCGACGGACCTCATGACGAACCATCGTGGGCACGATGGACCGTCATGGCCTCCATCGTTCCATACTTCACAAATTCTTCTGCTGCTTTCTTCATTACCCCTGACGTACAGTTATGACGGACTGTTTCAAGCACGATGGTCCGTCGAGGGGCTCCGTTCCATAATACTTAACTTCTTAGAATTGGGTTGTAAGACCTCGAAAGTGACATAGGTTAACTCGAACATAATATGTTGGTCTTAGTGTTCTAAGGTCCTAAATATGTTTAATATGTGGTATAGAGGCAGTAGCAAAAATATTAGAGGTGTTGGAAGTCGAACGTCAAGGGATGACTAAGACGTTTGACGACTAAGTCACCTAAATGTCTAAAATGTGGTTCTATGTGTTTATGTGTGTTTCATGGTGTCTTAAGGTTCTTAATAGAGTTATTATAGCATGTATAGTCAGTTTTTAAAGTTTTGTGAAGTTTGGAGGTCAAAGGACTAAGAACGTCCAAGGCATTCGAAAGATGTGCCTTGAGTCGACCTTGTACGTCTAGGCGAGTTTCGTTGAGTTTCATGTGTTCGTTTTGGATAAAATTCATGTGAGAGGTGTTAAAATCATATAAGATCGTATTTGGGTTGGAAACGGCAGGGAAATTATCCCCAAGGACCATCAAAGAATACTTGAGAAAGGACCCAAAATCTGATGGCAGTCTGTCCCAGGCAGCCTTGGCAACGGAGCTGTCAACGGCCAGTCATGGCTGTGACGCCCCGTCACAAGGGTTTCGTCGTGGGGGCCTTGTCCAAGGGTGTAGGGGGAACCCTTTTCAAGCCACAAGAGCTTGCAACGGATGGCCATGACGGTCCGTTGCACCCGTGACGCCCCGTCACAAGCCAGGCGTCGCAGCCAAGTCCCTGTGCGCAGACTTACTGCCAAGTTAGGGGTGAATCGGTAAATTCACCCCATGTCTAAATAAGAGTTTAGGCGGTTGTTTAGGGGTCTTATGTGTATTTTAATTAACTATTTAAGTGGTTAAGACCCTAGAGACTTCATTATTCTTCTAAAATCAAAACCCAAACTCTCTTAGAAATCCCAAAACCTCCATTGAAGACTCCATTGAAGAGGCAGCTTGGTGAGGGGTTCTTGAGTGGAAATTATTCATCAAAGTGAAGAATTATCATCCTTGAGGTATGGCTTTTGATCCTTGAAACTTATTTCATCAAGGAGCCCAATCCTCAAAGTGTTTTACAAAGTTTTCTTAAGTGAATTGTCCAATTTCGGGATTCTACCATGGGTTCTTGCATAAATGATTTCTAAACATTGAATTATAATCTAATTGATAATGTATTGATGATTTAAACATAAATTACCTTTGAACCCATGTGAATTGATGAACCCTAGTTTTGACTACTTATTGGGTTACTTGATATTAAGCTAATGTTGATGAATTATTGTGTAGTTTCTTATATGCTTTCTAATGATATAAGAATTGTGTTTAATTGATATGTAATTGATATTATATTTTTAAACCTAGATTGAATTGATGTATATTTATTGAGTTTTATGGTTATTGCTCTGAATTATTGTTCATGGCCATGGGTAAGGGCCTTGTGATGTTGAATTGGTTGATTTGGCATTGATTTGAAGTATGGATATGGGGATCAAGGTATGCTGCCCCGTTTTCCTTAATTTGATATTAATTATACTTTGATTCTATTGTGATTGGTATGGTCCACTTATAGTGGCGGTGTTATGTGTTTAATTTGCAATTGATGTGGCCTTGTCGGCGTTACTTTATGCAATATTATGAGCATGGCCTTAATGGTAATTACTTGAAGTTATGTGGCTATTTGTGTAGTTGATGATGTGAGTATGATATTACTTATCTACATGTGAAGTTATATAATCATATATGTATTCTTCTAGTTATGTTACCTTAAGTGATCATGTTAGACTTTGACTTGATATTATGAATGTAGTGTTAGGTTAAGTCTTGGTTATTCCTACTTGACTTTATGAGTCTATGTGGATTATATTAATGATGTTATGATGATATATAGGATGACTTGAAGATGTTAGGTTGTTTTAGAAGTGTTTCTAGAATGGCTTGTATTATGGGTTAAAAGTGAAGTATGTGATGTCTTGTCTTGGTTGACTTGTATCTCTTACTTGATGTATATATGGTTATGAGTATGTGATGTCTTGATATAGGGTGTTATAACTCTTAGTCTTGAATAAATAAATATAAGTGAGACCTTAATGATAAGAAGGTCAATTTATGTGGAACCTTGAATCTAGTGGCGAGGTTATGAATTGTGAAGTAGTTAGTCGTAATGGTATCCTTCATGTTATGAGTGATGGACTTAGGGATAGTTTGCTGGAACGGCATCATATCATACCTTAGGAAAATCGCTATGAGCTTCTTGTCGGTAAAGTGAGATATGCCCTAGTGGAACTTGCTTTGGTAGGGTGAATGTAAAGGGGGTCATGAACTAGATATGGGACCTATTTATATGAAACTTAATGTGAATTAATCTATGAGAACTAAGGCTAGCACCGAGTGAGTATGAGTAAGGGGGAAGTAGATTCAATTAAATAAGAGATTGAATGCTTCGTACACTCTTCATATTCCTTAACCATGTGCCTACATTGGATGTGTCCAAGTTCTACCATTGGCATGTAGAACAACCTCATCGAAGTAGGATAGAACTTCGGATTCCATGTCTTGCTACCATGGTCTATGTCGGTTATTGTCGATTCTTATCATGTGGAATACCTATTAGCATTAGATAAGTGTATGAGGTTTAGGTGGTGGTATGGGACGCTATCTAGACATTGCACAATAGACTTTGAAGGTGTTATGTGGAGTTCCTAGGTCTTGTCCAAAGACCATTATGTGATCTATTATGTGAGTGTCCTATGTGATGATTTATGTGATTGTCTTATGTGATGTATGAGTCTTAATGAACTAATGAACTAATGATCTATGTAGTAACTATGTAAATGATTGAGTACCTAATCTAAAGTGACTTAAGCATTCCTTAGCTAAAGTGTGAGGAGGGCATGAAAGGATGGTCTCTTCATGTCTTATCTTTGGAAGTCTTGAGGATGACTCTAGTTAGGGAAGTTGGTTAATCTTGTTGACATGATCTAAACCTTAGGAAGTCTTAAGGTCTATTTAGGTAATCTTGGAGAGCTCATTGTACTATGGACATATCTTCTTGATTTACTTAAGTAGGTCTTTTGATAGGCTTTGGAAGGAGAATGTCTTCTAATCTAAGTGTTGGTGTGTTTAGTGAGAATGATTCTATTTGAGGTAGTCTATAGGATCTCTTGTGTGTGTGTGTAAGGGATTGTATGGGCGGTCGCTCCACACTCACTCAAGTGAGTCTTAGAATCACCTTTGGTAGAAGAATCTTGCATAGATGTTTATGATTGTTTTCTAAGTATGTATGTGACTCATTGTAGGTAATCTTAAGGGTCGTTTAGGCACATCTAGAGAGGGTGTATGGGCGGTCTATCTTTGTGTGACTTAAGTGAATCTTAGGATGACTTAAGTGAGGGAATTACATGCTAGAAGATGTTAAAAGGGAAGGTTTGGACTTCACTGTAACAGTGAAGGGACTTCACTGTACAGTGAAGGGAACTCACTGTAAAGTGAGCTTTTAAATGCTATCTTTGGTTAATTGTTATCTTATGTGTTACTTAATTGTTAAATGATGTTCTTATGTTTAATCTATGATTTCCAATAAAAAGATGCATATTTCCAATAAAGTCCGTTTTCATGATTTTATGCATATAGCCATACTTAGTACATGTGGTTGTACTAATTCCATGCTTTATTTTCTATCTATAGTCCTTGGTAGGTAAGGAGCTTTTGGAGAAGAAGACTTGGGCTTAGAAGAATCGTTCGAGTAGAAGAATTGAAGTATGTCCTCATTTGTATCGAGGGCATATATGTCGTCTTATGTTTCTTTTATGAAGTATTGTAATAAGACTATGTTATTTGTATTTTCGTATTAAAGTACTCTTGTGTCTTAAGATGATGAGATTGAGACTTAGCATTTCTATTACTTTTATATAAAAGAGGTTTTAAAGACTATATTATGTTTTTGTGAAAAGTTTTAATGACGCACTACTTTTCACTATGTATATGCAATGAATGATATGAATGAGGCTTGTCTGAGAACTCTGAGAGTTCGACGACGCCAGTCGCAATCTAGAAGTTGCACCCTATCTTCTAGGGTATGGTCTCGGGTTGTGAAAAAGTTGGTATCACGCATAGGATTGGTGAAAGTAGTATTAGGTATCAAAAGTCTCATCAAGTCACGTCTAGTAGAGTCTTGACCATCGGTGTGAGTCGCGACACATCTATGGGCAAGAGGCTATAGGACGATAGAGTTTCCCTTCTTTTCTACTCCTATATCGTGCGTAGAGTAATGTTATGATATCCTTCTTATGAGTTTCCTTTGTTTGCTAGGAGATGAATACTAGAGGATGGCGCTAGAAGATTGGAGAGAGAGGGTGAATGAGGAGGTTCCCAAGTTGAGTTGAGCAAGTTGCTCAAGTGAGCAAGTGCTCAAGATGAGCAAGGTGTCCAAGATGGGCAAGGTGATGAAGTGCCTCCCCAAGGTGATCATGTTCCAAATGTGGATGGAGGTGATGGGTAGAGGAGTTGTCTAATGAGTGTGATTGGGAGGCTTTGATGGTTTGGCTCAAGCCGTAACTACTCAAATCAATTTGAGTATGGTGCCTAGGGTTATGGAGAGCACTATGACTTCTAGGTTGGAGACTTTGTGAGGATGAATCCTCATATATTTCTTGGCTCTAAGGTGAATGAGGATCCCCAAGAGTTTCTTTGGTGTGTACAAAGTTTTGAGTGCTATGGGGGTTACATCTAGGGAGAGGCGGAGTTCTCTTCATACCAATTGAGAGATGTTTCTCAATTTGGTACACTCAATGGAAGGACAATAGGCCGGAAGATTCGGTCCTATTGAGTGGGAAGAGTTTAAGGGAGCTTTTCTTGGCAAGTACTTTCCTCCGAGAAGAGAGAGAAGTCAGGTGGAGGAGTTTATTAATCTCAAGCAAGGCAATATGAGTGTTGAAGAGTACTCTTTGAAATTCTCGACATTGTCTAGGTATGCTCCTTCTCTTGTGTCAATCCAAGAGACGAAATGAGTCGCTTTTGCACCGGAGTAGCCGATTTGGTGAAGGAAGAATGTCGTACCGCTATGCTTCATGATAATATGACCTATCTAGACTCATGGTTATGCACAATCTTTGAGAGATCTAAACTTAGAAAAATGGCTATAGGTTTGAAAAGGGGTGTTGCTAGTGATCAAGAGCAACCTAGGTTCA